>CM016615.1:14273788-14873788 GCA_005393395.2 Gossypium australe | reverse complement strand
ATCAATAATGTGCAATTTAGTTATGGCAATATATATGTTTTCTAATTGCAGGGCCGATATGAATTTTTTGTTGGAGAAGCTTATTTGTTTATTTTTAAATGGTACAGTTGCGCAGGGAGAGGATTGCCGAAAGAATCCGGGCATTGCAGGAACTTGTTCCTAGTGTTAACAAGGTCAGTTCCTTTTACTTGAGAAATGATGTGTATTTCAATATACTGAAGTTCTAGCTGTCCTCACTTTTCCTATGTATTGAATTACATAATTTCATTGTTTTTTTTACTTCCACAATTTCATTATTTTTTTTTACTTCGCAGTCATTCGGGATTTAATCCTATAAAGATAATAAATTTATCACTTGTTTGAAAGAACAATAATTAATATGCCATTTAAGAAGTATGGGATGGGAACAGAATTAAATTTAATATGTCCTTTTTTTGATAATTCTATGTATATTTGAGATATACATAGAATTATCCTATAAAGATGATTTGTGTTATGTTTTGTTAACAACAAAGTTTGATTGGTTAATTGCTAGAAATATTAGTGTTGTTGGTTAATTGCTAGAAATATTTTGGGCCGTAAAATGCAGATTTTTCTTGACCTGCATCTATATTTGCTATATTAGTGTCAACCCATTAGTGTTTCACCCAAATCTGTTTTGTACCCATTTTCTTTCAATAAAAAAATATATATGGAGTGAGTCTAATTCTTTTATTAAAAATTTGAGATATTCCTTTGTATAACAAGTACTTTATTTAATATTGTAAAAATTTGGTTGAATGATAACTTTGGTTTAGAAAATGAATTAAAGCATAAATGTTATTAAGTTTGATTTTAAATCAATTATTGGTCATCATTAGTGATTGCAACAAATGTTTACTTGTAGATGAGTGATCCAAAGCAAGATGGTTCAACTCAAAGTTCACAAAATTCTTCCCCAAGTAGAGATGATCAAACAATCAGCAAGGAAAATGTTCGAAAAAAGATTACTCCAAGGGCAGCTTGTTGGAATCATTTCACCAAGTATGTGACTAAAGAGGGGGAGAAGAGAGCAAGGTGCAATGCATGTGATGTTACTTACACCATGGAAACAACTATGGGTTCTACAACAAATTTGAATAACCATTTGAAAACATGCCTAAAAAGACCTCGAGGTAATACTTCTGATCTGAAGCAATCAGAATTAACATTTGTGAATGTTAGGCAAGAAACAACGGATTTATCAACTTGGGTGTTTGATAAAGATGATATTTGAAAAGCATTGGTTCGTATGATAATTGTGGATGAACTACCTTTTAAAATTGTAGAGGGAGAGGGCTTTAAATACTTTCTTTCTATAGCATGCCCACGTTTTAGTCTTCCATCTCGTTGGACAATTAGAAGGGATTGTCTTGATTTATTTAACTCCATGAAGAGTGTGATGAAGAATTGTTTTGAAAAAGATATAAGTAGAGTTTTTTTGACGACAGACACTTGGACTTCATTGCAGAGGATATCTTATATGGTTTTAACAGCACATTGGGTGGATGATGAGTGGAGGTTGCAAAAAAGAATTATAAATTTTTGCCCAATATCCGCTCATAGAGGTGAAAGCATAGGTCAAGCTATTGAAAAATGTCTTCGAGATTGGGGGATTGAGAGGGTCTTCACTATTACTGTTGATAATGCATCCGCCAATAGTGTTGCCATTGAATATTTGAGAAAGAAATTGAATCATCGAAATGCTTCTGTTGCAAATGGAAAATTTATTCATATGAGATGTGTTGCACACATTCTTAATCTCATTGTGCAATACGGTATTAAGGATGTTTCTGTGTCTGTGGATCGAGTTAGAGGTGCTGTGAGGTATATAAGAGCATCACAATCGAGGTTTGATAAAATTCAACCAACGGGTAAAAGAAGAAATGATAGATAGTAAGGCTCAATTGTGTTTAGATGTGCCTACTAGATGGAACTCAACATATATGATGTTAAAGGTGGCCGAAAAGTATGAGCATGCATTTGAATCATATGTACGTGATGACCATAATTTTTTTCTTGACCTTACTGCTGGAGATGGAGTTCCTACATTTGATGATTGGGAAATTGTTCGAAGAGTTATAAAAGTATTAGAGCCTTTTTATCATCTTACACTGAAGGTGTCCGGATCTTTGCATGTTACCTCTCATTCACTTTTTAAAGTATTGACGGATGTGCATTGTCTTTTTGATGGGTGGCAAAGTTGTGGAGATCTAGACATAGTTTCTATGACTTCCAAAATGAGAGATAAATATAATAAGTATTGGGGTGAAGGAAACAAGACCAACATGCTAGTTTACTTGGCGGTCATCTTTGATCCACGATGTAAAATGAGTTTTTTGAACTTTGGGGTCAACTTGCTTTTTCCTAATGTTGCTAATGACATTATGAAAATGATTGATAAAGAATTGCATTGCTTGTTCAACGAGTATTCTTCTAATGCCGGGAGAATTCAACAGTTTGAAGGTAGATCTAGTTCTTCGACAAATCTTTGTAGTTCAATGGAAATAGATCATTCAGAAATGAAAACGGGCTTGGCCAAACAAAAATACCTTCAGAACAAGAAACAAGTTGGATTAGAAAGTAAATCTGAGTTGGATAGATATTTGGGTGAGGATGAAGAAGTAAACAATTCAAGTTCATTTGATTTACTGTTGTGGTGGAAAATGAACAGTCCTAGATTCCCTATTCTTTCACAAATGGCTCGAGATATTCTTGCTACTCCTATTTCAACAGTTGCCTCGGAAAGTGCATTTAGCACGGGTGGACGTGTTCTCGATAATTTTAGAAGTTCTCTAACTCCTCTCATGGTCGAGGCTTTGGTTTGCGCACAAGATTGGCTTCGGAAATCTAATGATGCCATCAAACCATGGAAGATGGTAATATATAAATTTTAATTTATAAAATAAGTTTTTGTGTTATTTATATTAGTAAGCATAATTTAACTAACACTTTTGTTTTTAAATTTGCTAGACTTGTCAAAAATACCTAAAGATCAAGAAGGTAATATACTTAGCATTAGTTTATAAAGTTAAATGTTTATTTAATTTTTTTTGCGAACATTTTTATCATTTAACTAACTCATTCAATACTTTTACTAGATGTTTCAAGATTATCAATGCCAACGGTGTTTGAAGCACAAGAAGAAACTTAAACTATTCTATAATGGTTTTTGAACTGATGTGTTATTGTTATTAGTTTGGTTTGGTTTGTTGTTGTTGTTGGTTAATTTAGGTTGATGTTGTGTTGCTTTTGTTTATTCACTTGTTTACTTCAATTTTTTGTTGTATGATCATGTTTAAAAACTTTAAAGAATTTTTTTAAAAAAATTACATAAAAATTAAAAACACTAAAGTCATTTTTTTAAAACTTAACTCGAACAAATATATTCGATTCGATTCGATTCGAATTTTGTCTCACTCGACTCGATTCGAAAAAATTTCAAATTAGGTTAGGATGATAAAATACGATTCGAAAACTCGATTAACTCAAAAAATTTTTATTCGATTCGATCGAATGCTCACCCCTATCCATCATCCTTGGCTTCGTCCCAACCAGCCCAACCATCATTGCTATGAGAAGTAGTCACCTCTGTAGTACCTTCCTTCCTGTTGACAAAACTTTTCTGCATGTATTATTCTGATGTTTTCATGGTTTATAAAATGTTTTCATGGTTTCTGAACTTATAAGTACAAGTTAAGATGCATGTATCTGGTTTTGTTTTAAATACCTTCTTTGGATATTAGTTGCATCTTGTGGTGAATGAATTATTTTATTAAAAAATCTCATTTACTGTAGTAAGTTCTGAGCAGGGAGAAACATGAGTGCACTCTTTTAGAATGGCTCAATTTGCAAGTGATCAATAGATGCTATATTTGGTTTTGGCATAAACCGAGGACTAATAGTTGTAGGTGGGGATAAAATAAATGAATTCTACAAAACAAAATGTTTTTAATTTGATGACTCTATTTGTGCAGTAAGGGAGAAAAAGACTGGACAAGAAGAATGGGCAATGATCGTCATTTAATCTACATAGAGGATCCGTTTGTGGTATCTCATGACCTTGGTCGAGTGGTGGACAAGTTCAGCATTAAAGCTCTAAGAGAAGAGTTTGAACGAGCGGCTGATGTAATGCAGTATGATCCAAATCCTTAGTTAACACTCTTTGAACCTTACGTCCCTAGGTAACAAAACCTTGTCCAAGTGTGTTAGAAAATCAATGGTTAAAGCTATTTGGTTGGTTTTTGTAGTCGATGGGCTTTGCGTCCCCCATAATCTTCAATTTTGACCTTTTGAGTTCACATCCATTTTAAAGAAGTTTAAGCTTATTATATGTAATCAAGAAAAGAAATTTCCAAACATTTTATGGATGGATGTTAAACAAGTTGTAATTAATTGATTGATAGTGTATACAAATTCCTGTATGATCCAAACATATTCATATCAAATGAGTGTGTTATATCGTATTTGTGTCCTCAAGTGAAACAAACAAAACAATCTTATTATATACATCTAATAAATCATTGCAATATATGTAAAAACAATTTAAAATATAAATTGATTATATATATATATATATATATATAATAAACTCAATTAAACAATGAAAAGATAATAAATTCTTAAATATATATTTGTTTAATTTAAAACAGCTTTTATGAAATGTTTTCATGAAATCTGCCAAACAACATAAAATATTTTACACAGATTCATCCAAACACCGGAAAAGTAAATCATTTCCAGAAAAGTAAACCATTTTTCAGAAATTATTTTCTAGAAATTATTTTACTGGCAAACAAATGGAGCCTAAATGTATTGTAATGTATTAAAATAAACGAATATCGATCAATTAAGAATTAGTAGTTTGTATTATCTATGTTTCTCTAACTTCTTAAATTTATACTTAGTAATGTTTCAATTAAATATTGAATATAAAATTATGTTGATAACAAATTATTAATATAAAATAATTATAATTTATACAATCAATAATATAATATAATATAATATAATATAAACATAATTATAATTATACTTATACTTATTTTATTAGTAATGTTTCAATTAAATATTGAATATAAAATTATGTTCATAACAAATTATTAATATAAAATAATTATAATTAATATGTTTTCATTATCAATAGAATAGTTATTATCACTTAATTAGATTTTGGATCTATATTAAATTACACTTATTATTTTAGATTAATTATCATTTGATTAATGTTACAATTATAAACCAATTAAAACCAATATTAGTGAGGCATTCAAATTCAAAATAACATCTAAAGACTCAAAAAATCATATTTTAGAATTATTTTATAGGTTTTGTTTCCATAATTAAATAATAGTTTTAGTGTTATTTAATTTTAATAATATTTACACAATTATAAACATTATGTACTATTGTGTTGTGAAATATTATATCAAATTTAATAAATTATTAGAGTAATAACTCTTTATAGGTGAAATTTTTATTCATATTCAAATGATAAATTACTTTATCTAATTAAATCAACTACTTTTTTTTAAAAAAAATTATTCTTTCAGTTTTTTTTCAAAATTAATAGATTTTATTATAAAATTAAATCAATTATGATTTAATTTGTAAATATATATTTTAAAAACATAAAAATATTATTTAATAAACCTAAATAATAAACACTTAAAACGTGACCTGAACAGAGGCAAAGCTAGGGTATTTTTCATCTTTTAAAATTTTAAATTAATAAAATAAAATAATTGCATTTTTGTTATCTTAGAAGTACCATTTAATTTCTAACCGCTATCAAAATTTCTGTTTCTTAAACTCCGGTAGAGAAAACAGAGACAGATAAAACGAAGAAAGGAATCTATCCCTACTCCCGGATCTCAGTCTTACGGTTTCATCCAAAGTAGTGAGAATCACGGGAAGCGAGAGAAAGATGAGTGGAACGGGGAAGGTGGTATGTGTAACAGGAGCATCAGGTTACATTGCTTCATGGCTCGTTAAGTTTTTACTCCAACGTGGTTACACTGTCAAAGCCACTGTTCGTGACCCAAGTTTGTTCTTAACTTCAATATTTCAATCTTGGCTTCAATCCCCTTCTCTTTCTTCTTTTTGTTCTTAAATCTGTGATAATATTCGATGATTAACTGTTAGGGTACTTGAACTTGCCTGATTTCATCTTACTTAACTGACTTTTTGGGCAGTGATACAAGTCAAAGATTAGAAAGATAGACTTTGTATGTATGTAAACCTATCTGGGTTGTTATAGAATGGGTTTGGGTTGGATTTCTGCTACTCATGGACAATCTAATTGCACATTTTATATTTTTGGTGATTTCATTCTGCAATGCTTAAAAAGCCCCCCCCCCCCTTTTAATGTCGTACTGTAACACAATTCTAATTTCTGATTCCTTTTACTAATCAGCCTTGATTCCGCTAATATATTTGGTTTTTAGTTAAATAATTTGTTGAACTTTATGAAGGAGATATATATATCTTTTTGCATTTGGTATTAATGAAATATAGTTTTAAGATTGATATGTTTTTCCATATAACTGTCCCGTTCACTTATTTATAGGTGATCCAAAAAAATCGGAACACTTACTTGCACTTGATGGAGCAAAGGAACGGCTCCGTTTGTTCAAGGCACAGCTGCTGGATGAGGGAGCTTTTGATTCTGTAGTTGATGGATGCGTAGGAGTTTTCCACACAGCATCTCCTTTTTATCACAATATCAAGGATCCTCAGGTGCTTTTTTTTCTCTCTTATAGAAATTTTTCATGGTCAGTGTATAAATATTTATGATTAGTCTCTAACATTCTGGTTCTTTAAATAGTTGCTGATTTTTATTTTTTCTTTGTATATGGATGAAGTAGCCCTCCAATGTTCATAAATGTCATTAAAAATGAACTTTAGTTATCATATTGTCTCATCTGCTATAGTTCAACATGTTTTTCTACAACTCGTTTATTCTTTCTCTGGTTTACTTGAATCCCACCACTCGTTTCTGAAAGTGGTGGTTCTTAGGCTCATGTATGTTGTTAGAATTCTTTGAAGCTTGAGCTAACTGTTGATCTTTTCAACTTGTCTGGTTTTGCTTGAAATTCTTTGCTGTAAGCAGGAATAATTTTCTTGAACCATGAATCAACTTGCAAATGGTGAAAAAAATGTTTACTGTATTGAGTTTTGTTCAAATGGTCTAGCGTTTGATTTTGCATGTATGTATTTTCAATCACCAACATTGCAATATGAATCCTGATAACTAATGCATTCTATGGCTGTTTTATAACAGGCTGAAATGCTTGACCCAGCTGTGAAGGGAACACTTAATGTTCTTAGGTCATGTGCTAAGGTCCCATCTATCAAACGGGTGGTTATAACATCCTCAATTGCAGCTATTGTGTATAATGGAAGGCCTCTTGGTCCTGATGTTGTAGTTGATGAGACTTGGTTCTCAGATCCTGCTTTTTGTGAGAAATCAAACGTATGCAAACGTACAAACTTATATAACATATGTATGTATATATTCAAAAGATGTGATGCTATAAGTGTATCATTTTTCTCAAGTTACCAAATGATGTTATGCTGCCTATATGAGTGAAAGCCTGGACCTAGTCTTCTTCTTTTAAGAAAACATATGTGAAGTTTCCTATTGTTGTTTTCTTTCTTCCTTTTTTTAGTCCCCTGGTTCATAAATTGTCTTTCTATAAAGTATAGGCTTATTAGTTCAAGGCTTCTAGGGAAGGTGCCTGAGTTAATTCGTGCTAGCTTTTAAGACCATTACTGTCATTATCTGAGTAACCTAAAAACTGTCAAAGCAAGCATCATTTGTGGAATGGTTAAATTTCAAATATCTTCACTGTTTCTTTCATTTGATTAAATCTTATGACTTAACCGCAAATCTCTAATTTTAATGCTTAGTAACTACTTCCTTTCCTGCTATTATGATTTCATTCTATGAGAATTGAGGGTTAAAAAAGTACACTGTAAATCTGTAATATGATGTTTAGTTCTGTTCCTTTTTTAGGACATTCTCAGTTCCGTTTTTACTTCTGTAGAAAGGAAAAATGAGGAATGATAGGATCTTTTTTATCAAATTTTCTTTTGCTTGTTGTCAGCTTTGGTATATGCTTTCTAAGACGTTAGCTGAGGAGGCTGCTTGGAAGTTTGCAAAAGAGAATGGCATTGACATGGTGACAATTAACCCAGGGTTGGTGATTGGACCTCTCTTACAGCCGACTGTCAATACAAGTGTGGAGCCAATTTTGAAACTTATTAATGGTACTTTCCAACTTAGATTTACTGGACACGATTTTAGCCAATTTTATAAAATGACCTTAGGAGAGAACAGTTCCCTCTGAGTTAATGTTTTATTCGTCTTGCTTACATTTTTGCTTATGTCTTATTTAATGCAAAAAAAAAAAAAAAAGGCAGCAAAGAAAACTGCATTTATAAAACAATATGAGCCTGCACAATGTTGTAAATCTAAGAGGAATTTCTAGAGCTTGAACAAAAAGAGTATAGACATAGATCATTTATGCTTCTGCCACTTATGGGATGAACTAAGCAAACTACTTAAGAGTTCCGGTAGTGCAGGAAGTGTATTTCAGATTATGAGAATCTCAAACTATTGAAACTTGAAGAATTATTGACTTATTCTTAAAATTTTTAAAGTATGGAGGTGCTCTGTAGAAACTTTTGAGGAAGAGGTGAAATAGCGAACTATTTACTGTGCTTACCAACTTTAGGTAAATTCAGGTACAAGCTGTCTGAGTAATAATAATAATAATAACAATAACAATAATGCTGGTTACATTTAGGAGTTTCTTTAATTAATGGTATTGAAAATGCTTTCTTGTTTTGCATGATAGTCATTCTCATTCTTGCAATAACTTAAGATGCATGTCTTTTTTTTGCTTTGGTCTCTAATATTCTCTGTGTTCAACAGAATTGGTGACCATTTCTTACAGGGTAAAGACAAACTTTTTAGAAAGAAGAAGAATTATAATTTTAATAATTCTCTCATTGAGCAGTTTCTTGCAAATAAAAGAGTAGTCAGTTCAAATACATTTCATAGACAACAGTCAACTGAGTCTCTAAAAATCTTCTGCTTCTGTTGGCCAGCGTGCCTAATGCTTCCTCCTGAGTATTTCCTTTATTTGATGCAGGGGCCAAAACATTTCCAAATGCAACTTTTAGACTAATAGATGTTAGAGATGTTGCCAATGCACATGTCCTAGCATTTGAGAATTCTTCAGCTTGTGGTAGATATCTTTTAGTTGAGAGAGCTGTGCACTGTTCAGAAGTTGTACAGGCCTTGCGCGAGCTTTACCCTGCCCTTAGCCTCCCTGAAAAGTAAGTCTCGAGGAAATAATTTACTGCATGTAAACTTCAAATCTTTGGCAGAAGCAGCTAAGCTTCAATTATGTATCTGCTCTGCTTATCGAGCATCATAATCCGTGTTATTTTTATATTCATTACATGGACTACACTGCTATCCAATTTGGTTTTTTAGATCCAATGATTCATCTATAAGTGGGTAAAAGAAAGGTTCTTAAATGACATAACTGATAAGGTTCTTAAATGACATAACTGATAAGGTTCTTAAATGACATAACTGATAATCCTATTATTTTTGCTCAATATGAAAAATTTTGAACTTTTTTTTTTTTGTTTCTTTTTCTGTTTTTAGAGGCCAATCTCAGTAATAAATAGAATTATGTTAGCTGTTTCTGTTATCTGATTTATTTCTATCTCTATAAGAGGCCGTTTTGGGATCAGGGAGGAGTATTGTTTTTCAATGGTATTTTTTCTATTTATGTATTATTAATTGGAGTCAGTAATTTTTGCAGATGTGCCGATGAAAAGCTAAGCACGCCAATCTTTCAAGTGTCCAAAGAGAGAGCGAAAAGTTTAGGTGTTAACTTTACCCCTTTGGAGGTGAGTCTAAAGGATACGGTTGAAAGCTTGAAGGAGAAGAACATCTTCAGTGGTTGAATCATGGTAAGTGTTAGCCAAGTCTGGTGACCGGAGATTTCCTTTTAGGCATTAGTTCATTCTTAATGTCATATGTTCTGCGTTAGCTGCTGTGGTAAACTTGTTCCATTCTGTGAAACTTAATAAGCTTTTGGAACTTGAAGACATTATATTAGCATATTCGAGAAACTTAAAAAAGAAAAAGAAAAAAAGTGTCGTTGCGTGGTTTAATACGTATTGAACTCTATACAACTGATTTAGTACATACAATAAAGCATGCCATATAAGTATGTTTCCCATTCAACTTATATAATGAATTAAATTCATAGATGACCTACAGAAAAAAAAAAGAAAAAGAAAAAGAAAATAGCATGCACTTGGAGTAAATGAAAAGCTTCAATCTTGATGTAGGGATCTATTGATGCTGTGACTAATGGATGCATGTATTTTCCATACAAAATGTCAAGGATCGTCAGGTATGTTGTTCTGTTTAGCACCTTGTAGCATCCCCAAGAGGTGCCATGAAGTATATGATCATTTCACTATTTTGGTAGGCACCAACCATCTTGTTCAGATCCTACCATGGAAATCAACTTCATTCACAACCAGATATTTCAAAGAAGGCTAGTTAGCCACTCCATCCAAGACAGTATATCTAAACTTAAGCTCCAAAATTCATATGGACATCATGAAGCTGCAAGCCAGAAAGATTGCCAAGACTTGGTGGAGGAACTCTATGAAGTCCAATCCTTTGAAGGAATCCAAGTAGTTTAGTTTTAGTAATGGACTGATATCCCCAATCAAGTTCCAAAAACCATACCTGCTTGAGGATTCTGAACTTAGAGGGCCAAGGTCGGGAATATGGATCATAAGCAGAACTCCATTGTCATTGTTGCAAACAATTCCTTGCCGCTGACTGCAGTTGCTTCTTTTCCATGATCCATATGAGAGGTTGGTTTCAGGATGAGTGAGATCATTTCCCAAGTCAAAAAGAGCTTGAGGGTCAATTCCAGAGCCATTACAAGCAAATTCACTTGTTATGACGCACAAAACAACCAACATAAGGCCAACAGCCATGGATTTCTCCATCTCCAAAAAGATTAAACAATTGCTTTTCAACTCAAGCTATGGGTCTAATAAGAAAATCAGCAGCCCTTCAATATATGCTCTGTATTTTCCTTGATAGGCAAGAAAATAAGAGATTCTTTGGATGCTCACAATCCCAAATATAATTAATAAAAATCATTTAAGCAAAGTTAAAGAGCCAGCCAGCCAGGTATATTGAAATAAACATATGGTTACTGATGATATGAAAGCAAAAAACATGGAACTGCCAAGAAAGTTTAAATAAAAAGAAGTTTGTGGGAAGTGATAAGCAATGCACAAATGGAAGCATATTCCCACTCCAAATTACAATCCGATGATTGTATGAGAGAATACACAATACCTTATTATAGCAAGTCAGGATTGAGTTTTCTATAACTTTCAATTTGACTTTGGAAGAAGTTTCAGTTTGTATTTTATGTTATCATTTATGATTATCCCTCTCTGAAAATTGAATTTCTTTTCATTGTGGACTATTTTCCTATCCACAATCTTAAGGCTAAATAACCCAAAATTGTGAATACCTTCTATATCTCCCAAAAAGTGCTTTAGCTAGAATTTGATAGCCACAACACAACAATGTCTTTTAAGAATTTATTTTGGTTATTTTAAACATTTTGTTGGCCATAGAGTAGATGGTGGTAAATAAAGAAAGGTGGTTTGGAATCATAGAATATGATTTGTCTTTGGGTTAATTTAACTGTCCGTACATTATTAGTTAGATTTTAAATTGTTCCTCACCTTTAAAATATTCTATTTGAATCCTCAAAGCATCAGTATTATATTAATTACAACTTTATGTTAGTATAGCCATTAATTTAGATGTTGAATGCCAAATTGAATATGACATGAAACATATTTAAATTACGTGGAACAAATTGTAAATATGTGTGTACTTGTCACATAAACATGTTGAAGATAAAAAACGAACGATATCAATAAAATTTAGGAGGGCCTTTTTTTTAATTTTAAAAACATCAAATCCAAATCATTCATGCGGTAGTTACACACATGTTTACAATTTGATCCACATATTTTAAATATCCTCCGCATCAAATTTGGACTAGCATATAACACCCAATCTAATGGCTAGATTAATAGGACATATTTGATACGATATTGATACTTTCAAGTTTAGAAACTAATTTAAGATCCATTCAAGTTATTCCAATATTTTTATACATTAACAATTTGATTTATGAACTTCAAAGAATCAATATTATATCAATATCCTATAATTTCTAAATTATATGTGTCACATTCATGTTATTTTTGATATAGTTTCGTATTTTGTATAATTTGTTATAGTGACTCAATTAAAAATGATGTTATATAAGTTTTAAAACATATTATAGTTTTATTGTGCATATTTTACTTTTGGTGTTATAAAATGTTATAACTATTTTTTTTTGACGTCTTAATATATATCATATTTTACGTCCTTTGTTATAATTGTTTATTTTTAACTTTAAATTCATTTATTTAAAAATTATATTATTACACATTGATAAAAAAAATATTATCTTCAAATATTGTTATTTGATTTTCCGAAGAGAAGCGAGAACATATCATATATATGATATAATATAATAAGTTACATAAGCCCATATTGTGACAAATGTTATTTGATTTTCTAGTTAATTTCTATTTTTTTATTTTTATCTACTAAACAAAATTTAAATAATTTAAGTAAAATAATTTAAACACACTTTTATCTTAACATATGAATTGGTGTATACATATTTATTTAAATATATTACAAACAATAATGTAGAGTATATATATATATAATATAACAAGGTAGCTTTCTTATTTTTTAAAAATTTAAATCCTATTTTATAAAATATTTTTTATCAAGATATATTAATACATAAATACAATTAAATATATTAATGGACGGGATTAGTTTGTTACGAATTTGATATTAAATAATCCCTATTTTATGATTTTGTATTAATTTTAAATTAGTTCAATAATTAAAAACAAATGAAATAATATGATTTAAATCTTAAACCAAGTAAATATTTTATGCTTTTCTTTAAATAATATTTAGGATTAAAGGTGAAAAAGTCCTCAATTTTTTTCAAAAAAAAGTAATTAAGCCCCTACTTTTTTTTTGCACTTAATTGGGTACTTGAATTGTTAAAATGCATCAAAAAGACCCTTTGACTGCTGGTCCTAATTTTTTCAGTTAAAACCACAACGTGTCACAACCACGACATGACATGTGGCGAAAAATGATAAAAAAATAAAAATCAATAAAAATTATACAAATTATTAAATCTTAATAAAAATATAAAAAATATTTAAAATTAAAAAAAATTATAAAATTTTATCAAGTCGTAAGAAAATTATAAAAAATGTAAAGAAATATAAAATTCATAAAAAAATTATACAAAATAATTGTATCCCATTATTGTGTCTCTCCAATACGCCTAAGCCGATCATAATCAACCCAATGTTTCCTTGGTTTTGCTTACCTTTCTCCTCCTACTTACATTCATTTTTTTCTTGTTGGCTTTGTTTTCAAACCAATTTTTGCCCAAACTTGAGAAATATTAGAAAAAGTGGGCATCCTTGTAGCTATTGCTGCATTTTGTCACGCCATAGTATTCACCATTTGATTCCTTGTGCTGCTTCCTTATCAATGCTTGTAATGATGTGTAGTGTATGTGTGTATCGAAAAATTATTTGATTTCATATGTTTGTACTTAAAAAATAGATTGAAAACATTTTGGGGTCAATTTGAAACATATTGACTAAATTGATAAAATGTGAAAATGTGAGGTTTAAATTGCAAATTGCCCTAAATGTGTATACTTGGATTGAATTGAATGAATTAGTGAATAAAAGGGTTAATTCTGAATATGTTTAGATTAATAACAGAAGAAAACAGACTTAGATCGCGGGAAAGCAAAAGTAATCAAGTAGCCGTTTTCATTCCAACATATCGAATCCGAGGTAAGTCACTATGCAAATAAATGTATATGTATGCAATTGAAATTCTTCATATGATTAATGATGATATTGAATGCTTATGAGAGATTATGCATTTTAATTTCGAGAATAGTTTGATATAGTGATTAAGTCCGAGAAGTCCCGTACGAACCTAGGAATAGATAGGATTGAATAAGTCAATACATAGACATTTGTTCTGTTGTTATCATGTAAGACCACGTCTGGGACATTGGCATTGATTTAAGATTCGTGTAAGACCCTGTCTGGGATAGTGGCATCGATATCTGATTATGTGTAAGACCACGTCTGGGATGTTGGCATCGATATGAGTTTTACGTGTAAGACCATGTATGGGACATCGGCATCGTATTGATTCGTGTAAGACCCTGTCTGGGACAGTGACATCGAGATCTGAGTGCATGTAAGACCTCTTCTGGGACGTTGGCATTGTACGATTATTCCGATCCTTCTGAGTATCCTACTAGATTCCTATTGGTTCAATGGGCAAGTCTGTGATACGAATTACAAATCCGAGCTATGGACAATTATGTGGTTATGGATCCGATTCAAGTACGTTGATTGTACACTAATTGTGTATAAAAGGTAAGCATCTAAGTGATCTTACTATAATGATATGTATATGGAATTTATGATATGATAAGAATTGTTTTGGCTAGATGAGCTATGTGTTTATATGATTCTTGAATGGTGAAAATGGCTAATGTGGTTAAAAGTGTACGAACCAAAGCAAATAAGTTATAGTTTGCTAAGTGATTGATATGTGTTAATGTATTTATTTGCATATATGCCTTTCATACCAAGTTTATTTGTATATGACTTACTAAGCTTTTGAAAGCTTACTCTATGTGCATTTTCTCTGTTTTATAGGTCGTTAAAGCTACTGAAGGCTCGGGACCGTCACGGATCATCATCACACTACTAAACTTATTTTGGTACACTTTGGAATTGTATAAAACTAGATATGGCATGTATAGGCTAGTATTTTGGTATAATTTGTTTTGTGAACTTAGCCATGTGATTTGGCTATTTATGAGTTGAAACTATGCTTAAATGAATGTGATATGTGAAGTTGTTTTGGTATGATTAGTTGATATATGAAATGGTTATGAGATGGTAAGTATATAGATGATTGGTGCTTGAGCATAATTGAGATTTGGTCATGCTAATTGGTATGCTTGGAATTGGTATAGAATGTATTGTAGTGAATTACCTTAGTTGTCAAATATGCATGGTTTGAATGACTATTTTGGTATGTTTTGGTGGATATATGTGCATGAGATGTCTTGGTAAATATGGCTTGTAGGTTTGACCCTTATGGGTGGCATTTTGGCCTTACAAATGGCCTATAATGTCACACGGTCGTGGCACATGAGGTGCCTAAAAACTGTGGGTGAACAGCAGGAAGTAGCTTGGTAGCACATGGCCTCGACACGGGCGTGCTTGGTGGCCGTGGTGAGGAAGTCAGTATATAGCCTAGTAGCACACGGTCATGGCACACGGGCGTGCCTAGTAACCGTGTTGGTATAGTCAGTATATAGACACGGATGGACACACGGGGGTGTCTAGAAGCCGTGGAGGGCACACGGTCTCTTCCCACGGGCATGCCTCCCCTGTATTTTAGAAAAGTTTAAATTTTCCATGAGATTTTGTTTGTGTTTCGGTTTAGTCCCGACTCAATTAGTAAGCATGCTTAAGGTCTCATTGACTGTTTTAAGGAACCTCATTCTTGAGAATGACGAATGAATGTGTGAAATTCTGTTGATGCTTTCCGATATGTTCGGTAACGCTCCTAACCCTAATCCGTTGACGGACATGGGATAGGGGTGTTACATTTGGTTGGTATCAGAGCTACGGTTTAGTCGATTCTCGGACTAACGTAGCGTGTCAGAGTCTAGCTATACATGCCATATATCTAAATTGTGATAGTGTGATGAATCTTGACGTATAAAATGTGATTTTCGTATAGTAATGGATCCCAAAAGAGCTGTAGCTGACGACGTAGAAAGTAATGCGCCTGCTCCTGCGCAAGAGACAGCACCTTCTGAGTCGAGACCAGCTACGAGCGGTCAAGAAGGAGAAGCTAAGCAAGCTTTCTTCCAGATGATGAGTGAGTGGTTCACTCAATTTGTAAGAAATAACCCGACTGTTTCACAACCCCCGCCCCCTGTTAATCCCCCTCAGACATCTGATATACCTCCAACTGCAAATCTAAATCTGTTGAATAAGCTTCCTATTGACAAGATCCGTAAGTATGGGGCCGAAGATTTCCGGGCTACTAAAGATGATGATGCTGAAAAGGCCGAGTTCTAGATTGAAAATACTATCCGAGTATTTGATGAAATGTCTTTGACTCTGGAAGAATGCATTAAATGTGTTGTATCGTTACTTCATGATGCATTTTATCAATGGTGGAAAACTCTGATTTATGTTGTTCCGAGAGAACGAGTCACATGGGATTTCTTTCAGAGTGAATTTCGGAAGAAATATATCAGCGAGAGATTTGTTAATCAGAAACGGAAGGAATTTTTGGAACTCAAACAGGGCCGAATGACTGTTTCCCAATATGAACGAGAATTCGTGAGATTGAGTCAATATGACCGGGAATGTATATCATCTGAAGCTATAATGTGCAAAAGATTCAAAGATGGCCTGAATAAAGACATTCGTTTGTTAGTTGGGATTTTAGAAATAAAAGAGTTCGTTGTACTTGTGGACCGAGCTTGCAAAGCTGAAGCACTCGGAAAAGATAAGAGAAAAGCTGAGTCTGAAGCTCGAGATGTGAGAAAGAGATTTCAGAGTAAATCATTTTATTCTGCTCTGAAAAGATTCAGAGATGATCAAAGTCGTCCCAGAGATAATGTGGGATATTTGAACAAAAATCGAGCTAGATCGCAAATGAGTTCCAAAACTCCAGCAACTTCAGTGGCCAGCGTTGGTAATGTTTGATCCGAGAAACCTGAATCTAAACATTACGGAAAAAGACATCCGGAAAGCTGTAGATTAAATGACAGAGCTTGTTTCAGATGTGGATCGCTAGATCATTTTATCCATGATTGCCCTGAGTCTGTCGAGCCAGAAACCGTTCAAAATTTGAGATCGGATAATGTACCTTTGAGAGGTAGACCATCGAAGAATGTAAGAAATGTTAGTGGTAGTTAGAGAACTACGAGAGATAATGTTGTCAGATCCGAAGCTAAGCGTCTGCCAGAGCATATGCTATTCGAGCTCGGGAGGAAGCTTCGTCGCCTGATGTGATAACTGGTACTTTTACTCTTTATGATACATCTATGATTGCATTGATAGACCCTGGTTCTACGCATTCATATATATGCATGAATTTAGTATTCAGCAAGACTTTGCCTGTAGAGTCTACTGAGTTTGCTATAAAAGTATCAAACCCCTTAGGTAAAAGTGTCTTGGTTGACAAAGTATGCAAGAACTGCCCGTTAATGTTTCGATATCTGTTTCCCTGCTGATCTGATGCTTTTGCCGTTTGATGAATTTGATATTATTTTGGGTATGGATTGGTTGTTTATGCATGATGCTGTTGTGAACTGCAAAAGAAAGACTATATATTTGAGATGTCCGAATGATGAGATTGTACGGATTGAGTCTGATGATTTGAATGGATTGCATACTGTGATATCTGTTTTGAAAGCTCAGAGTTATGTGAAAAAGGGATATGAGGCATACTTTGCTTATGTGATTGATTCAAAAGCATCTGAAAAGAAAGTTGAGTCAGTGCCTATTGTCTGTGAGTTTTCTGATGTGTTTCCTGAAGAGTTACCGGGTTTGCCTCCGATTCGTGAAGTTAAATTTGGTATTGATTTGTTGCCTGGTACTACACCTATTTCGATAGCTCCGTATAGAATGGCACCAACAGAATTGAAAGAGTTAAAGTCGCAGTTGCAAGAATTGACAGAGAGAGGGTTTGCTAGACCGAGTTTCTCGCCTTAGGGTGCTCCTATTCTGTTTGTGAAAAAGAAAGATGGTACGATGAGGATGTGTATCGATTATCGTCAGTTGAATAAAGTGACAATAAAGAATAAATATCCGTTGCCACGAATAGACGATTTATTTGATCAGTTAAAAGGAGCTACTGTATTTTCCAAGATTGATCTGAGATCGGGATACTATCAGTTGAGAGTTAAAGATTTAGACATTCCGAAAACTGCTTTCAGAACGAGGTACGGGCATTATGAGTTTCTAGTTATGCCATTTGGACTAACCAATGCACCTGCTGTTTTTATGGATCTGATGAACAGAATTTTCAGACCGTACCTAGATAAATTTGTTGTAGTGTTCATTGACGACATTTTGATTTACTCACAGGGATGAGACTAAGCATATTGAACATTTGAGAATTGTGTTGCAAACTTTGAGAGAAAAGCAATTGTACATGAAATTCAGTAAATGTGAATTCTAGTTGCATGATGTTAGTTTTCTGGGACATATTGTGTCAGCTTCTGGAATTCGAGTGGATACGAGTAAGATATCTGCTATTCTGAATTGGAAATCTCCGAAAAATATGTCTGAAGTCCGCAGCTTTCTGGGTTTAGCTGGTTATTACCGTAGATTTGTAAAAGAGTTTTCAGCGATAGCTACTCCGTTGACTAGATTACTTCAGAAAGATGTCAGATTTGAATGGTCGGATAAATGTCAGAAAAGTTTTGATCAGTTGAAAACTCTGTTAACAGAAGCTCCAGTGTTAGTACAGCCAGAATAGGGTAAAGAATTTGTTGTATACAGTGATGCTTCGTTAAATGGCCTGGGATGTGTTTTGATGCAGGAAGGCAAAGTTGTAGCTTATACCTCGAGACAGTTGAAGCCTCATGAAAAGAACTATCCGACGCATGACCTTGAGTTAGCTGCAATTGTGTTTGCATTTAAGATTTGGCGTCATTATCTATACAGTGAGAAATGTCACGTATTTTCAGATCATAAAAGTTTGAAATATTTGATGACTCAAAAAGATTTGAACTTGCGTCAGAGAAGATGGCTTGAGTTATTGAAAGATTACGAACTTGTGATAGATTATCATCCTGGTAAAGCAAATGTTGTTGCAGATGCTCTGAGTAGGAAATCATTGTTTGCACTAAGTGCTTTGAATACTTAGTTGGATTTGTCTGATGATTGTTCTGTGTTAGCAGAATTAAAAGCAAAACCGTTGTTTTTACAACAGATATGTGATGCTCAGAAGTTTGATAATGAATTGTTAGCGAAGCGAGCTCAATGTGAAATGAATTCTGAATTTGAATTTCAAATTATGGATGGTTGTTTGAGATTCCGAGGTCGCATTTGTGTTTCGAGAAATTCGGAGTTGATTTAGTTGATTTTGAATGAAGCACATAATAGTCGTCTATCTGTTCATCCGGGAAGCACTAAAATGTATCAAGATTTGAAACAACATTACTGGTGGTCTGGAATAAAAAGGGACATTTCTGACTTTGTTTCGAAATGTTTAATCTGTCAACAAGTGAAAGCTGAACATCAAGTTCCGCCTGGATTGCTACAGCCAATTCTGATTCCTGAATGGAAATAGGATAGAGTAACAATGGATTTTGTTTCTGGATTGCCTCTAACTCTGAGAAAGAAAGATGCGATTTGGGTCGTAGTTGACCGATTGACGAAAACTGCCCATTTTATTCCGATAAGATCTGATTTCTCACTGGAAAGATTAGCTGAGCTTTATATTGCTGAAATTGTAAGATTGCACGAGGTGCCACTATCTATTGTGTCAGATAGAGATCCAAGATTTACATCGCAATTCTGGAAGAAATTGCAAGAAGCTTTGGGCACGAAATTACACTTCAGTACAGCTTTTCATCCGTAAACAGATGGTCAGTCCGAACAGATTATTCAGATTCTTGAAGACATGTTAAGATATTGTGTACTTGAGTTTCATGGTTCGTGGGAAAAGTATCTGCCGTTGATCGAATTTGCGTATAATAATAGCTTTCAGACGAGTATCAAAATGGCACCATATGAAGCTTTGTACGGACGTAAATGTCGTACACCTCTGTATTGGACAGAACTCAGTGAAAATAAACTTTACGGGGTTGATTTGATAAAAGATTCAGAACAGAAAGTGAAATTGATCCGGGATTGTTTGAAAACAGCATCTGATCGTCAGAAGTCTTATGCGGATTTGAAACGAAAAGATATAGAATTTGAAATCGACGATAAAGTATTTCTAAAGGTGTCTCCATGGAAGAAAGTGCTTCGATTCGGGCGAAAAGGCAAATTAAGTCCGAGGTTCATCGGGCCGTATGAGATTATTGAACGTGTCGGACCTGTGGCATACAGATTAAAGTTGCCATCTGAGTTAGAAAAGATTCAAAATGTATTTCATGTCTCGATGCTTCGTAGATGTCGATCCGATCCGTTACATATGATTACCCCATCTGAAATTGAAATTCAATCTGATATGACATATGAAGAGGAACCGATCCGTATCTTAGCTCGTGAAGTGAAAGAGTTGAGAAATAAGAAAATTCCGTTAGTAAAAGTACTGTGGAATCGACATGGAATAGAAGAGGCTACTTGGGAGCCTGAAGATTCAATGAGACAGCAATATCCGACTCTGTTTAACGGCAAGATTTTCAAGGACGAAAATCCCTAAGGGTAGAATTGTAACAGTCCGGTTTATACCCTAGTCGAAACAGTGGTTTTGGGACCATGAATCCGAGCCCGAATAATATTTTAATATTATTCTTTGTGCCGTTAATATGTGGTTTAGCATGTGTTAAATTTTCGTAAGTTAATTTGTCCGTCTGCGTGTTTAATTTGACAAAAGGATGAAATTGCATTGAATGTGAAAGTTGTATGCTATATGTTAAAGTGCTTATGTGCTGTGGCTTTACAAATGTGAGGATTTATGTGGCAATTTAGCCAATTCCATGGTTAGTGGAAGGCTAAGGTCATAAATAACCTTAAATTATATGTTTTGTAATATTTGTTTTAAAGGTTAAAAATGTCTTTTTGTAATAAATGATTATGTGTTTAAGAAAAACATGAAAATGGCCATATTATCATCTTTGTTAGCCGAAAATCAAAGAAATAAAAAAAAAAGAAGAAAACCTTAAGCTAGGTTCGGCCATTTCAAGCTTTGATTAAGGTATGTTTTGAGTCGGTTTTCGATAATTTCTACATTTTTGTAATCGTTGCTTTGAGAGCTATCAAACCCATGTCTCAATTTAATGAATTGATGTTGTTTTTGAGAAATGCCATTGATGTTATGTTGAGCTTTGTGATGATTTAGGGTGTTAAATGAAAGATTTGAGCTAGATAAATATGTTTTGTTCTTGAAGTTTTGATGAATTTAGCTAAAAATGGCTAATTTGATGAAAAATATGGGCTTGTATGATATGTGTGAATATTCGGCTAAGTTTAGTTGAGTGATGATTTTGTGAATTTGATGTTTTGAGAAAAATAGACTAAATTGATAAAATGTGAAAATGTGAGGGTTAAATTGCAAATTGCCCTAAATGTGTATATTTGGATTGAATTGAATGAATTAGTGAATAAAAGGGTTAATTCTGAATATGTTTAGATCAATAACCGAAGAAAACAGACTTAGATCGCGGGAAAACGAAAGTAATCGAGTAGCCGTTTTCATTCCAACATATCGAATCCGAGGTAAGTCACTATGCAAATAAATGTATATGTATGCAATTGAAATTGTTCATATGATTAATGATGATATTGAATGCTTATGAGAGATTATGCATTTGAATTCCGAGAATAGTTCGATATAGTGATTAAGTCCGAGAAGTCCCGTACGAACCTAGGAATAGATAGGATTGAATAAGTCAATACGTAGACATGTTCTGTTGTTATCATGTAAGACCACGTCTGGGACATTGGCATTAATTTAAGATTCGTGTAAGACCCTGTCTGGGACAGTGGCACCGATATCTGATTATGTGTAAGACCACGTCTGGGACGTTGGCATCGATATGAGTTTTACGTGTAAGACCATGTCTGGGACATCGGCATCGTATTGATTCGTGTAAGACCCTGTTTGGGATAGTGGCATCGATATCTGAGTGCATGTAAGACCTCTTCTGGGACGTTGGCATTGTACGATTATTCCGATCCTTCTAAGTATCCTACTAGATTCCTATTGGTTCAACGGGCAAGTCTGTGATACGAATTACAAATCCGAGCTATGAACAATTATGTGGTTATAGATCCGATTCAAGTACGTTGATTGTACACTAATTGTGTATAAAAGGTACGCATCTAAGTGATCTTACTATAATGATATGTATATAGAATTTATGATATGATAAGAATTGTTTTGGCTAGATATGTGTTTATATGATTCTTGAATGGTGAAAATGGCTAATGTGGTTAAAAGTGTACGAACCAAAGCAAATAAGTTATAGTTTGCTAAGTGATTGATATGTGTTAATGTATTTATTTGCATATGTGCCTTCCATACCAAGTTTATTTGTATATGACTTACTAAGCTTTTGAAAGCTTACTCTATGTGCATTTTCTCTGTTTTATAGGTCGTTAAAGCTACTGAAGGCTCGGGACCACACGGATCGTCATCACACTACTAAACTTATTTTGGTACAATTTGGAATTGTATAAAACTAGATATGGCATGTATAGGCTAGTATTTTGGTATAATTTGTTTTGTGAACTTAGCCATGTGATTTGGCTATTTATGAGTTGAGACTATGCTTAAATGAATGTGATATGTGAAGTTGTTTTGGTATGATTAGTTGATATATGAAATGGTTATGAGATGGTAAGTACATAGATGATTGGTGCTTGAGCATAATTGAGATTTAGTCATGCTAATTGGTATGTTTGGAATTGGTATAGAATATATTGTAGTGAATTACCTTAGTTGTCAAATATGCATGGTTTGAATGACTATTTTGGTATGTTTTGGTGGTTATATGTGCATGAGATGTCTTGGTAAATATGGCTTGTAGGTTTGACCCTTATGGGTGGCATTTTGGCCTTGCAAATGGCCTATAATGTCACACGGTCGTTGCACACGGGCGTGCCTAAAGACCGTGGGTAAATAGCAGGATGTAGCTTGGTAGCACACGGCCTCGACGCGGGCGTGCTTGGTGGCAGTGGTGAGGAAGTCAGTATATGGCCTAGTAGCACACGTCCATGGTACACGGGCGTGCCTAGTAACTATGTTGGTATAGTTAGTATATAGACACGGATGGACACACGAGGGTGTCTAGAAGCCTTTGAGGGCACACGTCTCCTCCCACGGGCATGTCTCCCCTGTATTTAAGAAAAGTTTAAATTTTCCATGATATTTTGTTTGTGTTTCGGTTTAGTCCCGACTCAATTAGTAAGCATGCTTAAAGTCTCGTTGACCATTTTAAGGGACCTCATTCTTGAGAATGACGAATGAATGTGTGAAATTCTGTTGATGCTTTCTGATATGTCCCGTAACGCTCCTAACCCTAATCCGGCGACAGACACGGGATAGGGGTGTTACAATGATCTTACTCGATAGAATCATGATGCCATAATGTCTCTCAGCTTACATCTATCATCATATCCTCATGACTCATTTATATATTATAGTAAGGTTTTAGAGCAAATAACGAAAGTAGACTTGAGTGGATAAGCTATAATTTTGCCAAGGGGTAACTCTCATTATTTAATATCTTATTAGTTATAATTTTAAAATATTAATTAAGAACCACAACTAATCATAATATATAATGAATTGTGTTTATATGTAATAGTAAAACACTTCTAAAGCCATATTTAGGGTTTTTGTAACCTCTCAAATCCAGCTTAGACATTAGACCCGAATTCAGAAAATTACATTAGCCACCGAAATGACCCAGCAAGTCATCGGAGTTTTGAAAATAGTCATTTTAAAACATTTGTTTATCTTAGAATAAAATTTAGTTAGTTACCGAATTATTTATTATCTAAATTTTAATGTTATTATAGTAGTGGAAAAGTGATATATATGCATGCTGTTAATAAAAATCAGGGTTCATGCATAGCTAATTAATTATTCATAATTCGACATCCTAAAAAAATACTAAATGGCATTCAATATAAAAACAAAAATATAAAATCAAATCCTATGTCTCATGCCACAGTTCTAAATAAAATAATACATACTTTGAATAATAGAATAAATCAATTAATGAGCCTAAAATAATTTTATAAGTAAAAACTGAGCCAATACCCTCTTAATGTCGTGTTTGCGTCCTAACCTAGTGGGTTATCAATAAATATGAGAATTAAAGGGGGAGTGAGTTATGACGCTCAGTGTGAGTTCCATCATAAGAAAATTAATGCAAATTAATAAGCCAAACATATAATAACAGTATTTAGTACAGTAATAGTCATATATAATAGCAATAATTGACAGTTTATTCGAGCATGCTTATGAGTGCCATTGTAATCTAATTTCAGTTTAACAGTAAAGAACAAGGTCCTACCCCACCACTATACTCCACAGTAAGAGTTCCCCCAAAACTTTTATATCCTAGACACTTCAGATTGTGGATGAACCACAAGTGCTGCAGGCTAATACACTGCCAGTAGTTGTGAATACACAACGGGTTTGCAGATAATAGCTACCAGTAAAAGTTGTGGATAAACCACCAGTGTTTGTAGGTTAATCCGCTACCAATCGGTTGTGGTTGCACAACGGGTTAGCAGATAAAAGCTAGCATTAATTTATGGATAGACCACCAGCGTTTGCAGTTAAAACTTTCAGTACTTCCTCCTTCCAAAGCATCCCGCCCCATGCAATGCAGTATGACATGAGAGCATCAATACAGTACAAAAATAGTAGACATGTTTAACATGTATTTAGATCAATAGTAGTAGTAGACATGTTTTTCATGTATTCGGATTATTAGTGACAATAAGCATGTTGTTTGTACAATATGTATTTCAGTAATATGAGTAATAGTAACAGTTTATCAACGATTCAATCATAGAAGGCACGTACTTAATCACAAATCATGCACATATAGTAATAGTCTAATCATTCAAATCATGGATTCCACAGTATTCATAATATCAGAGACTTAATTGAACGAGATAAAATTCTAAAAATAGTTCTAGGATCATACAGGGGCTAAATTGAACATTAAACAAAATTTTTGGGTAATTCTAAAAAATAGGGGCACACGCTCGTATGGCCAGATCGTGTAATAGACTGAGGTTGTGTGGAAATTACAAAATCAAGGTATAGTGGAGACAACCTTGTGTAAGGTCCTAGGCCACGTGAGAATTGAATTTCCTAGGTTTCAGGGGGAACATGGTTGTGTGAGGAGGTTGTGTGGTCCACATGTGTGGCCCTATTCCAAGGCATGGTTTGCCTTGATTTGCTTGTAAAAGAGCACAGACTTGTCTTAGGGATCTCAAATGTTGTTCCTCGTTCTTAAATTTGGTCTGATACACCTGTAGTGGGTTCTTCAAACAACATTTATACATAGATTAAGGTTTGTTTTTCAAGATTTATCAAGATTACCGAGAATTTCAGGAAGAAATCATAAAAGATTGATTAATTGATTGAAAGATTGGTGTTGTGATAGTGATATTACAAGATACAAAATTCGATTAACGAAACGAAGGCACTTACTGATTCTTAGTAAGGTTAGAGATGGAATCAATGACGATTTGCTAAATTCATAGAAACACAATGGAATGGAAGATGATTTGATTTGGAAAACACAATAATTATCAGCAGCAAAGATGTAAATTTTAGTGTAAAAGATAGGAAAGAAAAGAAAAGAGGGAAGAAATAGGGAAAAAAGGAAAATCCTATTTGGATTTGAAAGAGAAAACATAATCTTAGTTCATTTAGGAAAAAATTGGATTAAATACCTAGGGTTTGGGAACCCTAGGGAGGCAGGAGCAATTTTCCCAAAATTTTAGGTCGAATTTTAAAAGAAAATTTAAAAGGAATATAAAAGAGATAATTTTGAGAATGCGATAGGTCAAACCTAGGCATGCAAGGGGGTTAGGCATGTTAACCATTGGGCTGCTGCCCATATCTTATTAAGTTTTTACTATAAATTATATATATTCTAATGTGTTTTTCATCCTAATTTTCTGAAATGAAAAAGAAAAGAGATGAGAGAGGAGTGGATAAAACCTAGGACTTCTAAAGAGTACACTGGCTACTTAACCACTAGGCCTAGGTCTTTACTCAATTAATTCAATTAACCCCTTATATTTTGGGGTATGACAGTTTTTTATATTTTTTAATGAGCTCACTTTTTTTTAACTTTTATATTATGGATTATATCTTTATTTACAAAAAAATAAAAATAAAAACAAAACAAGATTATATATTTTTTAATCGATGTTTATGTATTTTTTAATCCATTTTTTGATACAATGCCTAAAGCTACCCATAATTCCTCCCCAACCCTTCAATAAGAGGATAATGTGTTTCAACGCACTCGAACCCACGTCCTCCTACACTGACAACAACGCCCATGCCAATCGAGCTAAAACTCAATCAACTTTTTAATCCAATTTTTTAATGATCGATATTATTTTTTAGTATTTTCACATTAAGGTTATTTATAATTTTTAAATTTCATAATTAAGCCCTTAATAATTTTTATTTTTCCCTTCTAAAATTCAGATTCAATGCTTAAGGTTATTTTTTAATATTTTAAAACTAATTTCATTTACAATTTTTATATTTTATAATTAATCCCTTCATAATTGTTTTAACTAAGGTTATTTACCCCTCATTCATTTGGTCTAGCATCTCTACGACGACCAAAACCCTTAAAAAAGGATTGGAGGGCAAGTAGGGGATGAGCACAGCATTCAGATTGATATGGATGCTTGAGGTTTCAAGGGAAATGCACGTTTGCGATATTTGGATGTCAAATCATGAAGGGTGGAATGTGGGCCGGGTTCGCGACCTTTTGGGGGATTACTTGGTGAGTCGTATCTGTGACATTTCGATTTTGCAAAATGGTCCAAGTGACAGAATTGTTTGGTTTCATAACACCCATGGATCCTACACGACTAAATCAAGTTATTCTTGGATGCTCCTTAACAAAGTTGGTTATGGACCGCACTATTTCTTTTGGAAGTTCATTTGGAAGCTCAAAATCCTCCCTAAGACCTGGGTCTTCGCTTGGCGTATTGGTCATGGTTTGCTTCCTACTAATGCTAAGCTTTTGTCTATCAAAAGTCATGTGGACCCAGTTTTCTCGAGATGTAGGAATGGGGATAAGATGCCCCTTCAATCATTAAGAGACTGTCCTAAAGCTTGTGAGGTTCTCATTCTGGGTAGTTTTGATAATCGATTGCTGACTAACTCATATGACTTTTGTATCGATTGGGTTGAAGATTCCATGAGGATTTTGGACAAAAGGGCTTTCAAAGATTTCATTTCTACCTTGTGGAACATATGGAATAGTGGAAACAACGCCATCTTTAGAGGTAAGAATGAGGATCTGTATGGAATTTGGAAGCGTGCTCGTAAGCTCAATACTGACTTTAGGATTCACAATCTTTCCTCTCAACCGATCTTACCTCGAGTCCCTAGATGTTGTAGATGGGAAAAGCCTCTTGTAGGGATTATTAGAGTTAATGTTGATGCTGCCGTGAACTTGATCGTGTATGTCAGAGTCTTAAAAATTTATATAAAGAATGATCGAGCCTAAAAACTAACTATGACAACGATTGAGGCAAGTGCACCTATCGAACAGTAGTATAGCTTAGTGGCAAGACCGGATTGTCGAACTTAAAGGAACCAAAAGTACTAATACTAACTTTCTTTTTATTATCTAGCCTAAGAATTAAAGGAATTTTTATCTAATCTAAAATTAACTAACAACTAAGCTAAAGATGCGAAGACAAAGAGAAGGAATTGGGGAAATACTTGTGGGAAAAACCAATTGATTAAGACAATACCCGAGGAAGAATCCACCTAGACTTCACTTGTTATCTAACTCTGGACCAGACGATTTATTCACTTGACTTGATCCGTAGGATTCCCTAATTAATATTAATACCTCTTTCGAGGCTACTAACGTCTAACCCTAAGTTGATTAATTGAAATCTCTTTCTAATTAAAGCCCCTAGAATTTCATTAACTCGATCTATGGACTCCCATATTAGGTTTGACCCTAATCCGACAGATTTTCGTCATCCTATTTCTAGGGTTGTGATCAACTCCGCTTAACTATGCTAGATCTACTCTTAAACAGGGACTTTTGCTCCACTGCCTAAGCACATCAATACTTGAATCAATATCCTGGAATATCAAAACAAGAATTAAGAACACATAGTTAAGAACAAATCAAGTATTTATCATATAGTTCAGAAAACAATAACAAGATCCGTCTTAGGTTTCATCCCCCTCAGGTATCTGAGGGTTTAGTTCATAATAATAAAAGAATACATCTTAGAAAAAAATATGAAACAAAACATAAGAAAACCCTAAAACCTCCTGAAGGAATTGAAGGAGAGATCCTCCGTCTTGAGTATAACTCCGGCTTCTTGAGATGAATCAACTGGCTTTCTTCGAGTAAATTCCACAATTCTGGCCTCTCTGGCTCGACTCCTTGGCCTAGCTGGACACCCCTTGAAGGTTGGCCTCTAGGGTGTTTATATAGGCTTTTGGAATGGCTTTCTTTGCCTCTAAGTACCCTAATCTGAATGAAACTCTTCTTTCTCACGGCAGGGACACGCCCATGGCACACGCCCGTGTGAATCGTGGCCAGGCCGTGTTCGAGTCTATTAATGAGGCACGGCCGTGTGGTCTTGGGCCAGGCCGTGTTGATTTCGTGATATGGTCCATTTACTTCGTTTTAGGCCCGTTTCTCGTTCTTTTCATCCTCTGATGCTTTCCTAAGTATAAAACATGAAAATAGAGGATTAAGAGTACCAAATTACACAATTCAAGGAATAAATCATCCAAAAGTATGCTAAATGTGGGATTAAAATATGTTCATATTACGGTTTATCGGAACTCTTGTGGTACGAGCTTGGGCATCATTTCTAGAGACTCCGGCGACTTTGTTTTAAGAGGAAGAGCATCTTTCACAAATAAGGTGGTTAATCCCGAGTGGCGGAGTTGGATGCCCTCATTGATGGCTTCCGACTTGCTCACTTTCTTAATGTTGATAAGGTCATTTTTTAATCGAATTGTGCAAGCATCGTCAATCACTTTAGTGATCACAAGGAGGACACTGCGATCCTTTGGTACCGGATCAAGGAA
This sequence comes from Gossypium australe, assembly GCA_005393395.2. NCBI lineage: Eukaryota > Viridiplantae > Streptophyta > Magnoliopsida > Malvales > Malvaceae > Gossypium > Gossypium australe. The sequence continues at coordinate 14,844,510 of CM016615.1, read as the reverse complement.
GCTCGCAAGTTGCTTGACTCTTTTGTTTTCGTCGAGGTCAAATGGGTTAACCAAGGTTGTAACAAAATTAGCCGATTCTCTTTGTAATTTGTCTCTTTTAAAGCGTTGTAATTTAAACTTTGATATGGATTATTCTAGCGATATCCATAACATTGTTATTTCAAATGCAACTTAATATGAGGTAGTGACCTTCAGGTCCTTTTTTGTCAAAAAAAAAAAACTAAGGTTATTTACAAATTTTAATATTTTCACACTCTCAATTTAATCATTTTAATTATTTTTCTATAAACATTTTTTTTATAAAATCAATTTCCATAAAAGATTTTTTAATTTTATATCATCACTTTTAATAAGCAATTTTTTTTCTCCAAATCAGTTTAAAAAATGTTTTCTATAAATTTAATTCCAAAACCATAATTCTAAAATAGTTTTAAAATTAATAATACACTAAATATTGTTTAAATAATAAAAAATGATAATTATTTGTACACCAACCGTTAAAATTTTTAACTCCACAAGCGATATTAAGATTTTTCTATATGTCCTTAAGTTATATTTTAAAAAATTTAAAAATAAATAAATAAAAATGACATGTGACAAAATCTCAACCCCGCCACTAATGTATCAAATAATTACCCATTAAAATAATGATAATTTTAAAAAATTTATTATACAAAATTAAATATTTTTTTCAAAAACTTAATATTATCAAATACTATTTTTAAATTAAAATAATTAATAAAAATTATATTTAATATTAAATACATTTAACCCGGTATTTTAGTACTAATCCAAAAAAATTAGGGGCACGGCACAAAAAATTTTATGGCTTTCATTTATACTAGAATTAAATCCTGCTTACGCCGACGTTTCAAAATTTTAGTGAATTTTTAATTAATTAATTAATTAATATAAATTCATTTCAAATTAAATTTATTAAAAAATAAAATTTTTCAAAAGTTATAACTACAATAATCTAATATATATATATATATTAACTATAGTAAGGTTTTCATTCAAATCAGGTAATTTTACTTCGCTCCCATTGTTGTAATTGCGACATGTGGACAAGCTTTTATATCGTTTTGTTTCTGTCCAAAACATTGCTATAGAAGTTGACTTTATATGTATAATACGTAGAAACGATTTTGTGGTTATAGTTTCAACTATGAATCTAAAAATGTGTAAAAGATAAATATGAGTATCCAAATTATTTATGCAGTTCGATTTCAATTTATATTTATGGGATCTTGTTCTGAGCAATGATCATTATCTTTTTCATAGTACAACTAATAATTTATGTCCTAATATAGGTCTAATACTCATCAATTTAGCAATCTCATCATTGCACAAAGACTATATCACTCTCTCATTAAGCTTCCCCCTCGAGAGTTTAGCTTTATAACTCAAGAGACTCTCTTGATTGTTTACAAAAATAATGCACACATAAAAAAGTTCTTAACTTGAATAGATTTGTGCTCTATCAAGCTCTTAATCTCTCGGTTACTCTTAAAATCACTTTAACCTAGACAGAACTTAAGTTTATGTATTACTTAACTTTTGTTTATATAAGAGTTATAATCTAATCAATGTCTATAAAGTAAGACTAAAAATCAACACAAGATCATACTTCCATAAGAGTCTTGATGAAATCCAAAGTTTTTAACTATAGAAAGTGACTTTAATTGTTCTACAAGTAACCAATCTTAATTCACAAGAAATTAAGGGTTTGTTTGTTTACATGTAAAAGGTTTTACGGAAAATGTTTTCTACATTTTCCTGCGTTTGTTTCACAGAAAATAGTTTGGTCAACGGAAAATGACTTACAGGTCAAGGTAAAATAAGCTCTTTTTCCTGTAAAATTAACTTAAATCAAGCTTAATATTATTTTATTGATTAATAAATTTTATTTTTATTTTTAAAAATATTTAAAATATTATATTTTTTAATATTATTAAACATACATATTTAATTATTTATATTTAGTCATATAATAAATTATTAATATAATAAGTATAATTTATTATTTTAATAAATTATTTAATATTTCAATTTTATTTTAATAATAAATTTTAAAAATAATATTTTTAAATAATATTATTCACATATTATTGAAAATATTCAATATTAATATTTAATAATAAATATTTATTACAATTATAAATATATTTATAATAAATATTTTGTAGTATAAAGGTTAAAATATGTCATAAGTCTATGTACACTTCACAGATTTGTAATTTAGTCTTTGTACTTTTATTTTTAAGAATTTAGTCCCTTTACTTTTCAAATTTGAAAATCAAGTCCAATTGTTGACATCCTTAATTTTTTTGTCAATTTTGTTGATGTCACATTTTTAAATAAAAAATAATCACTTAGTAGTCATGTAATTAAAAAAATGACATTGTAATAAATCTGAATTTAACATAATATTTTTAATATATGCAAAAACACATAATATTTTTAATATATGCAAAAACAATGTAAAATATAAATTTATAGATAAAAATAAATTCAATTAAACAATGAAAAAATAAGAAAATCTCAAATGTATGTTTATTTAATTGAAAACAAATCTACCAAACAACAGAAAATATTTTACACAGATCCTCCAAACATCAGAAAATATTAGCTTTTCCGGAAAAGTAAATCATTTTCTAGAAATCATTTTCCGGAAGTCATTTTCAGTGAAACAAACAGAGCCTAATATTCAAGTCTTCAATTTCAACACAATTGATCTTCACGTTGGGCTTTAATCCATCCAAATAATTCCACAACAAATAGTCTAATACCTTTGTTCTAAAATTTGTGAACTCTTAAAATAGACAAGGCAATGAAATAGCCCACTGAAGTTTTGATCACTATTTCAGCCATAGAAATAACTATAAAAACTTTCTTGCCATCAAATATGTCAACAATCTCCCTTTTTGATAATTTTTGAAAAAAATATAAAAATAAATAGCCAAATCCATTAGAACTACATACGCCTCTTAAATTCGGTGAGTCAATAAATCTTACTTTTGATATGCTTTTCTTCATTTAAAATAACTTATTATCACAAATAACTCAAATTTTCCTTTTTTACAAATTGTGCTCTACGCAATGCCACTAAGTTAGCAGCATCTGGTGTTGTTGTAAGAGATCACAATGGTGACTAGATTATTGGTTTTGCTTGATGTATTGGAAGTTGTTTGGTGATACATGCACGGATGAAATAATTTTTTTTTAAAATTTAATTCATTAAAGCAATCAATTTTTAAGTTTAGAAAATATGTACTTCTATTAATTAATTTTATAAAACTAAATTTAAGTATTTATTACAAATAAAATATTTTATATGCAAATTACTAAATTGTTAGGCTCCTCAAATGTACATGAAGTGTTAAAATATAATATGCATAAATAACCAATATAACAACTTAAATTATGCAACATCATTGTTTTTATGTACATTTATAGTTTTTTTTCCTGACCCTTTATAAGTATATGAATTTTTTTTAAAATAAATTATTATTTTTTCATATTTTAAATAAAAAAATTATGAAAAATAAAAAATAAAAACTCTTTCAAATTCAAAAAAAATAATACAAATAAAAATGATCGGATTGGCTAGTTAGAATGGGAACCAATTGGGATATCAATTCGGTGAGAGGTAAAAAACTCAGTTGACCTGCGAACCGGTATAATTTAGTTGAATTGAGCTAAAAAACCGATTAAACTTATAGTTGAACCGATTTTGAACTAGTCTCACCAATTGGTTCCTAGAACAATTAATTCGATTAGCTCAAAGCAAATAAATTATTAAAAAATTATAAAAATGAGTTCAATTACCAATTCAATTGATTTTTTAACTAGTCCAATCAGTTTGTATCGGTTCGCGGGTCTATCGATTTTTAAAACTTTTAAACTTTTTTATCCCTCATCATATACAATTTTTTTTGTTAATTTGATTCATACCCTTCAAAAGTACCTAATTTTTTAAAATAAACAGAAATTAATTTTTCTTATTTTAAACAAAAATATAAAATTTGAAAAACTATAATTTTTTAAAAAATATAAAAACTCTTTAAAATTCAAAAAAATTTAAAACTATTTTAGAAAAATAAAAAATTTAAAATTCAATATTATCTAAACTAGATTGGACTGATTGGATCAAGAGCCAGCTAGGGTATCAGTTCAGTGAGAAGTAAAAAAACTGGTTGACCCGCAAGCTGGTACAGATTGGTTGAACCGGGCTAAAAAACTAGTTGAATTGGCAGTTGAACCAATTTTTATAAGTTTTTAATATTTTTGAATTTTATTTTTTAATAATTTATTTACTTTAAACTAGTTGACCGGTTGTTCTGGGAACTAATTGGTCAAACCAGTTTGAAATTGGTTTAATTGTTGGTTCAATCAATTTTTTAGCTCTGTTCAATCAATGTGTACCGGTTCACAAGTCAACCAGTTTTTTTACCTCTCATCGAATCGATACCCCAACTATTTCCCAATCTGACTGGCCAATTTAGTCCAATTTAGATATCATTGAATTTTGGAATTTTTATATTTTAAAATCATTTTTATATTTTATTTTTCATAATTTCTAATCCTTTAAATTATAATTTTTAAATTTTTATGCTTTTATTTAAAATATGAAATTTTTAATTTTAAAAATTTTTAACTACTTTTGAAGGGTAATGACCAAATTGACAAAAAAATTGTAAATATTAAAGGCTAAAAAATTATTTTGCCTTTGACACCGTTAATTTTAATGGCAAAATTAGGTGAGGGACCAAGATTTTTAAATAAAATAATATAGGGATCTAATGTCTCAAAATTAAAGTGTAAGGATTAAATTTTAAATTTAAAAGAATACAGAGGCCTTTAGCATATTTGAACCCATAATAAATCAATGTTTAAAGAAAAAAAATTGATGTGTCAAAATTTTAAAGACGAGGTAGGGAGGCCGGGCACAATGGGAAGGCAAGGGATTTTCGTTTCTTTCCTTTGTTTGGATAGACTTAATAATTTAAGGGAAATTGAGTATCCCTTTGCTTTCTCTTAAAAGTTAATTTTTTTAGTTCTCGGGCAAAGCTAGGAAAAAGAAAGTAAAATGTTTTATAATTAAGTCACATATTTAAATTATAGAGTATGTCCCATCAAATCATATTTAAACATCAAACCATCAATTAAAGTCACATTATAATTATTTTTAAGAAGAGAATGTATATTTGAATTTTGAAGATAACATTGTTAAAAGTAGAACCTCAAACATACGCTGTAAAACGTACATATATCCATCATATCTTGGATATACATGAGAAATGAGCAATGAAACGAAGTAGTTGGATTGGAACATGAAAAATGAAAGTCCTAGAGAGTGGATTTGTTTTGGCAGAGATGTTTCCCAATAATTTCAGCCATCATTTCCAGTGGCTTAACGTTGACATGGGAAACAACATCAGCAAGCTTCTCGTCTCCTTCATACTCTATAGTTGACCTCACCATACATGATTCCGAATCTTTCTCCACTATCTCTAACCGAATACGAACCACATCGAATCCAAGATCTTTGTATCCTCCTTCAAGCACTTCTGTTTCTTTAACTCGATTTTCATCATCAATCTTTGTGAATCTTTCTTTCATGTAACCCCTTCCAGGGCTTCCTACAATGAAATTCACATTTCATTGCAAAATAGAATCACTTATTATTTCTAACCAAAAATTATCAATATATCAAGTACGTACCTGGTGGAAGTGTGAGTTTGGCAATGGTTCCAACGCCTCCATCACCTTCTAGGAATTCTACCCTTCCAAGAACCTCCGGTGCTAGTTTATCCACAAGCCTCCCCAGTTCCAGACCACGGTATACATCCCATATTAAAGCTGCCGGAACACCAACCGGAGTATCCTGTGAGACATGGCCCTGCATCTCTCTTTTTTTTTCTGATTATAAGCTTGTGAGTTTTGAAACCTTCCCTTCCCCAATCTTTTATATATACTTGTAAGTTGCAAAACAATCGAACAACAACAAAGGGAACAATAAAGATATTGACTCGGTCGCCTGCCTTTCTCAAACGGGGTCGGCCCTTCAGTTTGGAAGTTCCGAAGTGGGAATCAATGAAAATAACTTGGAAGTGACCATAAGATTTATTGAACTGAATATGGAAAAACCAATCACTTTATGTTTCTTTCCAATTAAGGTTCTTGCATTTAAGCTATTACATTTGGTACCAAACATGAGTTTTTATATGCATGAGAAATATATAGGACATTCTCATTTAAAAGACAATCATTGAGAAGTATGTTACAGAGGGTAGAGATTCCAAGAAAAATTCAGTGGCAAGATGAAGAGAACAAATTATTTCAAATTTCATAAAAGCATTGTATCCTGGTGAAACAAGCTGCATTAAAAATTTAGGTTCTTCCCGGATGCAAGAATTAGACACCAGTTTAAAGCAACTTCTTTGAGCCAACTTTTGCAGTTGGTTCTTGTACATATCTATAAAAATGACACATATTTGTTAACAATACTGAAACTTTTCCACTAAAGTAAAATGAAAAATCTACAGTTTAACTTCACTTTCATATTAAAACATTTGCAAGACACGTAAGGAAGGTTAAAGAAACTAATATTCAATTATCAAAATCATCACTATTTTTCCAAGAATTGCAAGATTTCATCTAATTCGCGAGTGTCCCTCTCAATATTAGATAAACAGATAAGAAAGTATTAATCAAAACAACTGATTTCTAAAATATATCAACCAAAACTCACATCATTAATCTCAAACAGAGTTCATACAAGTACATAACCCTCATCTGAAAATCAAAATCTTCATTGGGCAGCTAACAATTCAAAGGGGTGCTTTTTTCACCTCAAACTAGAAAATACCTTTTATATTTTCTGTTTGTTTTTTTTTCCCCTTTTTAACCAACCAAATAGAAACTGAAGTTGCAATAAAATCCACCAGAAAATAATAATAAATAAAACACCCACCTTGTTCACATGATCCAAACACCAAATTCCTAAATAAAATAGTCCCAACTATAAAGATAGGAAAATTCAAACCTAAAAAACGAAAAAAAAGAAAAGAAAAGATTAACTAACCTTCTGGTTATCTAGGCTTTCTGTGTATTGCTTTAGTGTATGAAAGCTACCAAATCTAAGATCATGGAGAAACAGAAAATTTGCCTATGATGGAGTCCTTTTACGAGATGAGTGGAGGTGAGAGAGTGAACATTTGGATAAAGTGAGAGATTTGGTCTTCCACTCCTTGCGTAATGGCATAAAGTCTTCTTTTTCAGTTGACTCAAAATATTTTACTGAACCAAACCCCCCAAAATACCAAAAATCTTTTATGGAAAAGTGCCCTGGAGTGCTAAAAATACTGCTTTTTTAAAAAAATTATTAGTTTAGGACATTTTTTCGAAAAACTATGGGATTAAGTTGAAATAACAAAAATGTAAATGTTTTTAATTTGGAAATATTTTCAGCAAACATTTTTAAATAGTCGTTGAACCCCCTTAATCACTTTTTTTTTTAATATAAACTCTCATTTCCTTTCTCCTTTTATAATTCAATTTCAACTCTCTCTCTCATATTCTCAAATTTTTCTCGAATTTCTCTTAAATCTTTTTTAAATTTCTCTCAATTCCCTTTTAATTCCTCACTTAAATTTTATTCTTCTCTCAACTGTCTTTTATTTATTAAAATTGTACTGAATTTTTTTAAATTATTTTTCTATTACAATTTATTTCAAAAATTAATTTTTTTAAAATTGTAATTTTTAAGATAATTAAATTAAGGATTAAAATAGTAAAAATATGATTTCAATACAAGATGGAGGGTTAAGTGTTGTTTTTCTTTTGTAAATTTAATAACTCCAAAGACATTCATTTTATTTCAATTCATAACCTTGGTTGAGGAGGGAATTTTGGTTTGGTGGTTGGGCTAGTGGCGCCAGTTATCTACATAGTTAAGCTTTACAAATGTTTCTTTCAAATGAAATTAGATGGTTAGATGATGGTGGTGTTAATCATTATGCTTAATATTTTATAATGTTAACTAATGGGTATAGGGTGTGTGTGACTTTTGGTTGGGTGGTCGATTGTAAACATGGGAAATTGGTCAATGATTGTTCCCACTAACAGCATGTTTGGTTGGGGGGAATAGGAATGCATTCCCCCCAAGTTCGGTGAGCCCACCACCAAACGTTAGTTTGGTTGGCTGTAATGGTATTACAGCCTGAATCCATTCCAGGCTCTATTACGGGAAAATGTTGAATAGGCATTCCCTTCCTTCACCACTGAATAGCCATTCCATTTCACGCTATTAATTTTTTTCGCCATTTTCATTTTTTGCCCTCAGCTTCATCTTCTCCTTTCCTTTCCATATCTGCGTTTCCCTTTTTTTCCTTCTTATTTCCCCATCTGCTGCTACTGTTTCTGTTCGCCTTCAGCATTCGACTTTGTTTCTCCTTTACTTGTTTTGTTTTATTCGGGGTATGAGTTGGTTTACTTTTGTTTGTTGAATGTATCATTTCTTCGAATTCATTTTCAGTATTGAATGATATTAGGTTTTGGGTTCTACTTTTTTTTCAAGACGCTGACATTTTGGTCAACGACATGTTTTTTTCTTTAGGTTTAATTAGTGTAGATGCATGTTTAGAAATCTTGGAAGTTGTTTTAGTGAAACAAAAAAACACGGGGATGATGAATTGGAGGGCTTTCTTTATTTTTTATTTTTTATTGTTAGGGATTGATTTTGGATGCTTTTGCAAGTTTCAACGCTATATTATAAGTATGTTGAATCTTGCAAGGTTGAATTTTTTTAGCAATGGCTGGTTTGTGGTACAGCAGTGAGGAATTCCTTATAATTGAATGGTTTTACCATGTAGCACATTGCTTTTTTCTTTTTGGTATCATACAAGAAGTCATGTTATTTGTAAGGTAAAGTTTTGGTTTTTCTTTTTCTTATTGATTGTAATATGTTGCTTTAAATAAAGGGGGGATGATTAAATTTTCTTGTTTTGTTATGTTTGTCTGCTTTTACATTCACAGTTCAGTATTTACAATGGGTGATAAATCTTCCTTGATGTTTGATGCACCTTGGAACATGGAGTCTATGCTTAGTCCTTTGCTTAATCTATTTAGATACCTTAAAATAAAACCATATCACAAGGTATCCCTCTATGATGATACTTTATAGTTCTTGCTATAATGTTGTTTTGTGGTTCTTATATCATTTCTGTTGTTTTTATTGCTCCATGTCAGGCCAACTTCACTCCGGAAGAACTTAATTCTGGGAAACGTGATCTCCATATCCAAGAAGTATGTGTAATTTCTCTGTAACTTTGAATGTTAGTTGTTAAAGCTTTAACTTCATAATGCGGTAGGCCTTGCTTGGATGTTCATGGATAATTAGTTGTCCTCTAGTGAGTTTTATGTATTGTTTATACTTCAAGTTATGCTGCAAATGGCATCCTTCACCATTGATTCAAGTTTCATTGCTCAACCAATGTACTGAGAGCCTTTAAGGTTGAGTAGTTATTATGTTGTTTTAGATACCAATGCATACTGATTAACCATAGTTGCGCATTGGCTTTGTTCACTGTTGTTTGAGCTTGACAAACATGTAAAAAGTTGACAACTTTTGTTGATTATAACAGGATGGTTACAGTGAAGTTACAGCGGCTTTGCCTGCAGCAAAACGAAGAAGGGGTTGTCAGGAGCAGAATAAAGATGAACAAGATATTTCAGAGGCATCTTTGAATAAGATTGTTGGTGCTACAGACACATACGGTTTGGAGGTAAGGGATTTCTTCTAAGCATCTAGTTTGAGAATTTATTAACAAAGTATTCTCTATGTTTCCTCATTCTTTTGCATACTTTTAGGAAATGGAGCCCCCACATACACTCATGTGCAAGTTGAGGCCGTATCAGAAGCAAGCTCTTTACTGGATGTCTGGGTGGAAGAAAGGAATTGATGTTGAGAAAGCTGCACAAACTCTTCATCCATGCTAGTCTGCATATCGCATATGCGATGAGTATGTATATTAGTTATAATAGTGAAATTTGATTAAGCATTTAGCCAATTAGTGAAGTAGTTTGTAACTTGACCACATATTCTTTCTAGCATTTTGTTCTTTGAACTTAGTTATAAGATTGGAAATATATTATTTAGATATAACTTGGATAACAACAACTTATATTCTGCCTCCAGTATTGTAATGCTTTATATAGATAGCAAGCCTCAGCCATACCTTGAGATCGACATACATCATTGATTAAGTCAAGAATAAATTTGCAACATCTTGCAAATTTCTAAAGGACTTCAAGTTTAAGCTGCACCTTTGCTCTATGAAGGCCCTTAACTTAAAGACAGAACTATGGTTATTACAGATGGTACTTGTTTAGCACTATAACTGCATTGTTTACTTTATCTTATAACTCATTCTAATGCTTCATTTTTCTTTGTTCACCTGACAATCTTATAACTCATTCTCAATGATTATACACACAAATGGAGGAATGGATAACTTATTCGAAGAAGAATAAATAAGATCATTATGTGCTTGTTCATTGATTTTGCAGGTTGATGTTTTCTCATTTGGTATTGCATTATGGGAAATCTTGACGGGAGAAGATCCATATGCAAGTATGCATTGTGGTGCAATCATTGGTATACTTTTGATTACTATACATCCTCAATACTTCAGGCTAAATATTATACAACAATATCTTGCTTACAACTAGCTTTTGCACCAGTGAAACTCGATTTCATTAGATACTTCAACATCTCGAAATTTGGGCCTAGTTCACTTTAGTTCATACAATCTACTCGAGTCATGTAACTACCTTTAAAAGGTGATATCTATTAAGTGTGACGTTCAAATTCCAGCATCTATGATTCTTTTCCTATCTCTATATGTCTCAACCACATTCATGATTTTTTACCTGATGTTATCATGCTAGCATTGACAAATAATTAGTTTTCTGAACTGTGAATGAAGGTGGAATTGTAAACAATACGCTGAGGCCTCGAATATCGGAACCTTGTGATCCAGAATGGAGAAAGTTAATGGAAGAGTATTGGTTGTTTGAGCCAGCAGGGCATCATTTACAGAGATAACAAATAGGTTGCGCCAAATGTCTGCGGCATTACAACCCAAACATCGTACTCCAATTAGATGAAAAATAAATGGAAATCTCCCTTGTAAGTCATACATACGTACACACAAATAGGCAGATAGAAGAAGAAAAAAGAAACAAAGAGAGTATAGATTCATGGATATAAAGAGAACTTACAAAATTCCCTGTAACTTTTTGAAGTCAATCTGTTTGTAAATTTTATAACTAGCTAGAGACTGCTCTTTCTTGCAAGCAAGTGGTAAGGATTCTTTTTTGTTTCGAGCCAACAATATACACGAAGGGATTTACTTACACTAATATGAAACATAAAAAATATGAAGTAAATTGAAAACAAAATGTTTGTATAGATAAAAAAATTCTGTAGAAAAAAGACTGAAATAACAGACAAATAAAATCAAATAACAACCAAAATAAATTAATTTATCGAAAAGATGGAAGTTTAAATGTAATAGAAAAGTCTTATAATAATTGGAACACATCATGTATGGTTAATACGCCCTCATAGTTCGATCAAATGCTACCCATTGCAGTAGTTTTCAGTTGCAGTAGTTGAACAAATTGCTGTTATCATGTTATTATAAAGTGTGAAAAATATAACATTGGTAATGACAAATATATTGTAAAGAAAAGAGAAATAAAAATAAAGAACACACAGATTTTATGTGGAAACCCTTTCGGGAAAAAAAACCACTGGCAGAGGAGAGGAAAATTCACTATGTCGAATTCGAATCAATTACAAGAGGAATAGACTATGTCTAATTATAGGCTTGTAAAGCCATATTTTAATAGGAGTGTAGTAAGATTGAAACTCCTTATTCTAATCAATATCAAATAGATGGAGTTTAATAAGGTTTAAAAAACCTTATTTAAAATAAAATAAAAAAAGTGTAGTTCTATAGGGATTCTTCTTTTATTTTATTTTACCATTGTATTTTATTTAAATAAGGATTCGGGTCACTTAATTCTAACATTCTCCACCTTGACAGGAATTCTCAATAAACAAGTTCTTCATCGCGAACTCTCAACGAACAAGTTCTCCACCTCTTCCATAAAACCCCTTAAGGGTTTAACTTCAACAATGAAAACCAACCAAGAGCAATGCTCAAACTTGGTTTTAGGAAGTGACTTAGTCATCATATCTGTAGGATTTTCATGAGTACTAATTTTGCTCACAACAATATCACCACGAGCAATAATATCACGAACAAAATAATACCGAACATCAATGTGTTTTGTTCTCTCATGAAACATTTGATCTTTTGTAAGGAAGATGGCACTCTGACTGTGACAAAATACTGTGTTGATTTGAAGGTCTTCATTGAGCTCACTAAAGAGTCCCTTCAACCAAATAGCTTCTTTACAAGCCTCAGTAATCGCCATGTACTCAGCTTCAGTGGTAGACAAAGCGACTGTAGTTTGCAAAGTAGCTTTCCAACTGATTGCACAACCTCCAATTGTAAAGACATAACCAGTGAGAGATCTTCTTCTATCAAGGTCTCTAGCAAAATCAGCATCAACATACCCAATGACTCCATATCTAGTTCTTCCAAACTGTAAGCAAATATCAATAGTACCTCGTAAGTATCTTAAAATCCACTGAACTTCTTTCCAATGTTCTTTACCGGGATTCGCCATGTATCTGCTAACTGCACTGACAGCATATGATAAATCTGGACGTGAACAAACCATAGCATACATGAGAGATCCCACTACACTAGAGTATGGAACATGTGACGTGTACTCAATCTCATCATCTATTTGTGGAGACAAAGCCGATAAAAGTCTGAAATAGGCTGCTAAAAGAGTACTAACAGGCTTAGCACTCTGCATATTAGATCTGCAAAGAACTTTCTCAATGTACCCCTTCTGACTTAGGTACAATTTACTTGCTTTTCTATCTCTGAGAATCTCCATACCAAGTATCTTTTTTGCTGGTCCCAAATCTTTCATCTCAAATTCTTCACTTAGTTGGGCTTTGACCTTTCTTATCTCTCCATTATCTTTTGCTGCTATCAACATGTCATCAACATAAAGAAGTAGATACACAAAAGAACCATCACTGTTTTTCTTAAAGTGAACACAGCTATCAAAACTACTTCTTTTAAAGTCATGAGAAGTCATAAAGGAATCAAACCTCTTGTACCACTATCTTGGTGACTGTTTCAAACCGTAAAGGGACTTTTTCAGCAAGCAAACATAGTCCTCTTTTTCTGAGACTGTAAAACCCTCTGGTTGTTGCATGTAAATATCTTCCTCAAGTTCTCCATGCAAAAATGCAGTTTTTACATCTAACTGCTCAAGCTCCAAATCATGCATGGCCACAATACCAAGCAAAGCTCGAATCGAACTATGCTTCACAACTGGGGAGAACACATCTGTGAAGTCCACTCCTGGAATTTGACTATAACCCTTTGCAACAAGCCTTGTTTTATATCTGGGTTCTTCAACTCCTGGAGTCCCTTCTTTCTTTTTAAACACCCATTTACAGTGAACATCCTTTTTACCTTTAGGAAGTTTCACAAGATCCCATGTTCTGTTTTTGTGGAGTGATTCCATCTCCTTTTGCATAGCAAACATCCACTTTTCTGAGTCTTCACAGCTAACCGCCTCAGAATAATTAGACGGCTCTTGGTTTGTATCTATATCTTCAGCCACATTTAAAGCATAAGCAACTAGATCAGCCTCGGTATACTTCTTTGGAGGTTTAATTTCTCTTCTAGTTCTGTTTTTGGCGATAGAGTATTGTGGTGAAGAAGCAACTCTATTCTCAATTTTTGTACTGGCTTGAGGAGTCGACTCTGTATTAATCTGATGCTCCACCTGCTTTTGATTTTCTTTATTGGAAGAGCCTTTAAGAGATAAGTTAGGTACCATAGCAGTTTCATCAAAAACAACATCTCTGCTAATCACAACTTTTCTATTTTCAGGACACCATAACTTATACCCTTTTACACCAGCTTTATATCCAAGAAAAACACATTTAATGGATCTCGGTTCCAATTTTCCATTATCAACATGAGCATACGCAGGACATCCAAAGATCTTTAAATTAGAATAATTAGCAAGATTACCAGACCATACCTCTTGTGGAGTCTTTTTCTCAATGGCAATAGATGGAGATCGGTTGATCAAAAAACATGCAGTAGAGGCTGCTTCGGCCCAAAACGACTTTGGTAAGTTGGCAATTGACAACATACATCGAACCTTCTCCATGATTGTTCTGTTTATTCATTCTGCAATGCCGTTTTGCTGTGGAGTATGACGAACTGTCAAGTGTCTCACGATCCCTTCTGACTTGCACAGTTTATTGAACTCATCAGAACAAAACTCTAAGCCATTGTATGTGCGGAGGTATTTCATTTGTTTTCCCGTCTATTTTTCAATCATAGTTTTCCAAGACTTAAATGCGGAAAACACATCGCTTTTCTGCTTCAGGAAGAATGCCCAAACTTTTCTGGAAAAATCATCAATAAAAGTTAGCATATAATTAGCTCCACCTCTCGAAGGCACTCTTGATACCCCCCACAGATCAGAATGAATATACTCCAATGTTCCCTTCGTGTTATGGATTCCTCTGGTGAATCGAACTCTCTTTTGCTTCCCAAAAACGCAGTGCTCACAGAACTTCAGTTTGCAAATTCCTTGCCCATCAAGAAGTCCTCTTTTGCTCAATTTTGCCATGTCATTCTCACTCATATGCCCTAGGCGCATATGCCAAAGTTTAGTAATATCATCATCTGACAAGGAAGAGGAAGCGACAGCTGCATCACGAAGAAGAGTAGTTACCTGCAAAACATATAACTTGGCAGTCTTTCTCTGCCCTTTCATCACAACGAGGGAACCTTTGGAAATCTTCAAAACCCCACTTTCAGCTGTGTATTTGTACCCTTTTGAATCAAGAGTACTTAACGAAATTAAATTTCTCTTCAATTCTGGAACATGTCGTACGTCACTAAGTATTCTGACAACTCCATCAAACATCTTAACTTTAATTGTTCCAACACCTGCGATTTTACACGAAGCATTATTTCCCATCAAAACAACACCTTCAGATACTATTTCGTAATTTGTAAACCAATCCCGATTGGGACACATGTGGAAGGTGCAACCCGAATCAAGTATCCACTCCTCACTCACTTTAGAATTGTTGACAAAAGTGACTAGAAGTTCACCATCGCTGTAGTCTTCTACAACATCAGCTTCACCAAAATTTTCTGGTTATTTTCCCTTTTGATTCACAGCCTCCCTTTTAATCTTGTTCTGTAGCTTATAGCACTCTGATTTAATGTGCCCTTTCTTCTTGTAGAAGTTACAAGTTTTACCTCTATTTGAAGACTTTGATCTACCCTTAAATTTACCGCGAGGATTCCGATCCTGTGTCCTTCCACGATCATCATCAGCATTCCGATTTGGTCTCCCACGAACAATGAGACCCTCTCCCTGAGAGTCAGTTTTAACCACAAGATGTTTCATCTTATCATATGAGGTCAAAGAATCATAAACCTCATCAACTGTGAGAGACTCGCGGCTATATAAAATCGTGTCTCTAAAGGTTGAATAAGACGGGGGCAACGAACAAAGTAGAATCAACCCTTGATCTTCCTTATCATACTGAACCTCCATGGCCTCCAAGTTTGAGAGAATTTCTTTAAACACTGTTAAGTGTTCGTGCACAGACGCACCTTCCTCCAAACGATGAGCATAAAGACGTTGCTTCATATGCAACTTACTAGTTAGAGTTTTCGACATACATATTTGTTCTAGCCTCTTCCATAATGCAGCGGCGGTCTTCTCATTCATCACATCCTGCAAAATTTCGTTAGACAATTGCAGATGTAACTGTGTTAACGCCTTTCGATCCTTGCGCTTTTTCTCTTCTTCCATCAATGTTGAAGGCATCTTATCTACCCCTAACAGGGCTTTCTCTAAATCCATCTATGCAAGAACTGCCTGCATCTTTATTTGCCACAATGCAAATCTAGTGTTGCGATCCAACAGCAGAATTTCATACTTTAAAGACGCTATTACCTTGATCGAGATGAAAAAACCCAAAAGCTCTGATACCAATTTGTGAAAAATATAACGTTGGTAATGATAAATATATCGCAAAGAAAAGAGAAATAAAAATAAAGAACACACAGATTTTACGTAGAAACCCTTTCGGGAAAAAAAACCACGGGCAGAGGAGAAGAAAATTCACTATGTCGAATTCGAATCAATTACAAGAGGAATAGACTATGTATATTTATAGGCTTGTAAAGCCATATTCTAATAGGAGTGTAGTAAGATTGAAACTCATTATTCTAATCAATATCAAATAGATGGAGTTTACTAAGGTTTAAAAAACCTTATTTAAAATAAAATAAAAGAAGTGTAGTTCTATAGGGATTCTTCTTTTATTTTATTTTACCATTGTATTTTATTTAAATAAGGATTCGGGTCACTTAATTCTAACATAAAGGATAAAATAAAATATAAAAAAATCTATTTTTTATTAAAATTGACTATTAAAATAAAATGTTATTAGAGGATTATCATATTGTATGTTAAACTTCATTTTATATTATTATTAAAATAAAATTACTATTAAAATTGACTATTAAAATAAAATGTTGATATTATATTAAAATTATTATTAAACATTATTAATAATTATATTAAGAATGTTATTAAATTATATATTATTTTATTAAATTGTATTTAATAATAATTATGTTACAATACGATTAAATTATTTATGTTTACTTTTATTAAAATATATTTAACAAAAATCTTATTAAAATTTAATAACAATAATCATCTACTTACAAAAATTCTGTTAAGGGTACTTTGGTCATTTAAACCTTTTTCCTTATACTATTACAACATCTATTCCATTCAACCAAACACAAGAATTCTATTACAGCTCTATTCTATTCCATTCAACCAAACAGTTGAATTACTGATTACAGCTCTATTCCATTACAACTCTATTCAATTACAGCCCTATTCCATTACAGTGAACCAAACGTACCCTTAGATATTGTCATATAATTTTCTTGGGAAAAAGGGATGGGACAGTGAGAAAGAAAAGAGAGGGGGGGATTGATGTTGTGAATGGTTGTGGCTGGACAAAAGATAGAAAGAGAAAAAGACTTAAACATTTTGATTTTCTTTCCTTATGCTCATCTTTGCTAACTGTTTGAAGAAAGAGAAGTGGTGGTTAAACTGTTTTATGGTCAAACTGGGCTCATTAGGAGCTGATTTTAGGAAGAAAAATAGGTAAATTCCTCAACTAGTCTTTGCCTCTAGACCACTGGTGGGAATGGGACTTTGGAGAGGTTGGTTTTAAACTTGACCGAAGGTCCCTCTTGTAGCTGAGTTCTTACATGTACAAGACTAATAAATTCATGAAGTGTTCTAGTAGAAATACAGGGCTGTGGAATGTGTTTTCTTTTGTTGTGTACAACTAAGGGAGAAGCTGGAAACAGCAGTAAGAAAGGGAAAGGCACGGCTTCAGAGTAGTTTCAGTTGGATTTTTTGGTGAGATTCTCACACCTTCTTCTTTTCCTTATTGTTCTGTCAAATGGTGAAATTGGTAAGGCTGGTAGGAGATGGAAGTTGAACGGTTGCTGTATACAGATAGCATGCATGCTAATAATGTTTTTATTTTCTACTTAATGCCTTATTGGTTATGAGTTAACATGAATGTTCGGTTGAACATATACCTTGAATTATGTTCAAAAATTTTAATTGATTGGTTGTACTATTCTTTTTGCTTTTGAATATTTGAAATATTGAAAAGTTGGAAAATTTCATGTTGAAATGTTGTCCAAATGCTGGAAATTTAGCATGCATATTCTTTTGTTTAAATGCTTTGACCTGCTGTTGTAAATGAAGGAAAGTGTGATTGTGGATTACTAAATTTGACTGTTGATTGGAAGTGTTTAATGTTGACCAAATGCTGAAAATTCAACATACAAATCCCTTTGATTTAAATGCCATTAACTGTTGTTTTAAATGAAGGGAACTTCGGTTAAATGTTGTCATTTTTTTTATAATTTGGCTACCCATTGTAAGGGTTAAGTGTTGACCGAATGTTGGAAAAGTGAGCTGTTGTTTATTGATTTTAATACTATGTATTGTTACTATTTGTTGCTGTCTAAATTAAAGGGAAATTTATGATTTAAATGCTATAAGCTGCTACTGTTTCTGCTGTTGAATGTTTGATTTTGATTTGTTCGAATGCTAGATTTTCAACATTTCATCTTCGGGATTAATGTTTAACATTTAGGCTGTTAATGTGCCTTAATCTCTTGCTTTATTAATGCATTTAAGTTGTTCAAAGACAGACATATTAATTATGATTTCTTGCCGGTTAAGTGCTTGCATACTTGATGTAATAACCTGTCCAATTTGATGTTATACATAATACTGTTGTATAAACAGGGCAGTCCACGTGCAAAATGGGGTGGTCTAAATAAATGTATTAAAATGTTGTTCAAAAATTGCATGTTTAATTATTGTCTAAAAATAAATATTAAATTGTTGTTCAGAAGTGCGTAACTAGGAAACTACCAAATTAATGCATTAAATAGTTAATTGAATTATATCCTTGGTTGTTGTCTGAATTGTTTTCTTAACGGTTAGAATGTGTATTTTTATGACATTCAAATCTGGTTTATTGTTATGAGTTGAGTATGCAGTTGGTATGTTTGTGAGGTTGAGAATGTGATTTGAGTTGTTAGAAATGAAATGGCCATAAATTGAATAGAATGGAAGGAATTGTTATAAGGATGATAGTTCATTGAGGAACTTGTAGTGCTTGATAGAATTGCTTGTGTTACTAGATTTGAATGGTGTATCTGGGTGCCAATTAAGGCATGAAATTTGATACTGATTGGCTCAATCATGCACTACACCAGCTAGCACTACAAGGCCATGTGACCTATGGTAAATTGGACTTTTGACCCACACAATCGTGTGACCCATGTTTCTCACAATCGCTTATGTAATAGGCCCATTTCGCCCGGCCCATTTTAAAACCAAAAACTAACCAGATTAAACCAAAATAAAAACCCAATAAAGTCAAATATTATAAAAAAAGTCCAATGCTAACAGTTCGTTAATTCTTTTACAATAGCCAAAAATTAAATCCAATACAGTTGACCCAAATTTAAACCTTGGCCCGATTGGCCCAACAGCATTAACCTATCCAGAAACCCTAGAGGTTTCTGGAAACTTCTAGCGCTGCTTTCCCCCACGCGCCCCGCGTGCATTTGCATCACAGTCACTACGTACACGCGCGCCGTTCTTCTCCAGCAACCACCATCGACGTCCTCCAGCTGTACCTGCAACGAACTAACAAACGCAAACAACACCAAGATTGACAGCAAATTACAAAAAGAAATAACAGAAAATGAAATAGTTTGTAATTTCATTTTTTTTCCATTTCGGCTATAAAAGCCAAATACATTCATTGTAAAAAGGGATCCCATTTTTTACCTACGCGCGCATATAAGCGAATAAAAATAAAAATCGGAGATAAAAAGGTAATCTCAGATTTCAAATTTTTCCTTTGGATTTCGGATTCTATTTCTTTTCCGATTGCTTTTTAGTTTTCTTTTTCTCTGACTATTGCATGCGAAAATAAGAAAAAAGAAAGCGAACTCTTACCTTCCGAAAACGCCATAGATTTCCTTTTGCTTCGTTGAAATCAAGGTTGAGAGGGGATCTTAAGGCTAAAAAAGTGTTCATCAAGGCTCGAATACACCAGTCGTCGTCTGTGGTGACGGATCGGCGTTTGAAGGGATAGATCTGGTATGGCCGATTAGGGAGGAAGAGAAGATTAGGGTTTTCTTTTTTATTTTTATTTTGTTTTAGAAATAACTAAATGCTTTAATTTTTAGGTTTTTTTTAGTTTTAATTCATAAAGCAAAAGGCGCCATTTAAAATGGAGGAGCCCCGCGCGATGACCCGATTCGTAGGCAGATCCGCGCATTTTTTACCTTAAATGGGTAAATTGCGCGCTTGGTACTCCCACTTTTGTGCTGCTATTTAATTGTACATGATTTCATTTTTTCTAAATTTTAATTTTGCCTTAAACTTTATGCACCACTACAATTTAGTCCTAACTTAAACGCTGCGCTTAGAGGCTTGGAATAATTGCGCGTTTAGTCCATGTTTGTTTGTGCACATCGCATTTTAGTCCTCAGTGTTATTGTAGCAATTTTATTTATTAACCTTTTAATTTTATATTCAATTCAATTGAGTTTTTCTATTTTTTTATTTGCTTTAAATTTATTGATTTCTATTGGTTTTTAACAAATTGTTTTGAATTAACTTATTAACTTTGATATGTTTTAAATTACTTATATATATTTTTATTATATACATTTTATCTTTTATTTTTTATTTCTTTTTTTAAATATTTGTATGATTCAAAATTATTATAATGTCGAATGTAAATATTTGTTTTTTATTATAAGTATATTTATAAAATTTTACGAAAGTGTTTTTTATTTCATGTATATATTATTTTATGTATATATTTATATATCCATATATTTCATTTAAATTTGTATGTACATATATCATTATACCTTGTTTTAAATTATCTTTTGCCTATTTTATTCATATAAATGTATATAGGTTTGCATTCAAAATTTCCTTCAGTATGTATATATTATTATTTTATGTATATATTTCCTCTTAAACTTATCTATACATATATTTGGCTTCTTTTAAAATTACTTATATACGTATATATTTCTATCTTAAATTTAGTATACATAATTTATCACTTTGAAAAATCATATTTTATTGAATATTTTAACTTATTTCTAATATTTTTATATACTATTACTTATATATGTTTTTATATATATTTTTAAATTCATATACTATGTTTTGTGTTTTGTATAATTCATTTCAAATTTTGTAAATACATATTTCATAAACTTATTTACAAATTATTCTATTTTGAACAATTTCATAAATTGTAGATTTCAAACTCCACTTTCTTCGTTTTAAATACATTTGTTAGCATTCAAAATTTTGTTTTATTATTAATTTGCCATTGTTAATTTTGTAGAATTATTATATCTTGTAGCTTATTGATCTTTGATTGTTAATCTATGTCTTTTAAAACATGTAATTATCATTATTGTATATTAGTATATTTAAATTGTTTCTATAATCACCATTCCTATATATGATGTTGAGTTTGTGGGTATTTCATGCTTAATGTTATGTTCGTGCTTCTTGTTATTGTTTTATGTTCCAAACTCCAATATATTCAAGTCCTTACTAAAAGTTCCATTTCATTAAAAATGTATTTTGAGCCGAGTTTAAGATTGCATATTTGAAACTTTTTTCAAGATAAGGTAATATTTGTGTGTTTGGAAGTTCAAAAAATTATGCCCTAACGTGCTGGGTGTCAATTTTCCGTTCAACTAAATAACCAAATACCCTTTTTAATTGCATGTTTTGAAGATAAAAGACGATCTCGGTATCGAGGTATAAACGTGTTATATTCTAACGTGCTGAATATGATATTTTTATTCCTTTGAAACGAGTTAATCTTGAGATTCAATTCAAAAATTAATTAACCTTCATTAAAAAGAATTATATCTTAAACATTTTCAAGTTTTCAACTCAAGGACATTAATTAATCGATTTGGTACCCGTTCTGGGGGCGTACGAGGGTGCTAACCCTTCCTTGTGCGTAACCGACTCCCGAACCCTTTTTGTCATTTAGTTACGCAGACCAATAAAATTTTCACAAGGTGACCCAATCACACCTAAACAAAAAAAGTTGGCGGTGACTCTACTCCATATTTTTAAAAGTCGATCCCCATTTTTCAAATTTTGAAAATGGTTTCGACAGCTTATTCTTTTGAAAATGTTACAATTTAATCCTTGTTTGTTCTCGGAGCTTTTGTAAGCTAATTTTAAACCCAGTTTTGTTTGCAAAGCTTGATTTATGTGCATGTAAGAGATTATTCAATGTTTAATTGAATTTTGGAGTTACAGGTCAGGAATTTGAAGATGAATATGTGGCAACCAGTTGGTATGACTACAAATGCAATATGAAAGGATTATGTTCTTATAGCATAATTTAACATATTAAACTCCTTATGGACCTTTGATTATCTTATTTTGTTTATGTCCTTACATAATTTATGTTATGTTATAATATTAGTTATAGAAATGCCACTGAGATGATTACTTAGTGTCCCGTTTGTTTTCCATGTGCAGGTTAGGTTCAATCGTGTGCACTCATTGTTATTAGCATCTAGCAAATAATCCCGCAATCATTGAGTTGGTGAAACTACTGCTACTTTGGTCGGCATGTACCTATAGGATTTTATGTTATATAAATAGGCATATATGATAGTTGATAATGTTTTGTACTATGTATACATTTGGTGCTGGTGTTGCTATGCAAGTATTTAGATGAGGCTTTAATGCTTTGGATGTGAATTGATATATATATATATATATATATATATATATATATATAGTTGGAATAGAGGATGCATGAAATGCAATGAATAAATAGGTTATTAGTTGAGATATTTGTATATTAATTATGATGTGGCTATGGGTTTAAATGTATGATTTGAAATTTTAATGGATCGAATGATGTTTATTTCTCCGACAACGAATGTGACATCCTGTTGCTCGGACCTTGCGATTGGTTCGAGAAATGGGGTGTTATATTAATCCTCCAACTATTTCAATTTTTCGGGTTAATTGAAAATCGGGTGTTACAAAAACCGATGAGTGTCTTCCCATTGATGATTATGGGATACCATAATGGGAACTTTCTAACAAAGTAGTGAACCCATTGCACAACTATTTCATTGGAATCTCAACTTGTAACACCCCTAACCCGTATCTGTCGCCAGAACAGGGTTACGGAGCATTATCGGAGTTTACAGATAAAAAAATAGACATTTCATATCATATAACATTCATGTCAGAAACCAATCAAAATCAAACATATTATCCCTTATACGAGCCCTCAAGGCCCAAAATACGTGTTAGAAACAAATCGGGACTAGATCGAATACTAAAAGAATTTTTGGGAAAACATTGAAATTTTTCAAAGCTGCAAGGGTCACACGATCGTGTGGGCATTCGAAATAGGAACACACAGTCGTTTCTAGCCCGTGTTCGTGCCCGTATAACTCTCTGACTTGGGTCACACGGCCAAGCCACACACTTGTGTGCTAGGCCGTGTGAGCATATTGACTTGCATTCTTAAGAAGATACAGGGGACACACGGCTGAGGCACACACCCATGTCTCTGCCCATGTGGACGAAAATAGACCATTTTTCAAGCCATATTTTTCACCCAATTTGGTACCAACCTAAACACAACAATTTGCATATAACCAAGTCATAATTAGACATCCAAAATCAACTAAGATCAAGTTTAAAACATGAAAAATCATCACATACAACCAATATGCCCTTAGGCACCTCAAATGACAACTTAAAAACATGTCAATCAAGTATCCAAACTTACCTAAATAACCAAATACAAACATGTCAATCAAGTATCCAAACTTACCTAAATAACCAAATACATATATGCATATTCCCAAATGGTACCAATTATATCATTCTAACAAACATCAATATGATAAGACCACATATTTATATATATACATCAAAATATACTAAACACAAGCCATTTAAGTGGCTAGTCTCAACAAAACACTTATATGCCAACATTGACTAAATTAACCTATACATGCCATTATAATTGGAATTAATTTACTGAAAGTACCAAAAAAACCGATGGATAGTGTGATATAGCTCCGATAAGCTTCCAACTCGAACGAGCTTCCGAATTACTATAAAACACGGAAAATAACACAGAGTAAGCATTTAAGCTTAGTAAGTTCGTATAAAAAAGAAATTAACTTACCATTTAATCACATTTAAGGTAAGCATACAAAACATATCCAAACCAATTTGGCCAAAAGCCTAAACACATATCCTCAGCGTGTTAGCCATATAAAACAAATATAATAGCCAATAAATATGGATGAACATAATCACTAAGAAAGTTTCATATACATGTATCATCCATTTCATGTTCCAATATATTATGTAATATCATTTCCATGTATTTCATGTATACACCTGCAATAGTTCGTATCGAACTCATATTGTCTCATAACAGAACATTGCCCATTGAACCATTTAAAATATCGTTGGATTCACGGGTAGTACACACGAGGTGTACTGAACTGTAATCCATCAATTCATATACATGTATGCTCATACGAGCTATGAATCGGTATGCTCTCACGAGCTAAGAATCGATAAGCTCATACGAGCTGAGAATGAGTAAGCTCTCACGAGCTGCAAATCGAGAAGCTCATACGAGTTGTGGTGTGTCCGTAACACATGCAGGTCCCCAACCAAATCGGTAACCCTAATGACATGTCATTTGTATCCTACGAATTCCTAAGATTCAAACAGGACTCAGTAATCGTCGAATATGCGATCGGTATTTATACATGGAAATTATACAATTCACATACATATAATTCAACTTAAAACATATAAATATACAATTTAATTACACGAACTTACCTCAATAAGTGTATGTAGATACAGAGGCAACTAATCCGATATTTTCTCTTTGCCTCGATCTAACTCTGTACGAGGTCTGATAGGATCTATACTAATGAACTTAACTCATTTCAATATAATTCTCATTCAATTTAATCCAACATGGAAATTTTGGCAAAATTACTATTTTCCCTTTACTTTTAATTCTTTTGTAATTTAGTCCCTAGGCTTGAAAATGAATTTCGTGCAATTTAATCCTTACTCAAGCCTAGTCAATTTTTATATATATTAATAGCAGCCCATATAATTCATAATTTCAAAAATTTTACCATAAATTTATCACCTTTTTCAATTTAACCCCTAATTGATAATTTTACCAAAAATCTCTTTACAAAAATTATTTATCTAACAACAACCATTCATTTTCTACCATCAAACTTCAAAATTCAAGCATATTCATCAATGGAAAAACCCTGATACTTTAACAATTTTACAAATTCATTCTCGAGCTAGCTAAATTAAGCTACTATGATCTCGGAAACCTGGAAATCATCAAAAGCGGGACAAAAATTCATACCTAATTGAGCAAAATAAGCTTGCTGAAATTTTCAAGCTTCCATGGCTAGGTTTTCTTTTTCTTTTTTTTTTTATTGTGGTGGAAGATGATGATAATAGTCTATTTTATTTTATTTATCATAACTTTAATTACTAATTTCCAAAATTAACCTTAATAATTTATTCAATTTCCAATAATGACTATTCATGGTGTCTAATTACTATATAAGGACCTCCAATTTAAAATTCTATAGTTATTTAATACCTTTAGCTATTAGAACTCAACTTTTGCACTTTACGCAATTTAGTCCCTTTTATCAAATTGAGTATGTAAACGGTAAAATTTCTTAACAAAATTTTTATACGGTATTTCTATCTTATTGTAGACCATAAAATAATAATAAAATAAATTTTTTTGACTTCAGATTTGTGGTCTCGAAACCACTGTTCCGATTTACTGAAAACGGGCTGTTACAACTCTTTCTCCTAAAGGACTTTTCGTCCCCAAAAATCTTACCAGTAAAGAGGTTCGGATATTGCTTTCTCATAATTTCCTCGGGTTCCCAGGTAGCTTCTTCTTTTCTGTGTCACTGCCAGAGAACTTTTACTGAAGCTACGTTTTTATTTCTCAATTTTTTCACCTATCGTGCCAGAATTCTGATCGGTTCTTCACTGTATGTCATGTCAAGCTGAACTCAACATCTTTCGGGGAGATAGCATGTGAAGGGTCAGATCGGTACCGTCGTAACATAGACACGTGAAAGACATTATGAATCTTTTCTAGTTCTAATGGTAAAGCTAATCAATATGCAACAGGTCCGATTCTTTTAGTAATCTCATACGGTCCAATAAATCGCGGACTTAGCTTTCTTTTACGACCAAACTGAAGAACTTTCTTCTAGGGCGAAACTTTCAAAAATACTCTATCACCAACTTGAAACTCCATTTCTTTACGTTTGAGATCCGCATAAGATTTCTGACGATCTGAAACTGCTTTGAAGCTATCTCGGACCACTTTCACTTTTTCATTAGTCTCACGAATCAAATCAACCCCATGTATAATTTTTTCACTAAGCTCAGTCCAATATAACAGAGTTCGACATTTGCGACCATACAGAGCCTTATACGGTGCCATCTTTATGCTCGACTAAAAACTATTATCATACACGAATTTAACTAACGGCAAATATTTCTCCCAATTACCTTCGAACTCTAAAATACAACAAAAAGTATATCTTTAAGAATCTGAATCACGCGCTCGGACTGACCATCAGTCTGAGGGTAAAATGTAGTGCTAAAATGCAATCGCGTACCCAGAGCTTCCTGTAACTTTTTCCAGAATCACGATGTGAACTGTGGATCTCTGCTTGAAATAATAGAGACTGGCACTCCGTGCAACCTGACAATCTCTGAAACATATAACTCAGCTAATCTATCAAGTGAGGAATTTGTACGTATCAGAATAAAATGTGCAAACTTCGTTAAACGGTCGACGATAACCCAAATGCCATCTTTCTTTTTCGGAGATAAGGGTAACCCCGATACAAAATCCATAGTAACTCTGTCTCATTTCCACTCCAATATCATCACTGGCTGTAACAGTCCTGAAGGTACCTGATTTTCAGCTTTAACTTGCTGACATATCAAACATCTAGATACAAAATCAGAAATATCACGTTTCATTCCCGGCCACCAGTACATCTGTCTCAAATCATTGTACATTTTATTATTCCCTGGATGAATAGACAAGCTACCACTATGAGCTTCGTGCAAAATTTTCTGTATAAGCTCTGGATTCTTCGCTACACAAATTCTACCTATGAATAACAAACAATCATCGGGTCCTATCTGAAATTCTGAATCAGAAGTCGACTCACACTGTACCCGTTTAGCTAACATCTAACTATCACATTTCTGAGCTTCTCAGTTATGTTGTAAAAACATTGGTTTAGCTTTTAACTTGGCTAAAATCGAGCTATCATCAAATAGTGACAGTCGGGTATTCATTGCTCATAGAATAAACAAGGATTTTCTACTCAAAGCATCAGCCACTACGTTTGCTTTTCCTGGATGATAATCAATAATTAACTCATAATCTTTCAATAGTTCGAGCCATCTATGCTGTCTCAGATTCAAATCTTTCTGCGACATCAAATAATTTAAACTCTTGTAATCGGTAAATATATGACATTTTTCACTGAACAAATGGTGTCGCCAAATTTTCAATGCAAAGACAATAGTTGCCAACTTTAAGCCATGTGTCGTATAGTTATTTTCATATGGTTTTAACTGTCTGGAAGCATAATCTATTACTTTACCTTCTTGCATCAAAACAAAGCCTAATCCATTTAACGATCCATCACTAAAAATCACAAATTCCTTACCCGGTTCAGGCTGAACCAGAATTGGTGCTTCGGTCAATAGGGCTTTCAACTGGTTAAAACTTTGCTGACATTTATCAGACCATTCAAACTTCACATCTTTCTATAATATCCGTGTCATCGGTATAGCTATCATCGAAAATCCTTTTACAAATCTTCGGTAATAACCAGCTAATCACAGAAAAGTTCTGACTTCAGATACGTTTCTCGGTGGTTTCCAATTAACAATCACTAAAATTTTATTCGGATTAACTCTAATGCCTTCAGCTGATACTATGTGTCCCAAAAAACCAACTTCCCGAAGCCAAAAATCACATTTGTGAAATTTAGCAAACAATTGTTTATCACACAAGGTTTGCAGAACAATTCTCATATGCTTAGCATGTTCAGTCTCATCTCAAGAATATATCAGAATATCATCAATAAATACCACAATAAATTTATCTAAATACGGTTTGAAAATTCTATTTATCAGACCCATAAATACTGTAGGTGCATTAGTTAAACCAAACGGCATCACAAGAAATTCATAATGTTCGTACCTGGTTCTGAATGTCGTTTTTGGCACATCCAAATCTTTCACTCGTAACTGATAATAGCCAAAACGAACATCAATCTTCGAAAACACTGTGGCACTTTTCAACTAACCAAAAAAATCGTCAATGTGAGGCAGTGGATACTTATTCTTGATTGTAACTTTGTTGAGCTGACGGTAGTCGATGCATAACCTCATTGATTCGTCCTTTTTCTTAACAAATAGAACCGGTGCACCCCGAGGTGAAAAATTAGGTCAAGCAAAACCCTTATCAGTCAACTCTTGCAACTGTGCTTTCAACTCTTTTAACTCTGTAGGAGTCATTCTGTATGGTGCTATCGATATCGGTGTTGTTCTCGGTACAAGTTCTATAGCAAATTCAACTTCTCTGACCGGCGGTAATCCAGGTAACTCCTCTAGAAACACATCAGGATACTTACAAACCACTGGTACTGATTGAAGCTTCGACTTAGACACTTTAGTATCCAATAAATAAGCAAGGTAAGCACTACAACCTTTTCTCACATATTTCTGTGCTGACATAGCTGATATCACAATAGGCAATCCATTCAATTTATCTGATTCAATATGAAGCATCTCACTATTCTGACATTTCAATATGATATCCTTTTGACTACAATTTACTACAGTATCATGCAAAGTTAGCCAATCCATGCCCAAAATCACGTCAAATTTATCAAACAGTAATAGCATCAAATCAGCCAGAAAATTGTAACCTAGAGTCATTAACGGACAGTTCTTGCAAACATTATCAACTAACACATACTGGCCTAAAGGGTTCGATACTTTAACCACGAATTCAGTGGACTCAACAGGTAAATTCTTACTAGACACTAATTTCGTACAAACATATGAATGAGTCAATCCGGGATCAATTAAAGCAGTTACATCAGTATCAATAAGAGAGAAAGTACCAGTAATAACATCTAGCGTAGAAGTATCTTCGCACGCACGAATAGCATAAGCCCTAGCTGGTGTTTGTGCCTCAGACCTTACGGTAGAGTCATTCGTAACACCATGGCTACCACTCACATTTCCAAGATTACGAGGTGGTCTACCTCTCGCAGCTGTGTTGCTCGGCCTCGAAGTTTGAATATTATCTTTCTTAGATTTCTCCAGGCAATCTCTAAGATAGTGCTTGCACTTGAGTCTGGTGTTTCTAGCATTACCCATACTCGTTACAGATGTAGCCTGATATTTAGGACTAGAGCGTCGGGTACCTCTGTCTCTACTGGAGTATCCCACAGAAGTAGTAGAACAATAGTGATGTTTTTTCAGATTTCTTCAATTTTGACTGGTATGACTTTCCCGTCAATCTCTTGCTAGAATCCCTGGTTTCAGTCTCAGCTTGTCTTTTCTCTTTGCTCAACTCTTCAGCTTTATATGCCCGATCAACTAGTACAACAATTTTTTTCAACTCGAGGATCCCGACTAATAGTTTTATATCTTCGTTTAAGCCATATTCAAACCGCTTACACATTGCAGTCTTAGTCGAAATACATTCT
This sequence comes from Gossypium australe, assembly GCA_005393395.2. Lineage (NCBI taxonomy): Eukaryota > Viridiplantae > Streptophyta > Magnoliopsida > Malvales > Malvaceae > Gossypium > Gossypium australe. The sequence continues at coordinate 14,814,808 of CM016615.1, read as the reverse complement.
CAAGCATATTTGCTCAATCGAACAAATTCTCGTTCATATTTGGACACTGTTATACAACCTTGTTTAAGCTCTAAAAATTCTTTACGTTTCTGATCGAGAAACCTCTGATTGATGTATTTCTTATAGAACTCAGTTTGAAAGAATTCCCAAGTAATCTTCTCTTTCGGTACTACAGAAGTTAATGTATTCCACCATTGGTAAGTTAAATATTTTAATAGAGATACCTCACACTTAAGACATTCAGTTGGTGAACAAGATAATTCATCAAGAACTCTGATAGTATTTTCTAACCATAACTCAGCTCTCTCTGGATCATCCTCAACATTAGCTCAAAATTCTTCAGCATCGTACTTACAGATCTTATTAGCAGGAGGCTTACCAACTTTGATAGGTTCCGTACTTTGAGGAATAACGAGAACCGATTGAGGAACATGAGCGGGTGGAGGTTGTTGAGCAACCGGGTTTGTTAGTACAAACTCGATGAACTATTCATTCATCATCTAGAAGAAGGCTTCTTTAGCCTCTCCTCCCGGTCCCTCAGATACGGCCTCGTACCACTTGAAACTAGTCATTTAATGAAGGCTTGAGCGTTACTCTCTACTTCATCAGAGTCAACTCAGTTGGATGCCATTGCTATAGGAAAACATGTTTTAAAACGATCAGGAGATATCACACTATTAAAGGTTATATAATGGCATGTATAGCTAGACTCGTATACGCTACGTTCAGTCCGAGAATCGACTAAACCATAGCTCTGATACCAATAAATGTAACACCCCTAACCCAAATCTGTCGCTGAAATAGGGTTACGGAGTATTACCAGAGTTTATAGATCAAATAAACAAACATTTCATATCATATAACATTCATGTCAGCCAATCGAAATCAAACATATTGTCCCTTATACAAGCCCTAAGGGCCCAAAATACGCGTTAGAAACAAATCAGGACTAGATCGGATACTCAAAGAATTTTTCGGAAAACATTGAAATTTTTCAAAGCTGCAGGGGTCACACAGCTGTGTGGCCAAGCTGTGTGGGCATTTGAAATAGGGACACATGGTCGTGTCTAGCCCGTGTCCACACCCGTATAACTCTTTACTTGAGTCATACGGCCAAGCCACACGCCTGTGTGCTAGGCCGTGTGGGCATACTGACTTGCATTCTTAAGAAGATACAGGGGACACACGGTCGTGTCACTTGGCCGTGTGTCACACAAAACTAAGTCACACATCCGTGTCTCTGCCCATGTTGACGAAAATAGGTCATTTTTCAAGCCATATTTCTAACCCAATTTGGTAACATCCTAAACACAACAATTTGCATATAACCAAGTCATAATTAGACATCCAAAATCAACCAAGATCAAGTTTAAAACATGAAAAATCATCACATATAACCAATATGCCCTTAGGCACCTCAAATGACAACTTAAAAACATGTCAACCAAATATCTAAACTTACCTAAATAACCAAATACATATATGCATAGTCCCAAATGGTACCAATTATACCATTCTAACAAAATCAATATGATAAGACCACATATTTATATATATATATATATATATATATATATATATATCAAAATATACCAAACACAAGCCATTTAAGTGGCTAGTCTCAACAAAACACTTATATGCCAATATTAGCTAAATTAACCTATACATGCCATTATAATTGGAATTAATTTACTGAAAGTACCAAAAGAACCGATGGATAGTGTAATATAGCTCCGATAAGCTTCTAACCCAAACGAGCCTCCGAATTACTATAAAATACGGAAAATAACACAGAGTAAGCATTTAAGCTTAGTAAGTTCGTATAACAAAGAAATTAACTTACCGTTTAATCACATTTAAGGTAAGCATACAAAACATATCCAAACCAATTTGGCCAAAAGCCTAAACACATATCCTCAACGTGTTAGCCATATAAAACACATATAATAGCCAATAAACATGGATGAATATAATCACTAAGGAAGTTTCATATACATGTATCATCCATTTCATGTTCCAATATATCATGTAATACCATTTCCATGTATTTCATGTATACACATGCAATAGTTTGTATCAAACTCATATTGTCTCATAACAGAACATTGCCTGTTGAACCATTTAAAATATCATTGGATACACAGATAGTACACATGAGGTGTACTGAACTGTAATCCGTCAATTCATATACATGTATGCTCATACAAACTATGAATCGATAAGCTTATACGAGCTGAGAATGAGTAAGCTCTAATGAGCTGCAAATTGGGAAGCTCATATGAGTTGTGGTGTGTCCGCAACACATGCAGGACCCCAACCAAACCGGTAACCCTAATGACATGTCATTTGTATCTTACGAATTCCTAAGGTTCAAACAGGACTCGGTAATCGTCGGATATGCGATCAGTATTTATACATGGCAACTATACAAATCACATACATATAATTCAACTTAAAACATATAAATATACAATTTAATTACATGAACTTACCTCGATAAGTGTACGTAGATATAGAGGCAACTAATCTGATATTTTCTCTTTGCCTCGATCTAACTCTATACAAGGTCTCACAAGATCTATACGAATGAACTTAACTCATTTCAATATAATTCTCATTCAATTTAATCCAACATGGAAATTTTGGGAAAATTACTATTTTTCCCTTTACTTTTAATTCCTTTGTAATTTAATCCCTAGGCTCGAAAATGAATCTCATGCAATTTAATCCTTACTCAAGCTTAGTCAATTTATATATATATTAATAGCAGTCCATATAATTCACATTTTCACAAATTTTACCATAAATTTATCACAATTTTCAATTTAACCCCTAACTGATAATTTTACCAAAAATCTCTTTACAAAAATTATTTATCTAACAACAACCATTCATTTTTTACCATCAAACTTCAAAATTCAAGCATATTCATTAATGGCAAAACCCTAATACTTTAATAGTTTTTCAAATTAATTCCCGAGTTAGCTAGATTAAGCTACTACGATCTCGGAAACATAGAAATTATCAAAAACAGGACAAAAATTCATACCTAATTGAGCAAAATAAGCTTGCTGAAATTTTCAAGCTTTTGTGGCTAGATTTCCTTTCCTTTTCTTTTTTTATTTTAGTGGAAGATGATGATAATAGTCTATTTTATTTTATTTATCATAACTTTAATTACTAATTTCCAAAATTAACTTTAATAATTCATTCATTTTCAATAATGACTAATCATGCTTATCCACTAACAACTTTAATGTCTAATTACTATATAAGGACCTCCAATTTAAAATTCTATAGTTATTTAATACCTTTAGCTATTAAAAATCAACTTTTTCACTTTACGCAATTTAGTCCCTTTTATCAAATTGAGTATGTAAACGGTAAAATTTCTTAACAAAAGTTTTATACGGTATTTCTATCATATTGTAGACCATAAAATAATAATAAAATAAAATTTTCCAACTTCAAATTTGTGGTCCCGAAATAACTGTTCTGATTTCAATGAAAACATGCTGTTACACGACTTGTTTTTCCGTTCTGACCTCTCGAATTGGAACATATGTTGCCCTCCAAGCGCCTTCATTTGTGTTTGCAAACATCGCATATAACTCGAGTATTAGTGATCCACTAGCAATATGCGTCTGCACCATCACCTCAACCCCCATGCGTCTTTGATATCGAAATCATCATTTGATATCGAACTCATCATATTTGACGGTGTTGACCGAAGCACAAAATTGATATTCCAGTGACGATACTTTCATCTGGTTGGATCTGACGATTTTTTGCCTAATTCTTCTACGCAGTTCTGACAATTGTATGTTTGGGTTAAAAGCCAATTACGTCGTGTTATAAAAAAACAACCCCATTCTCGATGTCACGGACTTCACCATCGTAATAAACAATAAAATTAATTCGTCCACTCATTTTCAACGAAATAACATGTTCCACATGTTCAAAACAAAAACATTATGCAAAAAAATAGTGTTGTAATTATATATGAACAACAAAAACAGATCCTTACTTAATGCAAATTGTGTGGTTGCTTCAAATTATGCCTTATAAAACATCTTGCCAACTTCCTCTTCTTCTTGCAATTTTGTTTGCTTGAAATTGCTTTATGCCACTCAATGCTGAAAATCATCCTTTTATAAAGCCGGGGTGAGTGGTAATTGATTCAGAAAATTTTCCCGAGGGAGTGGGAAGTTTGCATGCGTTGAAAGTGTTAGAGGGAAAATGCTCCACATAGGACGTGTTTTCAATGCATTTTCCAGAAATCTGATCAACCTCAACCACCCGTAAAAAATGCACTAAAAGTTTGAAAAAAGTGTACTGAAAAATCTGATCGACCTCAACCTCTTGTAAAAAAAAAATCTGATAAAAACTCAGTTGCATTCGTAAAAATCGAAAAAAATTACAAATTAAGAGTTAATTGAATCGAGGAGTTCGATTTTAGATTATGAATTGAATTAAATTTTACAATTCGAATATACGATTGGTGTAAACACAATTGTTGTACATATCAAATTAAATAATTATTAACTTTACATCTAAAAAAATTATTAAAAATCTAAAGAATATATAAAAAAAACTTTAAAAATATACAAAACCCTAAACTACTAAAACCTACAAACCCTAACCCTACTTAAAAAATTTAAAACCCTAACCCTAAAAAAATCAGACAAGAAAGAACACACTTCCAACTAGAAGCATTTTCCTGCAAATCTGCTAAAAATGCTTCCAATTGGAAACGTTCTCGTTATTTCAGCCTACTCCAATACTTTTTCAAAAAAAAAATGGTAATTTTTTTAAAAAAATATTATTTTTGAGAAATTCCATCATAAATGTGATTATTTACCATTATATCAATAGTAATTACTAAATAATTTTTTAAAACAAATTATTTTATTTAAAATGTTTTCTCTCACTTATATATAACTTATTTACACTATTATTTAAACTATTTATTGATTGATGTTAAAAGTCAATGGATACCAATTAATTAAAAATATTATTCTGTATTTTAAAAATTTATTATTTAAAGATATTTTAATCTTTTAATTTTTTTATAAATCAATAAAAATTTAAACCCATGCTATTTTTCATACATAAATAAATCCTTGACTTTTCTTTTAATCTAATATTTACATTTTAATTATATTATACATTTTTTATCACCTCTATATACTGATATATTATTAACTAAATTTAAATTATTCATGTCATTTATTTATTAGATCTCTATATTCTAGTTACGTATTTGACACTTCCGTATTTTCTCCTTAATCCCTTTTCTTTTCTGTTAACATTTGAGTCTGGACGCAGTAGTACACGTGTTATAAAGATATTAAACTTGCCACGTTCTCCTGAAGTTCATATGTATTATTTTCTCACTGCAACTTTTACTGTCTTCAACTTTCTCGTCTTCCAAACAGATCTCCCTCCCAAAAATGTCAAATCTTTCTTCAAAAGCCTACCAAATCGGCTACGCTTTAACTCCGAAAAAAGAGCAAACTTTCATCGTACCGTCCCTCCTTTCCTACGCCTCCCAGAATGGCGTTGTTTTGACCAAAATCGACCCCACCAAACCTTTGATCCAACAAGGACCCTTCGATTGCATCCTCCACAAATTGTACGACTCCGACTGGAAACAAAATCTTCAAGACTTCGCTTCCCGAAACCCTAACATCCCCATCATCGACTCTCCAGATTCCATCGACATCCTCCGAAACAGAATCTCAATGCTCGAAACTGTTTCGAAACTAAAAATAAACAACACCGGAGTCCCCAAACAAATCACCATTACCGAAGTTACGGGTTTGGAAAATTTGAAACTCAACTTTCCGTTAATCGCGAAGCCGTTAGACGCGGACGGCAGTGAGACGTCGCACAAAATGCACCTCATCTTCGACAAAGATGGGTTAAATAACTTAACGGCGCCGTTTGTTTTGCAGGAGTTCGTTAATCACGGCGGCGTAGTCTTTAAAGTCTACGTGGCCGGAAAATATTTCCGGTGCGTGAAACGGAAGTCGTTACCTGATATTTCGGAGGAGAAACTGGTAAATTTGAAAGGTTCACTGCCGTTTTTGCAGGTCTCGAATTTGGCAGCGGCAGGGGGAGGGGAAGGTTGTAAATTTGAAAAGACGGAAATGCCCCCGGAGAGTTTAGTGAAGGAGTTGGTGGAAGGGTTAAAGGAGGAATTGAGGTTAAATTTGTTTAATTTCGATGTGATTAGGGATGGGAAAAACAAGGAGAATTACCTAGTCATCGATATCAATTATTTTCCGGGGTATGCCAAAATGCCAGATTTTGAGTCTGTCATTACGGATTTTTTACGTGATGTTGTGCACAAGGACATAAACTGCGGGGATAATTGAGGATTGGAGATGCCAAATATAGGTACTTTCTGAATATTTCCAGGTTTTAATAACCTCACATATTGGCATGCTTTGTATCATCATATACTCATACTTGTTTCCTATATGAAATGTGGGTTTGTTTTGTTCTTGTTTGCTGCAAATTTTGCTCAAATTCTAAGTAGAGGAACTCAAACTAGTTGTACTTGCTTATGTTATTAGAATACAAATATGGGTGACCAAAAATAGGGAATCTGGCCTGGGTGTGAATACAAAGTTTGATTTAGTGGGCTGCCTTGGAGTTTGATAATGGGAGGAGAATAATTCATCATCCAAGCATGCTTTTGCTTTTGCTTTTGCTTTTGCTAGGGATGGACATAAGTGATATGAACTAGGATTTGAAAGGAATATTGATGGTGGAAAGACCCAATTTAGTTTGGTTTCTGTCACTTGTTAGCTGAAGTTCCTTTGTCCCATATTCTTTGTATTATGTCATACTTAAGCTGTTAGACATTCAATTTTTGAACTTAATTATTACACTCTCCATAATTATTTTATTCACTTAATTATCATTTTGCCGTACCAATCATGTTTTGACACAATTTAGTATTTAATCATTACACTTTTCATAATTATTTATTTCAAATAATCACCATTTTGTCCTTTTAACTTTTTCTATGCTACCATGTATGATTTATTCTTTCTTTTGGCAAACTTTCACCTCTAGTCCCTCCTCCTTTTTCTTTTAATTCAATTTAATCATTCTAACCTTAATTTTCTCAATTTAGCTCCAATACTTTTCACTCTCTTACAATCTAGTTAATACCCCAGATTTATTTCTCTCAATATTTAGACTTTTCCTAACTTTTTCAGTATCTGTCTTCACTATCTTATAACACTGAAAATTTTCAAATTTTGACTTTCTCAAATTATAACTAATTCACTATTTATTTATCATTGTTTCAAATTCCTAAAATTTTGAGGATTTCACATTTCTCTCCCACTTAAAAAATTTTGTCCTCGAAAATTGATAATACTCCGGTAACTGCAGATACTATTGTCTTATAATTTCTTCACTCACCCACATCGCTCCTTCAGATATAAGATCTATCTGAATTTTCAATTTCTTCTGAAACTATTGCGTGAAATAAATTATACTGATACTTTTCTACATTTATACATGAAAAACATCATAAAAGTTTTTCCAATATTGATAACTAAAATCAATCAATAACTATTGATTCCCATTCATGTCAAGAATCCCATGTAATGCAACAAGCTCCGGACTCAATAATACAATCCTAGACCTGTCTTTTAATTTTTGAATCGCTGATTCAAACTGACTATCAAATTTGAAGAAAATTTTGCAGGGCAGTACTGAAATTTCAACCAAGTTTTCACCATATTCTGATATGCAGATCATGCCAAGTATCACATCAAAACTGTAAGATTAACATAAAATCTATAATCTGTAACTTCTCAAAAATCATTACTCATATGTTTCACTTTCTTCTCCCTTTACCCAGGAGAACTAATATTTAATTCATCCTTCACGACACATTCTACTAATAGTTCTCTTTTTTTCCCCACTAATGGGCAGAACCGAAATCAATTAACACAAACATTAAAATCTTAGTTAAAGAAACATTACCAGTTATCACCTCAGGATTATCATCTTTTCCTCCTCGAGTTCAAATGGCATAAGCTCGTGGTATCATTTGAGATTCGGATCAATTTGCTACTTCCTTTCAATATCTCTGACTACTAACAGTGCCACTTACTGTTTCTGACCGATTGCCCCTTGCTGAACTTGGTAGTTTTCATAGGTTGTTCAACTAGTGGTTACTCTTTTTCCTGAGTTCTTGTCTTTTTGGCTATTCATTCCTTCTATTCTTTGTGCTCTTTTAACCAAAGATGATAAATCTTGTAAATTCAAACTCACATGTACATAAAGATATTCATTCAGTCCCCACTCGAATCTTCTACACATCAGATTCCGTAGTCACTAGCTCTCGAGCATATTTACTCAATCTCACAAATTCTTTTTCTTTGTATTCAGATATAGTGATTTTGTTTTGCTTCAAATCAATGAATTCTCACTTCTTACTTTCCAAATATAGTTGACCCACAAACTTCTTTTTAAATTCTGATAAGAAGAAATTTCATGTAATTCTTTCAACCGAATTCACACTCTTTACAGTGGTCCACCATTGATATGTTTCATCTTTTAATAATGACGCAACACATCTCGTCTTCATCTGAACATTGCAATTCTTCAAATACTCTCTGACTATTTTTTAATCAATATCCAACCATAGCATGATCATCTTATTTCTTACCTCTAAATTCTTCAACTCTATATTTTTTTTAATTTTCTCAAGAGGAGATCGTTAATTTGTAATAGAAAATTGTTGTTGGGGCTATGATTCTGGCACAAGAGAGACAGGAGGTGGAGGAGGACTGGAGGGACATTGATTATGATAAACTGCTGAAGAACTGGGTTAATGTCTAAAAGAAAGCTTATTGTGTTTGGACCTTTAACATGTACTAATTCTGATTCATTTCTTGTTTTCCTATCAGACTCTTGCCTTTGTTCAGACCTTGATCTTACAAGTTCTTCCAGATAATTTTGGGCCGTAGACAGTGGTACACGTTCTCCTCGGTTAAGATTAGAAGCCTTACTTTCTATTTCTTCATTTGAAGCATCTCTAGAATTTTGGGACATCTTCTATCCATATCACACAATTTAGCTTTATCAATAAAAAAAATCACATCTCATCACATCAGTAAACAAACATGTACTTCTAGATTTATTTTTGACCTTAGGATTAGAAAACTGGATTCTGATATCAATAAATGTATTACCTCTATATCCAACCCGACCACCAGGGTCAAAATATAGGAATGTCACATTTGATGCCAGAGTAACCTTGGCCTTATACTATTAAATCGAACCTTTTACAGGGAATGTTCTAATATTATTAACGTGTTATTTTCATATTACTATTATATTGAATAAAATTGGATAAAATTTTTGTTTAAACATCTTATTTGTGCAAAATAGTGTTGAAGTACTGATACTGCCTCATAGGTATCGATACCTTGTTTCAAGTATCGATACCCCTGTATTGGTATTGATACCGTTTTAAACTTCGATGTTTTAGAAAAAATCAAATAAGATTCATATATATTTATTCCCCAGTCAAAGTATCGTACCTCCTTCAAAGTATTGATACCTAAATAAGGTTTGATATTTTAGAAAATCCAAAGGAAAATTTGTCAAAATTTCCATGAATTTCACTTTGTAAATTCCCTATTCAGTAGACAATTTAAACCAAACCATTTCATATATAAATTATAATCATGCATTCTCTATACTCAATTTCTTATGAACTAGCTCATAAACGTATAAATTATTTCTTATAATCTAACCAATATCAAGTTTTACCACTAGATCACTTAACATTTCATTCATTAACATAACACTCAACTAGGTACATGCCACTTATCTAAGACAAAATAGAGAAGAATTACTCTTTTCGACTTTGGTGATGTGATGAGATGCTTCAAATTTTTGGTATCCTTTGCTTCTACTCTTTTTCCTACCTGTATAAAACACGTGTTAAGTTATTGCTAGCTTAGTAAGTACAACCAGAGTTTAATCACCATTTTTTCCAATATAGAAACTTAATTTATTTTAGGATTATTTTCATAAATTTATTCAGAACATGTACTCATAATTAACTTTAAACCTACCTTTCAATTATCACATCTTTTCATCTATTGTTATTATTTATAAAGACCCAATGTAGTCCTATTTCAATGCATTTAATTTTCTTGTTTCTTCATTTAACAAATATAGTATTAAACATTTAACAAAGGCTTAGTGTCACGGACTTAGGATTTTCGCCTCACAATCCGTGCGGCCTTAGGTATTCATGCTGCGATCAATAATGCTTCCGTCTGACCATACGATCCGCCTCGATGTTTTCGACCTCTCGATCATAGACGACTTTTACCCTCATTGGTGCTCGTTTGGACTTGATTCGATTTGCGTCTTCTCTATCTCCATGGAATGGCTTAAGCATACTTACATGGAATACTGGATGGACTTTGAGCTTTTCAGGCAACTCAAGCTTGTAGGCCACCTTGCCTACCTTCTTTACAACTCGAAATGGCCCCTCATATCATCGCACAAGTCCCTTATGCAAACCATCATGTCACAAAATCTGGTGTAGTTTAGCAAGGACTGGGTCACCAACCTGAAATTGCACATCTCTTCGATTTTGATCCGCCCACTTCTTGTTGCGCTTACTTGCCTTATGTAGACAAGCTCTAGCTAAGTTGATTTGCTTTTGCCAATCTTTCGCAATCGATAAGCTGCTGGATTCGGTCCCGCATAACGAGTTGCATCAGCATTGGGTGTAAGTGGCTGTTGTCCCGTTACTACCTCGAACGGACTCTGATTCGTTGCCCCACTTCGTTGTAAGTTGTACGAAAATTGAGCCACATCCAACAACTTCGGCCAATCCCTTTGTGTCGCACTTACATAGTGCCGAAGATACATCTCCAACAATGCATTTACTCGTTTGGTTTGCCCATCAGTTTGGGGATGCATACTGGTGGAAAAGTTTAAGTCTGAGCCAATTAACTTGAACAACTCCGTCCAAAATTGTCCCGTGAATCGCCCATCTCGGTCACTGATGATGGACTGTGGTACTCCCCAATACTTCACCACATGTTTAAGGAACAAACGAGCTACCTCCTTAGCAGGACATTCTTTAGTTGCGGGCATAAATGTAACACTCCTTACCCGTATCATATGCCGGAACTGAGTACGAGGCATTACCAGACTTAACAATACATTTTGTCAAATTGATTAACACATATATAAAATGACTTAGTCAAGTCCCTTTACATGCCATAACTTAAATCATTTAAAAATAAAGATACCCATAGATAGCTTGATAGTGTGAAGCGATCTCCGACGACCTCCAACCCGAGCTTGTTTAGTAGGACTCTGTATCATGGGAAAGGAAAGGGGGTAAGCTTATAAAGCTTAGTAAGTTCACATGTAAAAATAATAAGTATTAGCAATGAATTTAGCTTACTACTAAGCTGTCATAATTTGCATAAATAATGCTAAGTTTTTACTTTCCCAACTTACTCATTTGTAGCCTTATCAAAGCCTCAACATGACAAATCCTCACAACAAGTTCTCAAAGTGATACAATCATTAAATCACATGCTTATATCTTATTACTCATGTTCACATTAATCTGTCTACTTGAATCGCTGTCACTAAATTATTTATTTCTTGAGCTACAGAGCTCCAAATTTCAAACCGCTAATTTTCCCTGAAACTAGACTCACATATCTTCATACCATAAAATTTTCAGAATTTTTGGCTTAGCTAATTAGTACAGTTTATTCATTAAAATTTCCTCTGTTTCACTGTTCATCTATTCTGACCACCTTTCACTACGAATCAATTTTCTCCTTGTGCAGAATTCAAATGATGTTATAATTTGTTTCATTTGAAACTAGACTCATTAAGGAATCTAACCATATAAATTATGTCCCAAAATTATTTTTGTACAATTTTTTAATGATTTTTCCAAGTCAGAACAGGAGATCTCGAAATCACTCTAAACTAGTCTCACAAAAATCTAAATATCTCAAAATACAGAATTTCTTTGCTTTCTCTGTTTATTTCATATGAAAATAGACTCAATAAGCTTCAATTTCATATCTCACTCAACTACTAATTCCATTTCTACCATTTTTGGTGATTTTTCAAAGTTACTCTACTGCTGCTGTCCAAAACTGTTTTATTTCTAAATTTCACTGTTTCATGTTTTCTTTATAGTAACTTTCATTGGAACACTTACTCCGTATCAATCTTACCAAAGTTCGATCACATATCGAGCACATTGCTCATAAGTTTACACGCATATACTTGCACTTATTCATCACATAATCATATTCAATTACACTTAGTCGTTACATAGCCACATTGTATTTTCACTTAGTCAATTTCCCGTTGAACTCATTGGAATATTAACGGATACATCGGAATATTGCACATAGTGCCACACTTGTAGCCAAAGCTACTTCATATCAGTTATCACACATAGGTTCGTTCTCGAGCTATTCATATTCGCGGGTCTGCTCACACGAGCTGTCGGTCATACGTAACTACTCAGTGCTGCTCACACAAGCTGTCAGGTATCCGCAACACATGCAGGATTACCCAGCCACTGGTAGAACTTATAAGACCAGCACCCGTTTCACATAATCACAATCTCGGGTCTGCTCACACAAGCTGTCGGTCAATACGTAACTACTCAGTGCTGCTCACACAAGCTGTCGAGTATCCGTAACACATATCGGATAACTCAGCCACCGGTAGAACGTACGGACCAGCACCCGGATCACTTATTCCACTTAGATTTCACATAAGTTTCAAGTGAACATGTCACCCGTATCCATTTTTATTCCGAAGGTTCAACCGGGAAATTTCTCACTTGTCGATATTTTATCAATTACATCAAATATTCAACCACAGTTCATACCATTTATCAAAATATGAAAACGTAAGTAAAAACGATGATTTATTTACATACAAACTTACCTCGATACCAAAACGGCCATTTTACCAACTTTCTTGATTTTCAATTTTCCTCACGTTCTAGGTCCAAATCTCGTTTTTCGGGGTCTAAAACATCACATTTCACTTTTAATTAATTTACTATTCAAAACAGTCCTTAACTCAACTTTTGCAAAATTACAATTTTGCCCCTAAACTTTTACATATTTACACTTTTGCCCCAATACTTGAAAATTAAACTTCAGCCCTTATTCTTATGTTTTATAACATGCTGATCATTTTTCTCTTCTATAGCAACATTAAATTCTCACTCTAACATATACTTATGAACATTAGGTATTTTTACCGATTATGACGTTTTACTCGTTTTCACGTAAAACCGCTTTGTAAAAGTTGTTTAACATAATTTCAGCCTTCATATTCTATCATAAAACATTAAAATACACACTTTTCACCTATGGGTAATTTTCCAAAGATGAACCCTAGCATGAATTATTGGTAGCATAAGCTAAATCGAGCTACCGGGACTCCAAAACCGTAAATAACTTGAAAAACGGGGCTAGAACGGACTTACCATGAGCTTGGAAAGTTGAGAAAACCCTAGCCATATCTTCTCTTGGTAAATTTCGTCCATATGAAGAAGATGGACATATTTGGCATTTAAATTTTGTTTTTAATTCATTTAATTCACTAAATTACCAAAATGCCCCTTAAAAAAAATTCTTTTGAAACATACCCATCCATGTCCATTTTTGTCCACCAACTTAACCAATGGTCTAATTATCATTTAAGGACCTCCAATTTAAAATTTCATAACAATTGGACACCTCTAACATGTAGAACTCAACTTTTGCACTTTTTACAATTTAGTCCTTTTGACTAAATTGAGTGCCCAAACGTCAAAATTTTCGAATGAAATTTTCACGAGATCATTCCGTGAAATTGTAGACCATAAAAATATAAATAAAATAAATTTCTCAACATCGAATTTATGGTCCCGAAACCACTGTTCCGTTTAGGCCTTATTTCGGGATGTTACATTTCTCCCCCCTTAGGGATTTTCGTCCCCGAAAATCTTAACAGAATGAGGTTTAATATATTTTTCATGATTTCTAACATCACTAAATAATCTTTTTCAAGACGATATTTTCAGAAACACTCTGTCATCGATCTGAATCCTAATAGAACTCAGTGAATTCTGTCAAACAAAGAATCGATACATATTGAAATTATTATGCTAATTCCATCAAACGTTCGAAAACAACCCACTAGCATTTCTCTTGGCTCCCCACAGATCAATCAATGATCACTCACAATCTTTCAATAGCTTAATTCATCACCACTGTCTTAAACTCAAATTTTGCTATGCCATCAGATATATTAAACTCTCGAAACCAAGAAACATATGACAATCCTCGTTAAACAGACAGTGTCATCAAATTTTCAATACAGACATAATAATAACCATCTCTAAATTACTAATCGAACAGCTCTTTTTAATGTAATATTAACTGTCTAAAAACATGAACCATTACTTTACATTTTAGAAAATATACACATTCAAATCCGTTCATTGGTGCGTCACTGAAAAATTATAATTCCATTGTGTTCCAAAATCGATTATAACAGAGATAAAACATATTCTATACAAATATAAACAGAACAATAGCCAAAAGAAACAGTAGAATCATTTCATATAAGTTCACTGTCAACTCTTATCTCAGACGTAATGGAATTAAATTTCAATAAAAGATAGTGGAATACCAATCATAGATCAATCAAACTGACGATTCTTTACTCAAAAAACAAGCAATCATAATTCTCTCTGAAAAGATACGAAAACATAAAATGCCCAGAAGAGATAGTCGTAAACTGCTCAACTATGACTGTCATATTTAAACATCTTCACATGTCAAACATCATTCTTCTGACTAATTCTGCCCTCACTAATTTCCACATTATTTCTTTCACTAAAGAAAATCATTTCAGAAAAATTTCAGTTAATACTTCCTTTCAGTATCTTATCTGAATAAGTCTATTTATCAAAGTTAAATTTTTCACTAATTATGATATTGTATAAACCAAATAATTTTTGAGTCAATATGATATTTCTCTAATCTTGTCTTTTATTTTTCAACCATCCTCAGCCTTTGATCATATTTATAGTTATTCTATAACTGAACTATTTGATTCCACACTTAGGAACTTAATCAACATGATTCTCATGAATTTCCGTTATAAACACCTCATCGGTAAGGGGGTGAGGTCGTACAGCCTCTAACTCGATTCTCACACACACATATATATATACATATGACACATATTTCGTTATCAATATATGTCATTATCACTTATTTAATTAATTTACTATTCAAAACAGTCCTTAACTCAATTTTTGAAAAATTAAAATTTTGCCCCTAAACTTTTACATATTTACACTTTTTCCCCAATACTCGAAAATTAAACTTCAGCCCTTATTCTTATGTTTTATAACATGCTGATCATTTTTCTCTTCTATGGCAACATCAAATTCTCATTCTAACATGTACTTATGAACATTAGGTATTTTTACCGATTATGACGTTTTACTCGTTTTCACGTAACACCGCTTAGTAAAAGTTTTTTAACATAATTCCAGCCTTCATATTCTATCATAAAACATCAAAATACACACTTTTCACCTATGGGTAATTTTCCAAAGATGAACCCTAGCATGAATTATTGGTAGCATAAGCTAAATCGAGCTACCAGGACTCTAAAACCGTAAATAACTTGAAAAACGGGGCTAGAACGGACTTACCATGAGCTTGGAAAGTTGAGAAAACCCTAGCCATGTCTTCTCTTGGTAAATTTCGTCCATATGAAGAAAATGGACATATTTGGCATTTAAATTTTGTTTTTAATTCATTTACTTCACTAAATTACCAAAATGCCCCTTAAAAAAATTCTTTTGAAACATACCCATCCATGTCCATTTTTGTCCACCAACTTAACCAATGGTATAATTATCATTTAAGGACCTCCAATTTAAAATTTCATAACAATTGGACACCTCTAACATGTGGAACTCAACTTTTGCACTTTTTACAATTTAGTCCTTTTGACTAAATTGAGTGCCCAAACGTCAAAATTTTCGAATGAAATTTTCACTAAATCATTCCGTGAAATTGTAGACCATAAAAATATAAATAAAATAAATTTCTCAACATCGGATTTGTGGTCCTGAAACCACTATTTCGTTTAGGCCTTATTTCGGGATGTTACAATAAAAGTTGCATACTTTGAAAACCTGTCCACCACAACAAAGATACTTGCAAATCCATTAGACTTGGGCGAACCCAAAATAAAGTCCATGGATAAACTTTCCCATGGGCGCTCCGGAATGGCCAAGGGTTGTAGCAAACCAGCAGGAACCTTCAACTCGACCTTATCTTGTTGGCACACCAAACAAGTTTTCATATAGGTTTCCACATCGTCACCAATGTGAGGCCAATAAAATTGATCCTCCAAGAGAGACAAAGTACAGTGTATACCTGGATAGCCAACCCATTTTGAATCATGGCATTCTTTCATGACTTCCTTTCGCAAGTTTCCATGTTGGGGCACATATAAACGTTGCCTCTAAGTGTATAACAATTCTCCCTTGAGCCAAAATCGCCTCGTTTTTCCATCTTTGGCAAGCTCAATCAAATTCTTAGTTGTGGGATCGTGGGACAATCCTTCTTGAATGCGCTCCAATAAGGAACTATCGGGTTGGCTTATCGTTGCAAACTCTATTTTCCGGCTAAGCGCATCAGCCACAGTGTTGGCCTTTCCCGGCTTGTATTCTATACTAAAGTCAAACTCCGCTAGGAAAACCTGCCAACGAGCCTGTTTGGGGGACAACTTTTTCTAGGTTAAGAAATAACTATTTACAACATTATCAGTGAATACTACGAACCTGGAACCCAGCAAATATTGTCTCTATGTGCGCAAACAATGAACCACCGCAGTCATCTCTTTTTCTTGGACGTGTATCTTCGTTTCGCCTCATTAAGATTTCGACTCTCGAAAGCAATTGGATGCCCATATTGCATTAACACTCCCCTAATCGCATAATCCGAAGCATCTGTGCGTACCTCATACGCCTTTGAAAAGTCTGGCAACGCAAGTACAGGTTCACTCATCATTGCTTGCTTCACTTGGTTGAAGGCTTTTTCGCACCGAGGGTTTCAATCCCACACTTTACCATTCTTCAACAAGTCCGTTAAGGCTGCAGTGATCTTGGAATAACCTTCAATGAAGCGACGGTAATAATTTGCTAATCCAAGGAAAGACTGCAACTCCGTCATATTGGTTGGTGGCTCCCAATCGGCAATTGCTCGAACCTTACTTTCATCCATTCGAATTGTGCCACCTCCCACAATATGGCCCAGAAATGGCACCTCTCGTTGGGCAAATGAGCATTTCTCCTATTTGACATATAGTTCATTTTCTCGTAAAGTTTGGAACACCTTCTTCAAATGCCCCACATGCTCTTCAAGTGTCTTGCTATACACCACAATATCGTCAAGATAAACAACCACAAAATGATCTAAGAAGGGTTGTAATATCTTATTCATTAGGGTGTAAAATGTGGCCGGAGCATTTGCCAACCCGAACGGCATCACAAGGAACTCAAAAGACCCGTACCGAGTACACAAGCTGTCTTGAGCTCACCCCCTCGGCTACTCTCACTTGGTGGTACCCGATCGCAAATCCAACTTAGTAAACCATCTTGCGCTACCAAGTTGATTGAACAAATCTGCAATAAGAGGAATGGGATACCCGTTTTTCACAGTGATCTTGTTTAAGGCCCTATAGTCGATGCACAATCTAATGGACCCATCATGCTTCTTTTGGAATAGCATCGGCGTATCGAATGAGGCTTTAAATGGTCTAATAAACCCAGCATCTAAAAGCTCCATCAATTGTTTCCGCAATTCCTCCAACTCGGGTGGAGCCATCCGATATGGTGCCCTTGCTGACAGTTCAGTATTGGGCAACAACTCAATCTTGTGATCCACCTCCCTCTTAGGTGGCAACTTTTTGGGTAACTTCATGGGCATTACATCTTGAAATGACTTCAACAACTGTTTCACTTCATTTGGAATTTCTCTTGGATTTCTCATCCACATTGTCCCTCAAGGTGGCTAGATATGAGGCTTCATTTCTACGGACTCCTTTGGCAAATTGGATCGCCGACAATGTTTTTCCCTTCATGCTTCCTTTTCTTTTTATTTGCACCATGTATCGACGATTTGAATCAGAGATCGTCATGTAATTCTCAGAGGGATGAATATCCGCATTAACTCGGTCAAGCAAGCTTAATCTAATTACAAAATCATAATCATCAAGAGGGATTACCTTAATAGTTGCTTTACCAGTCCACTTGCCAAGTTTGAGTTTGATCCCTTTTGCCACACCCGTTATGGGAATGCTTTCCGAGTTCATTGTTTTGATTCGTCCTGAATCTTCCTCAACTTTGAGGCCAAGTTCCTTCGCCATTTCTTCAGACATGAATAAGTCAGACGCACCAGTATCAACAAGTGCATTCAATCCCTTGCCAGCTACGATGATATCCACAAACATCAGCTCATTACTTGTCTTCTCTTTGACACCACCCAATATCGAATTAAGACTTTTTGTGTCGTCTTCAGCTTCCTCGCGTGCCTCCATGGCATGGAAAGCGGCTTTCTTCGGTAGACACTCATCCTATGTGGGCCTTGACAAAGATAGCATCTCAATGGTCCCTTCTTATCCCAAGGCTTACCTTGATTAGCCCTTGGGCTTTTGCCATTCTTTTCCCCTTGATCCTTGTCTCCCTTACCATTGCCTTTGGGTCTCGACCTGGGCTTGGAGGACTCATTATTGTCAAACTTTCTTTCCTTAACATCGTAGAATTTTTTTTCCTCCGCCATGGTTGCAGTCTATTCAGTGATCCCTAGGCGACGCAACTCTTGCTTAGCCTACATTTTTAGCCCATCCTGCAACCAATAAAATGCTTCCTTTTCGTTCAAATCTGAAATCTGAAGCATCAACTCACTGAATTCCTGAACATACTCTTGAAAGGTGCCTTGTTGCTTAAGCCGTCGTAACTTAGCACGAGCCTCCTTTTTAGGATGCTGTGGATAAAACTGCTTCTTCAACTCTCTTTGGAACTCCTCCTAAGTCCCAATAGTCGTTCTTCTACGTTTCTCATCCGTGGACCTACGTCGCCACCATAAGAGAGCAACATCAGAAAAGTAAATAAAAGCAGTGTCTACCTTGGTGGCATCATCCTCAATGCCCATTGCTCAAAAATATTGCTCCAATTCCCACAAGAAGTTATCCACTTCTCTCGCGGACCTAGCCCCATTGAACTTCTCGGGTTTTGGAACATCCACATGACGTTGCTTCGGTCTCGAAGCCAACATCCCACTTCCCAGGGCAGCCTTACAGATAGTGAGCTTCCTCTTAAGCTCAGCAATCTCCTCTTTCATGGCAGTCACTAGGGCCTCAAGAGCTTCGTCCTTCACCGTCAATTTGTCTGAAGAGGATTGAGAGAGTCCAACACAAATTTTTTGCTATCTTCTCTCAGTTCCTCCATACGGACTAGGACCACTTCGAGTGTCTCCTTCATGTCACCAACAGATTCCTCGAGATTGACCACTCGATTTTTCAAGCTCGACAACATATCCCTCGATAGACTAGCCTTTTTAGCCCTCCCACGGGTCTCCATTGGCTCATTCTCACCAACTTCTTTCGACATCCTTCAACAGTGCTTTTGCAAACCTTAGCTCGGATACCAACTGTCACGGACTTAGGATTTTTGCCTCACAATCCGTGCGGCCTTAGGCAGTTTCTTGCTCCAAAAACGCCTAAGTTAGCTTAACTTCCACAATATGAGGATTCAACAGAATTCCTCCACAAAAACCAACTCGAGCGAAAGCAACTCAAAGCGAGGCGATGATGAATAAAGAACAAAATAAGAACAAACCACTGAAAAATAAGAACACAAGAGAGAGAGAGAGAGAGAGAGAGAGAGAGAGAGAGAGAGAGAGAGAGAGAGAGAGAGAATTTGAGTGAATGCTCTCAAGAATTCTTATTGCTAAAAAAAACTCAAGTGATTTACAATGAGAGGAGAGGCCTCTATTTATAGTTGAGTCTCCCCAAATCCAACGGTACAGATCAAGTACATCAACGGTTAAGATTAAAGGGTACCTACAAATTAAATTTCTAAGATTACAAGATCATATGTTCTAAGATTTTACATATCAAATCTAGGATTGCATATCTTCGAAGATCATGTTTCTATATCTGTCAAGCTTGTAGATGGACCTTCAATCTTCAAGCAATGGGCCAGTCTGATTGGGCCAAATGACCTCCTTCCCTCTTGATGGACCGCCCAAATGTGTCATGGTTGCGGGCTCCCATGCGCAACCCATGACACTAGTACATTAAACATAACACATAGGACATATGAATCAGATAGGACAACATCAAAGTGCGTAATGAGACAACATTGAAGCGCGTAATAGAGAGTGCGCTAAATTTTCTTAATGGCATGTCATCTATATCCCATTAGTTCTTATCTCGTCTACATGAGAAATTGTATCATAATCCATTTCATTTTCTTATTCCAAAATAGAATTCAAATACTTTGAACTTATTTCAATTTAATCCTTGATATAACAATTCAATTAACAAAAAAATCATATATCAATAATATATCACATATATCCTAATACCTTATAAAAATTTCATAATTCACTAATAATTATTATGATGTCTTTCACATGTCACTTTTACATATTTTGCAATTTAATCCTTTTCTTTCTCATAGTTTATCAAATATTATCATAAGTTTACCGCATCCTTCCATATTTTACTCATTAACATATTTCACTTCGTATACTCATTTATTTATAATAATTGTAATTCTATAAACTTTTATATCTTTTACACTTTAGTCCTTTTTACTTACTTTTCTTTTATTTTCTCTATTACATAATACTTAGTAAATAAAATCAATTTATCATTTCCTTATACTTAATCATTATCAAATCTTATTCTTTATTTATAAAACATGCAAGATTATAATTAAACATCATATTAAGACTTATATCCATCTAATTTAACTCAACAATTTACCACATATTAAAAAAAAAAAGTGAAACTCTAGTTGTACTTACAACTCAAAGCTAGGAATCAAGTTTTCTTCTTCTTCCTACTTTGGCTCCTCCTTTGCTTTAACTCTCCGCTTGTTTCTCACTTTCCTTCACTTTTTCTTCATTTATCGTATCAAAACATACAATTTTTACACATTAAAATCATACTCACATATCATAATCTATGTTTTTCAATTAAAACTAATATGTATTTCATGAAAAGTCAACATTTCTTACCTCAATCTCTTGTACTCAATACTAATCTCTTATTTTCTCTCTCTTCTAAGGCATTCATGGATGCATTTCTTATGAAATTTGAGTAGTTACTACACTTCTCTATTAATTTCACTCACTAATCATAAAAGAAATTAGAGGAGTTTAACTTAATTGTGAGGACCTATTTGTAAGAAATGAAAAGTTAAAGATGGTGGCTATAGGAAGTGGTGTGGATGGCATATATAAAGATGAAAGGTTTTTTCATCTTTTTCTACACTTTTCTACTTAATCCATTAAAATATCTATTAATTTAATGATTTACATTTTTACCCTCTAATCTTATTTGACACAATTTCATATTTAATAAATACACTCTCAATAATTATCTTATTCACTTAATTATCATTGTGCCCTACGGATTATGTTTTGAGACAATTTAGTCCTTAATCATTACACTTTTCATAATTATCTAACTCAAATATTTATCATTTTGTCCTTTAACTTTTTCTATAATACCATGTATGATTCATTCTTTCTTTTGGTAAATTTTCATAATTATCTAACTCAATTATTTACCATTTTTTCCTTTAACTTTTTCTATAATACCATGTATGATTCATTCTTTCTTTTGGTAAATTTTCACATCTAGTCCCTCCTTTTTCCTTCAATTCAATTTAATCATTTGAACTTTAAAGTTTCTCACTTTGGTCCTAATACTTTTTAATTTCTTACAATCTAGTCAATACCCTGAATTTTTTCTCTCTCAATATATAGACTTTTCCAAACTTCTTCAGTATTTGTCTTTACTATCTTTTAACATTGAAAATTCCCAATTCCTAAATTTCTCTGTAACCTCCCCAATTTGG
The DNA here is from genome assembly GCA_005393395.2 of Gossypium australe. Taxonomy (NCBI): domain Eukaryota; kingdom Viridiplantae; phylum Streptophyta; class Magnoliopsida; order Malvales; family Malvaceae; genus Gossypium; species Gossypium australe. The sequence goes on along the minus strand of CM016615.1, from coordinate 14,792,589 downwards.
CCTACACGTTAGACATGAATTTGGGAGATTACATCGGCCATCAAGATGGCCTAGTAGCAATCAAGGTTTACAAAATAGTCGATTTAAAACATTTGTTTATTTTAGAAGAAAACTTAGCTTATTTTTAGAAAAATCCATGAGTTAAAAAAAAACAAGTAGTTTGTCTTTTTTTGTAAAGGATGATTATCATTGAAAATTTTAGTTAATTTCTAATTTATTTATTAGAGAAAATTTATTTATAATCTTGCCGTGGAAACGTGATTTTTAACTTAGTTTTAATAACATTTATATTTCATGCATATTTGATTATAATCCATAATTCAACATTTAAAAATAATAATTTAAAAGACATGCATGCTAATTAAAAATCAACCTAAGTCTCATGCCACAGTTCAAAATAAAATGATATAGTATCTGAATAATAAAAATATCAATTAGTAATTTTAAAATATTTGTATGGTAGAATGGCCAATTCGAGCTGAGCCCTCCCTATGCCAAGCCCACGTTCTAACCTGGTGTGCTATCTGTAAGGATAAAGATAAAAACGGTAGTGAGCTATAAAGCTCAATGTTAGTTCTACTGCAAGAAGATTAAAGTAAAAAATAGACAAAACATATAGAATATCAATTTCAAAAGATAAATTGCAATTAATTAACAATACAAAATATCGGTAAATCAGATAAATTTCATCAACATAATATCTCAATGTTCAAAGGATAGACACAATTTTAATAGCAACTCAAGATTTCGGTGTTCCAGATTAACTCATTATCATAATATCTTAGTGTTCACGATAATACAAATGCTCATAAATGCATGTAATTTCAATTTATTAGAAAAAATGTTCTTACCCCACCACTACACACTGCAGTAGGAGTTCCCCAGAACTTCTCTACATTTACACCACATTGTGGATAAAATCACTCATTGTTGTGGATGAGCCACTCATTGTGGATAAATCACTAGTAATAAAAAAAGGTGGATATACCACCGGGTGTTTTGATAAAATAGTTTTTGCAGACAAGTTGCCAGAAGGTTGTGGATACATAACATATTTGCAAATTGAAGTTGCTAATAAACTGCTCAAACGGTGCAGATAAAAGCTGCTCAAACGGTGTGGATAAACCACTTAATGGTGCAGATAAACTGTTCAACTTCCTTCATTCACATCATTTCACCCCATGCAATGCAATATGACAAACTCAAATAAATCAATACGATAGTATTTAATTATGCTTTTAACAGAATAATACAGTATTATAGGGCATGTCGTTCATACGATCACAAGTATAGATACAATAATAATATATATTATTCATAATTAACGCAAATATATGTAAAGACAAATAAATAACATATAAATTCGATTAATCAGGGATTCTAACATATTTCATATCATCAGAGATCTAATTGCATAATTTAATTCACTAAAACTAGTTCAGAATTTGTTCAGAGACTAATCTGATTGAAACATAAATTTTTGATTAAAATTGTAAAATTTATAAAGTAGGGAACAAAACTATAAAATTTGAAAAAAAGGGACAAAACTATAAAATATGAAAATAGGGGTAAAATTATAAAATCTAAAAAACATGGGCAAAATTATAAATTTTGAAAAATAAGAGAAAAATTATAATATATGAAAAATAGGGGATAAATTTGTAATATTTAAAAAATAGGGGACACATGGTCATATGACTAGGTCGTGTGGAGAGGGTACACGACTGTGTAGCTGAGTCGTGTAACAGACTGAGGTTGTGTGAAAATTGCAAAATCAACCTACAGGGGAGACACGATTGTATGGAGGGTCCTAGGCCGTGTGAGAAGCAAAAATTCTAGGGTTTTTAGGGGACATGGCCGTGTAAGGGGGCTGTGTGGTCCACACAGGTGGCCCACACACTTGTATGGTCGACCGTGTGGTCTATTCTAGGCCTGATTTTCTCGTAAAAGAACATACACTTGTCACCATGATTTCGAACGTCGTTCCTTGTGCCTAGATCTGATCCGGAGTATCTGGAATAAGTCCTTTAAATAGATTTATGCAAGAATCAATAATAGTTTCCAAGATTTATCGAAATTATCAAGATTTTTGGAAAATTCGTAAAAGATTCGTATTCGAGCTGAAAGACTAACAAGAACAACTATTACAAAGTTTATGGGTTCTAATTGGAAACGAGAATACTTACCGATCTTTAATGAAATTTTGAAGGTTATCGGTGATAAATTCAACAACCAGTGAAGAACGAATTTAATGGAGATTGATTTTGATTCGGAGTGAGCAAAAAATAATTTTCACAACAAAATAATGTGAAATATGATGAAAAAGAAAAGGAGGAGAAAAGAAAAGAAGAATTTAAAGAGAAAAGAGGGAGCATTCAAGTTGAAATAGAAAAGAAATCAAAATCCTAAAATAATTAGGAAAAGGAGGATTAAATACTTAGGGTTTTCAAATTTCAAGGGGTTGCATGGCAAAACATCCAATTTTGGTCGAAATTAAAATGGAAATGGGAAGTTTGGCGTGACTTGAACCTGGTTTGCTTTAATCATTCGAGCTATTGCTCACTTTTATTAATTTTTTACTCTATTTAAAACTTATTTTTAGGTGACTCTCATTCTAGTTTCCTAAAAATTTAAAGCAAAGAAATGGGAAAAAAGTGAATAAAACTTAGTATCTTTGACGAACATGCTAAGCTTTTAACCATCAATACTAAAACTCATTTTTTGATTATATATTTCATCTAGCCCTTTATATTTTGGGGTGTTACATTCTCAGATTATAATTGATTCACTATTTATTTATTATTGTTTCAAATTCTTAAAATTTTGGGAATGTTACACTGATTGATTTTATATCTTTCTCGACACAAAAAATATTAAATGTTTGGGTAGCCAAGCGGTTAAGAAAGGTTGCTCAAGGATTCAAGGTTTAGGTTTGATTTCTTCCTGTAGGGCTTGGAATGGTACGGGTGAGTTTAGAATAGAATTTTGTTTTAGAAATTTTATTTGTATCAGAGAATCATAAAAAAGCCCCGAATATTATGTTGATAATGTGTTATAAAATAAATAATAAAAAGAGTAAAAAACAAGAAAAATAGAAGAACAAAAGAGAACTATGTTTCTTGTTCATCAATAAGGATATTTACAATTCTTGTCCAAAGTCTATATTTATACATATAAGAAGTATAAATCATATAAAATTCTACTCCTAACGGATCTTAGTGTTTTAAATTACATCAAACTTTTTATTTTAATGGACATTGACTTCGATAATAATAGAATATTTATAACAGTATTACTTTTTATATTTGTATCATGTTTAAATTCATCATAATAATTTACAATAATTGATATTAATATTAATTTTATTCACTTATTATTTAAACTTTAATTTAATGTTTTGAAATGAATCTAAAACCATATATTCTAGTGTTATTTTTTTGTCAAAATTAGAGTATTCATTGCTATCAATAGTAATGATTAATATCTTCAACACAAATACTCTTTGAAAAAGTAAACGACTGAACATAAAATATGATATTTATATAATGCATTTTCATATCTTATGGTATTCTGTCAACACAATCTCGTGTACCAAATGAATTCTTAAAAAATATCCAAGGCATTTTTCCTCGAATGAAAATCCCATCCCCATCGTGTTCTATCCTTAAAATTTTCCATATCAGTTTTTTTCTTTAAACATTGCTATATTATCGGTTTAAATATGTTAAAGGTCTTTTTACTCTTTTAAAATTTAAATTTTAGTCTATATACTTTAATTTCGAGATATTGGGCGCTTCTCTTTATTTTTTTATTTAAAACTCTTGGTCCCTATTTAATTTTTCCGTTAAAATTAAAAATATCAAATGTAAAATAACTTTTTTTTTAGCCTTCAACAACATTTATAATTGTTTTTTTTGTTAATTTGGTTTTTACCGTTTAAAAGTACATAATACGTTTAAAAGTACATAATATATTTAAAAAATATTTTTTTTTCATATTTTAAATAAGAAAAAATAAAAAGAATAAAAACCCTTTAAAATTCAAAAAATAAAAATGATTTAAAAATATAACAAAAATTAAAAAATTCAATGTTATCTAAAGCAAATAGGACTGGGAACCAATTGAGGTATTGATTTGGTGAGAGGTAAAAAATCAGCTGACCCACGAACCAGTAAAAACTATTTACGTTTCTTGATTTAGATTGCATTATTTTATTATTATTTTCATGTTCACATTGGTGTTGCCATCATACTATTTACGTTTCTTGATGATCTTATATTGTTCCTTCTCTTGATTGTATATATTATTGTTGAATGTTAATATGTCATGCAATTCTTGTGACCTGTTCATTTAGCATTTATGTTTTGTAATTTGTTAGTACAAAGTTGTAATCATATATTATTATTCCATGCCCGATATTGTATTTTTGTTTTTTTTTGTTATCGAATAGCAATTCAATAAAGGTATTTTAAGTCGATTTTAGAATAGCCCATTTAAACATTCTTTAAAAATAAGGCAATATTTGTGTGTTTAGAAGTTCGAAAGATCACATCCTAACGTGCTGGGTGTCGATTTTTCGTTCAACTAAATAACCAAATACCCTTTTAATTATGTATTTTGAAGATCAAAGATGATCTCGGTGTTAAAATATAAAGGTGTTATATCTTAACGTGCTGGGTATGATACTTTTATTCCTTTGAAACGAGTTAATCTTGAAATTCAATTCAGATTTAATTAATTTTCTTCCAAAATTTTTACCTTGAATAGTTTCGAGTTTTCGACATTAGGACAACATTAATCAATTTGGTACCAAATTTGGGCGTTGTAAGGGTGCTAACCCTTCCTTGCACGTAACCGACTCCCGAACCTGTTTTCTCGAATTTCGCAGACCAAAATATTTTTATAGGTGACCTAATTACACCAAAACAAAAAGGATTGGTGGCGACTCCCTATTTTAAAAGTCGATTCCCATTTTTTAAAAACCTGTTAAAAATGGTTTCGACATGGTCCATACCCTTCAAAATTATATAATTTTAAAAAAATAGAAATTATTATTTTCTTATTTTAGACAAACATAAAATTTTGAAAAATTTAAAATTTTTTAAAAATTCAAAAATATGAAATAAAACTCTTTATAATTAAAAAAATATAAGAAAAATAATTTTTAAAAAATATTTTAAAAACATAAAAAAATTTAAAATTCAAAGTTATCTAAATCGGATTGGAGAAAGAACCAAGTGGGGTATCAGTCTGGTGAGAGGTAAAAATTTGGTTGACCTGCAAATCGGTACGGACTGGTTGAACCGAGCTAGAAAAATGGTTGAACTGGAAGTTGAATAGATTTTTATAAGTTTTTAATATTTTTTAATTTTGATTTTTAATAATTTATTTGCTTTAAACTAGTTGGACCGGTCGTTCTGGGAACCAATTGATCATACCAATTTAAAATCGATTCAATTATCGGTTCAATAAATTTTTTAGCTCGATTCAACCAGTTCGTACCGGTTCGCAGGTTAGCTAGTTTTTTACCTCTTGTCGAACTGATACCCTGTCGTTTATCGATATGACTAGATATCATTGCATCTTGGATTTTTTTTTATATTTTAAAAATCCTTTTTATTTTTGTATTTTTTTCATATTAAAATTTTAATGTTTTTATTTAAAATATGATTTTTTTAATTTTTATATACTTTTAAAGGGTAAGGACTAAATTGACAAAAACTGTGAATATTGAAGGCTAAAAAAGTTATTTTGCATTTGACATTGTTGCCTTTAACGAAAAAATTAAGTGGAGGGACTAAGATTTTTAAATAAAAAATTACAGGACCCAATGTCTCAAAATTAAAGTATAGGGACTAAATTTTAAATTACAAAAGAATACAGGTGTAACATCCCAAAAACCGTGTTAGAAGAAATTAGGTTTTGAAACCAAGAGTGGTCATCCCTCGATTATGAGTTTAGATCTTGAAAATTTTTTACAATGAAATTGATTTGGTTCAGTGGTTAAGTGTTTTAGGTATGTGTGTGAGGTTCTGGGTTCGAATATTGTTTCTGAAAATTTTGCTATTTTGCTTAAACCCTTACTTTGGAACATATGGTTTATAAGTTAATTGTGTGCAATTGATATCAAGAGTAAGCCTATTGGTTTAGTGGTTAAGCGTTTGTATACCCTTGGTCTTGTGTTTTAATGCTGGTAAAAGTTATGGAGATGTTTTTATTGAACTGCCTTGTGAGGTAGTTTATTTTAGTTAATTAAACTTTCCCCAATAAAAAAAATCGTGTTCCAGGCCGTGTGGTAGGCCATGTGAGCCACATGGTCGTGTGCCAGGCCGTGTAACTTACTGTTTATAAAAATTGGAGACACACGGGTGTGTGCCTAGACCGTTTGTGTGGTTATGAATTGTGCAGGGTTTACATGTGCCTGTGACATGGGTGTGTGTCTAGGTCGTGTAACTCACTGTTTGCAAATTAAGGCTGCACGGGCAAAGGACACGAGCATCTGTCAAGTCGTGTGGGACACACGAGCTTGTGCCAGACCCTGTGGAGTCACACAAGCCAATTCTCTAGGCCATGTGAATTCACACGGGCGTGTGACATAATATTTGGAATTTTTTGCTCGAGCCACAAGCGTCGTTTGAAACAAATGCATGCCTACTGTAGGGTCCATACAATCTGAATTAAGCTGTATAACTTGATATCTGATGATGAACAACTTGGGAATGGTACGTATGTCTGCTATGTTGAACCTAAGTACGTAAAAACTGTCAGCTATTGTATAATGTATGCGAATTATCCAGGTACGGTCTGTATTCGGTTAAGTTTGCTGGTACGTCTCTGCATTACTCTATTGATGAAGAATATACGATATCTGAATATGTTAGATTGATTGTTATTGATTCTAACTTATAACCGTGCATGTGATTTCATGGCAAATCTGATATGATCTGTTGAGGTTCGATAAGTCTGTCTTACAAAACATAAACTCCCATGTCTACTGATTCCGTTATTGAATGATAGCATTACTTATATGCTCATCACTCCGATTTTGTATACGCGTTCCATGACACATTGCATGGGATTTGGGTTTATGTGAAAAGAGGAAGTTTTTGGTAGTTTAATGACCTGTATTACCTGGTGGTTTATCCATAATTCTATTCTGGTAGCTCGACTGTGATATAGTGGTTTGACCACGTATATCTAGTTTGGCAGTTTCAACTGCAAATATTCTAGTAGCACTGTCCACAGTTATATGTTGGTGTGATCTGGCTAGACAAGTTTTAGGGGAACTTTATTTTGGTGTGTAGCGAAATTGGCTAGGATGTTTTCTGATAAATCTGCATGCTGATCTGTTTGAGAAATACTGCATCTACATAAACATACACGCTCTGTTCTGCTCTGTTCCATTCTATTTTGTTCTATTCTGCTCTATTCGGTCTATTCTGTTTGATTTGTTTGGTTCTGCTCTGTTCTGTTTTGCTTTGTTCTGTTGTACTACCTCTGTTGAAATTTCTGTGATACTCTAGATCTGTTCCGTACTAGTTATACAACTGTTATTAAGTTCTTTGCGTTACAACGTTTTATATATTACGCTTTGTTTATTTATATTTGAGTTGGTTATACCCGGTGCTTGGTAACTCACCTTTTGTCTTATCTTTACCTATTCAGGAAAACATCTGATTTAGGATCGGACGGCGTACGAGAGCTAAGATTGTTTTACACTGAAATGACTATGATTTAATCTTTTGGGTTTGTAATTTGTTTTGATCTTGCCTGGTTTCTTTTATAATCTTGTTAGTATTTATCAAGTTCTAAAATAGAATTACAAAACCACCTAAATCGACTAAAATGAATTTTTGGTTTTCAAAGTTAAAACTCTGAAAAGAAATCAGTTTTCAATAAGTTGGTGTAACTCATCCAAATTTGGCTTAAGCTTCTAGGCCGAGTTTGGGGTGTTACATTTAGAGGTATTAGAGCCAGGTTTGCAAAGCTCGGGCTGTGGTTTTCAGGTTCAAAACTCTTCCTGAAAAATGTTTTAAGTAAATGAAACTTCTGACTCACTTCGATAAATAAGGTCTCCGAAAATTGTATGTTCAGATTTTTACTATTTTCGAGTCTGTAAACAAAGAATCCGAGACTCCAACGCCGATCTGTAAATATCTCTACTTTAGCTATGTTGAACGAGCTAACACATACTGTAGTGTTTGATTACTATGTTCTAGTTAAAAATTGTGGAAACTCTGTGAAAATCTCTGCTAAAACTTTTGACGTAGGATTGTTGATAAACCTAAGTTAACTTATAGAATCTCTAAAACTGTAAATTAGTATAATAAGTATAGGTAGCCTTAATCGTCGAGGGACTTGAGTTGAGTCCTCTTCTCAGGGCAACGAGTCTAATCTGAGAATTTATGAATATGTAAGGATGCTCAAATCTGAGGGCGATAATCAAGGAATGTGGGGCATTGTAGTGCCCAAATTGTGTTCAGTGATTCGAAAGGGTCGATTAGACACAAATTGAATCTGCGGGCCAAAAGCCCAAGATGGAGTAACTCTAACTATGAGAAGAGTGCGAGTGCTATTGATTTGAACTTGCAACCGAAAAACCATTAGCGATTTCTATAATATGTTCTTGTAATAATCTGCGTTGGTGAATAAAAAGTCGTTGGAAATATTATTTGTTTTGTATTAAATTTTGAGTTGCACAATGACAGCGCAGTGGTCTGTGTGAATAGGAAAAATATAGATTAGTGGTTTAGGAACAGATGAGATTGTGGGAATTTCGAGGACAGAATTTTTTTAAGGGGAGAGAGTTGTAACATCTCAAAAATCAGGTTAGAAGAAATTGGATTTTCAAACCAAGAGTGGTCACCTCAATTATGAGTTTAGATCTTGGAAAATTTTTACAAGGAAATTGATATGGTTTAGAGGTTAAGTGTTTAGGTCGTCTGGACATTCGAAGTAAGGATACACGGCCATGACCCAGCCCGTGTCTGTGCCCATGTAACTCTCTGACTTGGGTCACATGGCCAAGCTATACGCTAGTGTGCCAGGCCATGTAACTTTCGAAAAACCACATTTAAAACCTACAAGGGACACACGACCGTGTTGTATGGAAGTGTGTCACACACAGCTGAGACAAACGCTCGTGTCTTAGGCCGTGTGGACAAGAAATAGGCCATTTTCAAGACAGTTCTTTCACCCAAATCAAGATCACACCTACAAGCCAATTGCAAATAAAATCAAGCTGCAAAACATACCTAAAACATGCATGATAGGACTAATTCAATATGTGTAACATTCTAAAAATATGAGTATCGATATGTTGCATGTTTTGGTGCTTAGCTTGTGAATGATTAAATTTGTGTGCTTATTATAGTCTTAAAAAGGCACGGGATTTACTCGGAATTAGAATAAATTTTAGAAATGAGTACTTTATTGAAGTGGATCAAGTGACCTTGATGCTTAAGGGAATTAAGTGTCAAAATCTAGCATAAGATGAGCTAGTGGTAAAGTGGAGATGGCGCCATGAGTGTTACTTGAGGGGAGAGGTTCGAATCCCATGGATAGCATTTTGGTGACTTTTAATTTTTGCACCTTTATAGCATGTGTCGGTCAAGCATTATATTTGGTAAGGTTGGACTATTTTACTTATGGCAAGGTGGCTAATGTTTAAGGTAAGCATGGAACTTGGGGAAAGAAATCCTAAACTTATGGGATGTAGGGGGGACACAAGGCATGAATCAAGGATGTTGTCTTGGAAACTTTGAATGGCCAATTTGTCCATGAACATGGACGGTTTTGTGGTCTAAGGAGGGATGGCCGAATATTTTGGTAGCATAGGTAGGGATAGTAGCATGTTTGGTCATTTTTGGTGTTTCTTTTCACAAAACTTTCTTCTCATTCTTCTCTCCCTAACCGAATGCAAGTGGTGCATTGTGAGCATTCTTGTTTTCTTCTTTTGGTCATTGTTTTTGACCATTTGGTCTCAATTTTTGCCTAATCTCTCAAGCTCTTCCTCTCTAGTGCCGAAATCACCATAGCACAAAGACCATTTTTTCTTCTCTTTCTTTTCTACTCTTTGGCCGAATGCTCTCTTGTCCCAAATCCCTTCCTTTGTTTCTTTTTCATCCTTGAAAACCCGAAACACATTATCTCTTCTACTTTTCTCTATGGCCGAATGTTGTTATCATCATTTCTATCAAAATTGTTTCTTAGCCGAACCTTCTCCTCACATATTTCTCTCTTCATAATCATTCTTTCAACTTTCATTTAAACCAAGTGGTAAGAACCTTTTTCATTTCTTTATTTTCTTCTTTTTCTCTAGCCGAATATGCATATTGTTTAGAGGGTCTTTTGACCGAATATAATACCCCTTATTCTTTTCTTTAAACAATCCTATTCATCTTTATAGTGATATAGAGAAGGTCGAACTCGGGGCATTCATAATCATTGTGACTCGTTAGAAAATCAAATCGAAGTGTTAAGGTAAGGATTTCTATATTACTCGTCATATCGTTATAGATTGACTACTAATCGATATCGTTTTAGGGGACACTATCGCTCGATTATCATTTTCGTGAACGTAAGATTTTGTGTCAAACAAGATAGGTTCGAAAAGAGGGGTGAATAGTGTTCAGAAGAGGGGCGGTTCCGCTATTCCCCCTAATTTCAAACGAAGGGCTATTTCGGGAATCCGAGACTTTTCATCGGGTTGTGGCCCCTCATCCGGCGAAAATCAATTATTTGAAGTCATTCGTACTCCTGAGCCTTTGACTGTTCGTGGTTCTTCATCGGGTTATGAACTATCAATCGGGGAGAGACCACAAATAATTGTTGTTCGAAATTCCGAGGGTAAAGATCTAGATCGTTTATCTTAATATAGATTTATATTTAGTATCGGTGTTCTAATCGAGTGTGATACGTATTTAGGTATCGACGAGCGGGAAAGTATAGTTCTCACTGTAATCAGGTGTGTAACTTCACACTTATCTCATGGGTTATACTATGCCGTAGTAATAGAATAAAAATCGTAAATTCGGTAAAATTGGAAAATACGGTATATTAGCACTTTTTGGTGTGAATGCATGAAACCGGTATTAAAGTTGTGAAAAATTATGGATTTGCCCTTAATGGGCTATATTGTTAAAAAGTGATATTTTGGGCCACATGAATTATTTTGATAAATTGGCCAAGTGAGAAAATTTTGAAAATGGCCTCATGTGTTTAAATGGGCCAAATTTGCTAGATTGATAAATGGGCCAAATTTGCTAGAACGATAAATGGGCCAAATCTTGCTAGATCGAATAATGAGCCAAATTGCTAGATTGCTTAATGGGCCAACTTGTATTATGGGCCTTATGATGAAATTATCATATGAACATTATTATGCTTTGTATATGCATACATGGTTGCATGGGTTGGGATAAAATTGAAGAGAAGTGCTGGTGGCTCTGCCACAATCTAGTTCGGTGACTCTGTCACAATCTAGTTCGGTGACTCTGTCACAATCTAGTTCGGTGGCTCTGCCACAATCTAGTTCGGTGACTCTGTCACAATCTAGTTCGGTGGCTCTGCCACAAATATTTTAAATGGCTTAATGCCTGCGATTGGTGTGTTGGCGGGGTGGGTTGACTTGATCCCCACAGGTGTGATGGTTGGTACGGGTGGTGTGTAGCGGATGGAAATTAGGCTTGGTTGGGACTTGCATATCACATGCATTTTTATATTTGATTTATATATTGTACTTTGTAAATGGGCTCAAGCCCAATTGAATGCTTAAATGGTTTTGGCCCAGTGAACACGGTAAGTGGGTTACACATTGAGTTCTAAGTAACTCACCCTGTTTTTCTTACCCATCTCAGGTAATGATAATTGATGGAGGCTTGGGCCGGGGATGACTTCATGTGGAGGCCATACTACGAATGATGTGTTATAAAAACTTTGAACTTCTTTTAAGTATTTTTATTTAAGTATATTTTTTTAATTGCGATGTAATAAGGCCTCTGGTATTATTTTTATGGATTTTTATTTGTGGATTGATTTTAATATGCTTTAGTTACTTAAATGGGGCTGTTTAAATTTTTATAAATGTTGTTCTTAAACTTGCATATAAAAAGGGAGTTTTCCTAGATATCACTTACTCGTAAAATTTCTCGAAAAATCTTTTATAAATTTATTTTAACCAATTATTTAAGATTTTAACCAATTATTTCTTTGAAAATCAAAATTTCAAACTCTTATGTTTTAAAATCATGGATTTCAAATAAATCTCGATTTTTGATAAACTCCATCTTCGAAATCGTTTTGAAAGAATTGTTTTCATTAAAATCATTGATGATTAGATGTAAGTTCGATTTGTGTGGCATGCCAAGACTGGTCTTAATGCATAGACCGGGTTTGGGGTGTTACATTTTATGGTATCAGAGTCAGTTTCAAAACTCGGCTGTGGTTTGGGTTCAACAACAATTTTTGTTTAAAACTGTTTAAATTTTTAGACTTTATGTTTTAAAGGTAGTATGGCACTACGAGCATCTGGCACCAAGTCAAGTAAGTATTTGTATATTAAATGTTTATTATTGTGATATGATCATAGGAACACTCTAGAACTTCTAGTTTTAGGTGTTGAAAACGGTAGAGATCGAGACTATAGGATGTGATTGCGAAAACAACTTTATCTCTTATATCTCATAAAATATCGTTAATAAACACTGAAATAATATTCTGATTCATAAAACTTGTAATCAGATCAAATCGAATTAGTCATTATGAGCACTAGAGGACGTGGTCGTGGACGCGGTAGACGTGGCCGTGGTAGAGGACGAGGTGCTAGAGGTGCAACTGAAGCGCTGGGTCATATGCCGGAAATGGATGCACCTGCGTCACCCGGGAGTGAGACTGGATCACATGATCATACGAGAGAGGACAATGCTTTGACTCAAGCAATGTTGCAAGTCCTAGAGAGGGTTGCTGGGACTAGAACTGGTCCAGCAGTTCGTGGATCTATATCGAAACGACTTTGTAACACCCCAAACCCGGTCAATACGCCATGACCGAATCTGGCATGCCACGAAGGAAAACGTTTTGAAAAAAAACGAGTTAACGGTTAAAATTTTTGTGAAAAACTCTTTGTTGAACTTTATTTGTAGAAAACAAGTGTATAATAAATTGAAAGCTGATAATTTGCTTTTGAAATCTCAAAAAAATAAGTCTTTAAAACATAATTGCAATTCCATAGATTAGAAAACTATTTAATATTTTAAAGAAACCAAAGTGATTAGGTTGAAAACTGTATTTAAAAGAAATTTGGAAAAGTTGATTTTTTGAAAATAGTATGAGTTATCGAAAATACTTAAGATGTTAAAATTATCATATGATTTATGTTACCCGATGGTAACGTTTTAAAAACCATCGCATTTTGTAATTTAGAAAACTTTATGCTCAAATTATTATATCAAACATGTAATTTGTAAGCCAAATTTAAATCAAATCCAAAACATATAAATAATCCAAAACATAAATGAACAGGCCTTATTACAAATCCATAAAAATATGAAAACCAAATTTAAATAAAGTACCCAAATGGTAGTTCATGTAAAACCAAATTTTATTACATGGCCTCCTCGAGTTCATCCAGCTCCTCATCCGCGATCTCACGATTCACCTGAAAAGATATCCCACTGAAGGGTGAGTCAACAGACTCAATGTGTAACAATACACTAAAAGTCCAATCGATCATAGCAATAAAGCCCATAATATAGCAAATAATAATTGATTAAATCACATGTACATATAAAATGAAATGCAATCCCGAACCCAACTTAGATATCCATCCGCTACACACCACCCGTACCTACCAATCACACCGTGGGGATTACTCGACCCTCCATCCGCTACACACCATCGAAGGCAGTTGCTGCAGTCAACATGCACATCGCCCTTATAATCGTGGCATAGCCACCAGATAATCGTGACAGAGTCACCGGATTCATAGTATCATGACCGAAGTCACCGGATTCATAATATCGTGACCGAAGTCACCGGATAATGTGGTAAAACCACCGGAACACTTCCCCTTTCAATATTTCCCATATGCCCATGCAATAACATATTATTTCAATATCATGCCATGTACCCTCAAAATCATATCAGAATCGTACATATTTCATATTCATGCTTAAAGCATTATTAACGATGCAGATATCATGCCTTGTACTTTATCCCAAAATCATAATCAAATATCGAATATGTTTCATATTAAAATCATACATACTACCAAGGAATAACGTACCTCAATTCACTGTACCATTGAATGGTACCCGAAGCCATAATCATTTATATTTCTTTATAAACACATTTTTATCAATAAAGCTATTAATCTATTAGAAGTTTAGTATAAGTTACACACTGATAATAGTGATAACTAAACTTTCTCGCTCATCAACACCCTTAGAATCTCGAACAACATCTATACGAACGACTTCAAATAAACGATTATTGCCGGCAGAGGGTCCATATCCCGGTGGAAAGTCTCGAACTCCCGATACAGCCCTTCGCTTGAAACTTGAGGGTATTACGGAACCACCCCTCTTCCAAACACTATGAACTGCTCTTTTCGAACCCATACTTGATTCTCCAAAATCTAACGTTCACGGAAAGAAGATAATAAACGGACGATAGAGTCCCCTAAAACTTAACCGATTAGAAGACCATCTAAAACGATATAACAAGCATAAAGATCCTTACCTTAACACTTCGATTCAATTCTGATAATCGTCACTTGCCTATGGAGTTTGTCAAAATCCTTCAATGAAAATATCCTTTTCCACACGATCTTAGAATGGCTATAGTCAACTATCAATAAAGAAATCAATCAACACTCCACTATACCTCTACTAAAATAAATTTGAAAGAGAATAGATAGTAAATTCGGTCAAAAAGGTCTTCTCAAGGCAAAACAATTACGGCAAAGTGGTTGAGTGAGACACCAATAGGATTCGGCTAGAGCAAATAATGGAAGAAAAGAAAAGAGAAATGAGAGAAGGAAAATTCGGCCAAAGGAAAATAAAATAAGAATTGTGGATTTTTGAACAATATGAAAAAGAATGAAAAAAGAGAGATGAGAACAAGAGAGGTTGTTTTCGGCTACAAAGGAATAAGAGATGAGAGGGAGGTTTCAAAGAAGATTCGGCCAAGAGCCTAAGAGGGAAGAAAAAATCAACAACACCTAATGGACATTCGGCTATGGCTCACTTTGATGCACTAGAGAAAAGTTGGTAAAGTTCCAAAAGAATAGGTTTTTGGTTAAGACACAAAACAAAGAAAGAAAGCCAAAACTAAAACAAAATTGAACCTAAATGCTAAGAACATATTCGGCTAAAGAGGAGAGCTTTGGGGAGGAAAAGAAAAAAAAATACCAAAGATGCACAAAAATGCTAAAATGACCAACCAATTCCCTCCCCCCAAACTACCCATCAAAATTCGGCCACCCCCCTAGCCTTACATGCCGTCCACATACATGGTCTCCCAAGTCAAAACTTACCACTCAATTCTTACCATAACAAGACACCCCATATCATGCCTTATTTTCTCCCATTAGCCTTAAAATCTTTGATTTCTTTCCCAAACATCAAACTTACCTTAAACAAATATTCTACTTGCCAAAAGTTGAAAGTCCAACCTATCATAAATTTGAATTGATCGTCCATTAATGCTAGGATGCACAAAATATAAAATTCTCAAAATGCCTTCCATGTTACTCGAACCACTTCCCTCAAGCAACTTTCCAAGCTCCTTAACCACCTTGCCACTAATTCCTCATGTTCTTTAATTTAACACTTAAATTAACTTAAGTGTCAAGTTCACTTAATCCACTTCATTAAATAAACCATACTAAAAATTATTCTAGCTTCCTAAATAAAATCAAACCTTCACAAGACTATGCTAACACACAAACAATACTACCCGAGCTAACACAAGTAACTAGATGACATACAAATTTTTCCTAAAGCCCAAGGCCCAATCCTACTAGGCCCAATTTCGGGATGTTACAGACTTAAATCAAGTGGTACCGAGGTTTTTAGAGGTGTCTCTGGTGTAGCTCTGAATGTTGCGGAATATTGGCTCGAGGCTGTAGAGCGGATCATGGACTATTTGGAATGCACCACCGAGTAGAAGCTAAGAGGAGCCGTGTCCTTGTTAAGGGACGAGGCGTATCAATGGTGGCTTAATGTTCGAGAAGGCACCGAGGCTGCATTGGTTACTTGGGATTTCTTCAAAGCTGCTTTCCAAGGGAAGTATGTCGGGACAAGTTATGTAGATGCCCGGAAGAAGGAATTCCTGAATTTGGTTCAAGGAAATAAGACGGTGGCAGCTTACGAGGCAGAATTTCTTTGCTTGAGCCGTTATGCTCGCACTATTGTGCCGATTGATCATGAGCGCTTTGTACGCTTTGAAGATGGGCTGAATGATGACTTGCGGGTACTGATAGCCCCACAACAAGTACGGACTTTTGCCTCGCTTGTAGAGAAAGCCAAGATAGCCGAAGAGGCTAAGAACTCAGAACGCCAGAACCGGGAAAGAGTTAGAGGCAAGAGGGATTTTAAGTACTCGGGTTCTTCAAAAAGGTTTCAGAAAAGGCCTCGAAATGATGAGCCAGCTCAAGCTAGAGCACCTGTGACTACCAATCAGAGTTGAGACTGTGCTGACTGTGGGAAGCGACACCCCGGGGAATGCTGGAGGAAAACTGGTGCCTGTTATAAATGTGGTTCCAAGGATCATCAGTATAAGAATTGTCCTCGACGGACTAATACGACTCAAGAAGCTCGTAACCCTGATCCTCAGCCAGCTAGAGGTACTCAGCAGCCACCGAGAGGCCGTGGACCAGGTCGTGGTGGTAATGGTGTTGGACGTGGTCAAGGTGCACCAGGCCGAGGTAATGGCTTTAGAGGTAACGTGGAGGCAAGACAGCCGGGATTGGTCTATGCGGTCAGGCGTCGTGAAGATGGCGATGCACCTGATGTGATAACTGGTACGTTCTTCATCTTTGATGTGCCTGTTACTATTTTAATAGATATCGGGTCTACCCACTCGTATGTTGCTAGTGCCATATCTGGAAACCTGAATATTAGATCTGAGATTACCAATAGAGAGATGACGGTAATTAGTCCTTTAGGACAGTCTGTAATTGTGAATAAATTGTTTAGAGACGTGCCTTTGGAAATTCAAAGAGAAATATTTTTAGCGGATTTGATGGAATTGCCTTTCGGCGAGTTTGATCTTATTTTGGGCATGGATTGGTTGGTGAAGCACCGGGTGCAATTGGATTGTGCTGAAAAGCGGATGTCAATAAGGACTGTGGATGATAAGGAGGTAGTAATGATAGGCGAGCGAAGGAACTTTTTGGCAAATGTGGTACCTGCTTTGAAGGCAGAAAAGTTGGTGCGGAAAGGGTATGGAGCATTCCTAGCCTTCGTTAGTGCTTTGGATGCCAAGGAATTATCGGTGGAAGGTATGAGAACGGTGAAGGAATTTTCAGATGTTTTTCCCGAAGAACTTCCTGGTTTACCTCCAGATCGGGAAGTAGAATTTGGCATTGAGCTTTTGCCCGGAACGACTCTGGTGTCTATTGCTCCTTATAGAATGGCGCCGAAGGAGTTAGCGGAGCTTAAAGCCCAGATTCAAGAATTGTTAGATCGGGGATTTATCCGACCGAATGTGTCTCCGTGGGGAGCACCGGTTTTGATCGTCAAGAAGAAGGATGGGTCAATGCGTATGTGCATTGATTATAGACAGTTGAATAAGTTGACGGTCAAGAATAGGTATCCATTGCCGAGAATTGACAACCTGTTTGATCAATTGAGAGGAGCTTCAGGTTTCTCCAAGATTTATTTGAGATCGGGTTATCATCAACTCAAGGTGAAAGAGGCAGATATTCATAAAACGACATTTCGAACTTGTTATGGACATTATGAGTTTTTTGTTATGCCGTTTGGTTTGACCAATGCACCAGCTGCATTTATGGACATGATGAATCGAGTCTTTCAACCCTATCTAGACCGGTTTGTAGTGGTGTTCATAGATGATATCTTGGTATATTCGAGGAATGAAGATGAGCATGACTCACATTTATGCATTGTGTTGCAAATTTTGCGGGATAAGCAACTTTATGCCAAATTGAAACACCCCAAACCCGGCCCACGAGCCTGGACCGGATCTGGTATGTTCCTCGAAAGAAACTGGTTCAAAGTTCTTTTGTTCCTTAGGAAAAACTATGTGTTTTGAAAGAGAAATTTTTTGTTGGGTTGGGCTTGAATTGAAAACGAGTTTATTTTATTAAAAATCCTTTACCTTTAGGTGACAAAATATTTAAAGTCTATTTTAAATTAAATTTACTTAATCTTATAACCATTAAAAATTCGTAACATAATAAATAAAAGAAAAATAAAGTAGTTCAACTATGGCCTTATTACATCAAATAATTCCCAAAAATAAATTAAAATGCTTAAATAGAATAAAAGTCCAAATAATAAAATTTTCCTTGCTGTGCATGGCCACCTTTAAGCTTCTGCCGACCCGGTCCATTACTGATCATCACCTGGAAGAAAATATTTCCCAACGGGGTGAGTCAAACAGACTCAATATGTACACAACACTAAATCATAATCGAATCAGGCATAACAATTATTACACATTCATATCATAGCATACAAGTTATGATGCATTCCCAAAACCCAAACCTATTAAGCCATCCGCTACACTCCCCCGTACCAACCTGTACACAGTGGGGACTACTAAGTCGACCCTCCTTCCGCTACACTCCATATCGCAGTCTTAGGTCACCGCATTCGTGGTCTTAGGTCACCACGTTCAGATTACTGTGGTCTTAGGTCACCACATTCAGATTACTGTAGTCTTAGGTCACCACATTCAGATATCACGGTCTTAGGTCACCGTGTTCGTGGTCTTAGGTCACCACATTCACTTCCCCTTCAAAATAAAACCCATATGCCCCATATAATAGTAATATGCATAAATATGCTAGAGTTCACATTCTTATTCTTATTCTCATGTTATAATTAACATATTTCATAATCCTAGTAGGAGTAGGAAACGTACCTGAGTACTTTGTACCATAACATGGTACCTTAGCCACATTCTTACACTTTCATATTCTTAATATCACATACATATATTTATTAAACATGCCATAAAACATATTAAGAATTAGTGTGGGGTACACACCTGATTTGCTTAGGGTTTCCAATCCAAATCCCGAAAAGCTTGATCTAATGCCTTAGATCTTAGATCTCTACATTTAATCAATCATTCAACACTTAGTAAAGAACCATTCGGCCATAAATCCAAATCCTAGTAGGATTAGTACACTAAAACTTACCTTGCAATTTCCAAATCCCGAAAGTATTCCTTGCCTTATATGTCTGTCGAAATCCCTATAACTTCATGTTAGATCAATTTCTAACATTTATTCATAACAAATAACCCTTAGCCGAATGTTAAATATGACTTACCTTGTGGATTTTAAATCCCGAAATTCACTGAATAACTAGGGAACACGCGGCCTATGGTGTACCTTCGGGAAAAGAACTTCTCCTTCCTTGTAGTTGACACTTAGTAAATCCCGAAAGATCTGTTCAAGGTTTCGGAAACAAGAATATTGATGGGATTAGTCCTAAATTTCGACAAATCTAAAAGAAAAGAATGGAAATCAAACTTGTTCTTACCTTTGAAGAAATCGACAGCACCTAAGCTTGAAGCCACTTAAGATATTCGGCTATAGCCTTAAAAGGCTTACTTCCGGCTTTTGGAGGGATTAGAAAGAAAAGAGAAGGAAGAATAAAGATGGAGGATTCAGCTAGAACACAAGGTATTTCGGCTTTGGCTAACCAAGAGAAGAATAAAAACTGTAGGAAATTCGGCAGAGAGAGGAAAATTTGCTTAAGAAATTCGGCAAAGGAAAAGTGAATGAATGAATGGCCTCTCTTTTCCTTTTATAGCTGAATTTACTAGCTAGAGTCCCTTACTTGGCCACCACTCTTCCTCCTTTTCCTCTTTTATCACTTCGTTTAATAATAATAATAATAATCCTGCTATTATCTCTTCTTTTATCCATAAAAAAAATATACCAATAATAATCCATCATTTATCCATCTATTTGCCGAATTTTAACAAAAATAAAACACCTCCCTTTAGTGCCTTGTTGCCGTCCAACTCTCTTGTTCCTTGTACAAAAATAAAATCCCCTTATTTGCTTCTCATGTGACTCGAACTCAGGCCCACTTGCATAGCTTGTGGCGTCACCTACCTGGGCCTTAAGTGATATCTTTAGGCCACTTTTCCAAGCCTGTTTGTGTGTCAAATTCCTCCTATTACTTTTCTTAAGGCCACCTTGCCTTAGGTTCCTCTTTTTAAACTTTAAAACTTGACATTTCCTTACATTTCCAAGTTTCCAAAAATTTTCGTTTGCCTCCTTTAAACTTAACATTTCCTTACATTTCCAAGTTTCCCGAAATGTTTACTTTCCTCTTTTGAATCATTTCTAGATCATTTCCTTACATTTCCAGGACATTTCCCTACATTTCCAAGACAAGACATTTCCTTACATTTCCAGGACATTTCCTCACATTTCCAGGACATTTCCTCACATTTCCTTACATTTCCATACATTTCCTTACATTTCCATACATTTCCTTACATTTCCATACATTTCCTTACATCTTAGGGTTCCTAAAACTCCTCAGATCACATCCAACACACCCACTGAGCCCACTCTCTCATGAATTACGCACGAACGCATAACTCTTAATCTAGGATGTTACACAAATTCAGTAAATGCGAGTTTTGGTTGAAGGAAATGACTTTCTTGGGTCATGTAGTGTCAACCGAAGGAATAAAAGTTGATCCTCGGAAGGTAGAGGCAGTGTTAGATTGGAAACCGCCGAAGTCAATGGCCGAGATTCGGAGTTTCTTGGGTTGGCTGGTTACTATAGATGCTTTGTTGAGGGGTTTTCGTTGATTGCTGCACCCCTAACTAAGCTGTTGCGAAAGGGAGTACCGTATGTGTGAACCGATAAACAACAAGAAAGTTTCGAGAAACTGAAGAAGATTTTGACGGAAGCGCCAGTACTGATTCAACCTGAGGCTGGAAAAGAGTTTATCGTTTACTGTGATGCGTCACATACGGGTTTAGGATGTGTACTGATGCAAAGTGGAAAAGTGGTGGCTTATGCTTCTCGACAGTTGAGGCCGCACGAAGTCAACTATCCTACTCATGACTTGGAGTTGGCTACGATGGTATTTGCCTTAAAGATTTGGAGGCACTATCTCTACGGTGAGAAGTCAATCATTTATACGGACCATAAGAGTCTTAAGTACCTCCTTACCCAAAAAGAGTTGAACTTGAGATAATGGAGATGGGTGGAGTTGTTAAAGGATTATGACTTCTCAATCGAGTACCATCCTGGAAAGGCTAACGTTGTGGCAGACGCGTTGAGTCGTAAGGTAGTATCGGAGTTAAGAGCAATGTTTGCTCATCTCAGTTTGTATGAGGATGGCAGTCTGCTAGCGGAACTTCAGGTGAAGCCTCTATGGTTGGAGCAAATCAAGGAAAAGCAATTATCAGATGAAAAGTTGGGTCCTTTAATGCAACAAGTTGAAAGTGGTATTATAGGGGATTTTGGATTGAACAAGGATGGAGTGCTGTGTTTTCGTGGAAGAGTTTGTATGCCCATGAATTCGGATTTGAGACAAATGATTCTTCGAGATGCGCGTAGTAGCCCTTATGCTATGCATCCCGGAGGAAATAAGATGTATCGGGATCTCCGTGAGCAGTATTGGTGGCCAAGGTTAAAACGGGAGGTTACTGATTTTGTGGGAAAGTGCTTGACGTGTCAACAAGTGAAGGCGGAACATCAATTACCATCGGGTTTATTGCAACCGGTAAAGATTCCTCTATGGAAATGGGAGTGGATAACGATGGGTTTTGTTAGTGGGTTACCCTTAACACCTACTAAGAAAGATTCTGTTTGGGTGGTAGTTGATCGATTGACGAAGACTACTCATTTTCTACCAGTTCGTATGGATTACTCGCTTCAGAATTTGGCTAAGCTGTATGTATCTGAGATTGTGAGGTTGCATGGGGTACCAGTGTCTATCATATCGGACAGGGATTCTAGGTTCACATCACGGTTTTGGAAAGCTTTACATGAGGCTTTGGGAACAAAGTTAAACTTTAGTACAACTTTTCCTCCTCAGTCAGATGGTCAGTCAGAAAGAGTAATTCAGATTTTGGAAGACATGTTACGAGGTTGTGTGATCGACTTTAGAGGTAGTTGGGAGGATTTCCTACCGTTGGCTGAGTTCGCGTATAATAACAGTTACCAATCCAGTATCCAAATGGCGCCCTATGAAGAGTTATACGGTCGTAGGTGTCGTACCCCTACTTGTTGGACTGAATTGGGAGAACGACAGTTGTTGGGTCCTGAGTTGATATCTGAGACGGAAGAAAAGGTAAAGGTGATTCGAGCGCGGTTAAAGGAAGCTTCGGATAGACAAAAGTTGTATGCGGATTTGAAGTGTAAGGATATTGAGTTTGCGGTGGGAGATCAAGTATTTCTGAAAGTCTCACCTTGGAAGAAGATTTTCAAATTTGGAAGGAAGGGCAAGTTGAGCCCTAGGTTCATTGGACCGTACCGTGTGTTGAAGCGTGTAGGACCAGTGGCCTATCAGTTTGAATTACCTCCGGAGTTGAGTCAGATTCATAGTGTTTTCCATGTTTCTATGCTGAGGCATTATAAATCAGATCCGTCTCACATAGTACCGGTAAAAGAAGTGGAGTTAAGGCCAGACTTGTCCTTCGAGGAGGAACCAGTGAAAATCTTAGACCGTGATGTTAAGGTGCTAAGAAAGAAGACTGTGCTGTTAGTTAATGTTCTATAGCATAATCACAGAGCGGAGGAAGCTACGTGGGAGCCCGAGGACGCAATTCGGCAACAATATCCTCACCTCTTTTAACCAGGTAAATTTCGAGGACGAAATTTTCTTTAAGGAGGGTAGAGTTGTAACATCCTAAAAATATGAGTATCGATATGTTGCATGTTTTGGTGCTTAGCTTGTGAATGATTAAATTTGTGTGCTTATTATAGTCTTAAGAAGGCACGAGATTTACTCGGAATTAGAATAAATTTTAGAAATGAGTACTTTATTGAAGTGGATCAAGTGACCTTGATGCTTAAGGGAATTAAGTGTCAAAATCTAGCATAAGATGAGCTAGTGGTAAAGTGGAGATGGCGCCATGAGTGTTGCTTGAGGGGAGAGGTTCGAATCCCATGGATAGCATTTTGGTGACTTTTAATTTTTGCACCTTTATAGCATGTGTCGGTCAAGCATTATATTTGGTAAGGTTGGACTATTTTACTTATGGCAAGGTGGCTAATGTTTAAGGTAAGCATGGAACTTGGGGAAAGAAATCCTAAACTTATGGGATGTAGGGGGGACACAAGGCATGAATCAAGGATGTTGTCTTGGAAACTTTGAATGGCCAATTTGTCCATGAACATGGACGGTTTTGTGGTCTAAGGGGGGATGGCCGAATATTTTGGTAGCATAGGTAGGGATGGTAGCATGTTTGGTCATTTTTGGTGTTTCTTTTCACAAAACTTTCTTCTCATTCTTCTCTCCCTAACCGAATGCAAGTGGTGCATTGTGAGCATTCTTGTTTTCTTCTTTTGGTCATTGTTTTTGACCATTTGGTCTCAATTTTTGCCTAAACTCTCAAGCTCTTCCTCTCTAGTGCCGAAATCACCATAGCACAAAGACCATTTTTTCTTCTCTTTCTTTTCTACTCTTTGGCCGAATGCTCTCTTGTCCCAAATCCCTTCCTTTGTTTCTTTTTCATCCTTGAAAACCCGAAACACATTATCTCTTCTACTTTTCTCTATGGCCGAATGTTGTTAGCATCATTTCCATCAAAATTGTTTCTTAGCCGAACCTTCTCCTCACATATTTCTCTCTTCATAATCATTCTTTCAACTTTCATTTAAACCAAGTGGTAAGAACCTTTTTCATTTCTTTATTTTCTTCTTTTTCTCTAGCCGAATATGCATATTGTTTAGAGGGTCTTTTGACCGAAAATAATACCCCTTATTCTTTTCTTTAAACAATCCTATTCATCTTTATAGTGATATAGAGAAGGCCGAACTCGGGGCATTCATAATCATTGTGACTCGTTAGAAAATCGAATCGAAGTGTTAATGTAAGGATTTCTATATTACTCGTCATATCGTTATAGATGGACTACTAATCGATTTCATTTTAGGGGTCACTATCGCTCGATTATCATTTTCGTGAACGTAAGATTTTGTGTCAAACAAGATAGGTTCGAAAAGAGCGGTGAATAGTGTTCGGAAGAGGGGCGGTTTTGCTATTCCCCCTAATTTCAAACGAAGGGCTGTTTCGGGAATCCGAGACTTTCCATCGGGTTGTGGACCCTCATCCGGTGAAAATCAATTATTTGAAGTCATTCGTACTCCTGAGCCTTTGACTGTTCGTGGTTCTTCATTGGGTTATGAACCATCAATCGGGGAGAGACCACAAATAATTGTTGTTCGAAACTCAGAGGGTAAAGATCTAGATCGTTTATCTTAATATAGATTTATATTTAGTATCAGTATTCTAATCGAGTGTGATACGTATTTAGGTATCGACGAGCGGGAAAGTATAATTCTCACCGTAATCAGGTGTGTAACTTCAAACTTATCTCATGGGTTATACTATGCTGTAGTAATAGAATAAAAATCGTAAATTCTGTAAAATTGGAAAATACGGTATATTAGCACTTTTTGGTGTGAATGCATGAAACCGGTATTAAAGTTGTGAAAAATTACGGATTTGCCCTTAATGGGCTATATTGTTAAAAAGTGATATTTTGGGCCACATGAATTATTTTGATAAATTGGCCAAGTGAGAAAATTTTGAAAATGGCCTCATGTGTTTAAATGGGCCAAATTTGCTAGATCGATAAATGGGCCAAATCTGCTAGAACGATAAATGGGCCAAATTTGCTAGATCGATAAATGGGTCAAATCTTGCTAGATCGAATAATGAGCCAAATTGCTAGATTGCTTAATGGGCCAACTTGTATTATGGGCCTTATGATGAAATTATCATATGAACATTATTATGCCTTGTATATGCATACATGGTTGCATGGGTTGGGATAAAATTGAAGAGAAGTGCTGGTGGCTCTGCCACAATCTAGTTCGGTGACTCTGTCACAATCTAGTTCGGTGACTCTGTCACAATCTAGTTCGGTGGCTCTGCCACAATCTAGTTCGGTGACTCTGTCACAATCTAGTTCGGTGACTCTGTCACAATCTAGTTCGGTGGCTCTGCCACAAATATTTTAAATGGCTTAATGCCTACGATTGGTGTGTTGGCGGGGTGGGTTGACTTGATCCCCACAGGTGTGATGGTTGGTACGGGTGGTGTGTAGCGGATGGAAATTAGGCTTGGTTGGGAATTGCATATCACATGCATTTTTATATTTGATTTATATATTGTACTTTGTAAATGGGCTCAAGCCCAATTGAATGCTTAAATGGTTTTGGCCCAGTGAACACGGTAAGTGGGTTACACATTGAGTTCTAAGTAACCCACCCTGTTTTTCTTACCCATCTCAGGTAATGATAATTGATGGAGGCTTGGGCCGGGGATGACTTCGTGTGGAGGCTATACTACGAATGATGAGTTATAAAAACTTTGAACTTCTTTTAAGTATTCTTATTTAAGTATATTTTTTTTAATTGCGATGTAATAAGGCCTCTGGTATTATTTTTATGGATTTTTATTTCTGGATTGATTTTAATATGTTTTAGTTACTTAAATGGGGCTGTTTAAATATTTATAAATGTTTTTCTTAAACTTGCGTATAAAAAGGGAGTTTTCCTAGATATCACTTACTCGTAAAATTTCTCGAAAAATCTTTTATAAATTTATTTTAACCAATTATTTAAGATTTTAACCAATTATTTCTTTGAAAATCAAAATTTCAAACTCTTATGTTTTAAAATCATGGATTTCAAATAAATCTCGATTTTTGATAAACTCCATCTTCGAAATCGTTTTGAAAGAATTGTTTTCATTAAAATCATTGATGATTAGATGTAAGTTCGATTTGTGTGGCATGCCAAGACTGGTCTTAACGCATAGACCAGGTTTGGGGTGTTACAATATGGTATCTATCCATGCAACCAATATGCCAAAAGGCACCTCAATCACAAATCATCAAATCAACCAAAACATAAACACATTTGGCATAAATCAACCACACACAACTACCCATTTCCATACCATGTCATAGCATAATTTATCGTGTACCAAAACACAACAAAACATAACAAATTGGTCATCCAACATATACTTTTACTTGATTATTTCAACACCAACCATTTAAGCACCAAAATGCCAAAAGTCCAACAACCATATTACCATATAAATACATGCTAAACATAACCACTAGATCATTAATACAAGTCCACCTATACATGCCATTATAACCATAACCAAAACATCCAAAGCTACCGATACAGCAGTTGAATAGTGTGATAGGTCTCCGACGAGCTTCCAAACTAAACGAGCTTCTGATTATCTATAAAACATGGGAAATGAGACTATGTAAGCATATAATGCTTAGTAAGTTCATATAACATAAAACATAACTTACCACTTCATTTCATAACATTAAAATTTAACATGGCATAATCCAACTTTTAGCTTGGCACAAGCCTAAGCACCAACACAAATATTTTAGCATACTTGAACATAGTTCATCTAAATTTAACATGGATAACCATTGTACTTGAGCATGATTCAATTGGATTTCTCATCCATCACAACATAACATGTTTTCCATGTAGCTCACCATTTCAATGTATTTCATACGTACATGTCTTGGTTCATATTGAACACTTACCATTTCCTTTCAAATTCATACCCGTTGAACCGTTTAGAATATCATCGGATACATGGGATAGCTCACACGAAGTGTGCTAAACATATAATCATAACCTTTCCTTTCTTTTACATTGTTGCTTACACGAGCTGTGAAATGGATCTGCTCACATGAGCTGTGAAATGAGCCTGCTCACACGAGCTGTGGGTCAAAATGTAAGCTGCACAATGTTGCTCACACGAGTTGTGGAGTATCCGAAATACATGTCGGACCTCAGCCATCGGTAGGATATTCAAGACCAGCACTCGAAACATGGAAACCCTAATGACATGCCATTTGTATTCTATGAATTCCTAAGGTTCAAACGGGGCTCGATATTCGTCGTAACATCGTTGGATTTGCATTAATTATTTACATAACAATCCATAATTTACATATACCTCAAAAGATAGCATTAAAACATTATACAATTACACGAACTTACCTCAACGATAAAGGTGTAGAAACGGAGTCGACTAATCCAAAGCTTTTTCTTTACCCTGATCTAAATTTGTACGAGGTCTATCTTGATCTAAATAAATAAATTTAATCTATTTAATAACCATTCTATTCAATTCAATCCAAATTCATTTTTTTGCAATATTATGCTTTTGCACCTATTATTTTGATTTCATTACAATTTAGTCATTAAGCTCGTAATTTGAAATTCATGCAATTTCATCCTTACCTAAGCTAGCCGAATTTTATATAGGTCCATATCAACTCATAAAATTCATTATTTCATAATTTTTACCATGTATTTTATACATTTTACAAATAAATCCCTATTTGACATTTTCAACAAAATTTACTTTACAAAATTTGTTTATCTCTCAACAAAGATTCATTTTATTCCATCAAACATCAAAAACCACATGAACGCATTCATGAAAAAATGCTAACATTTTAACAGTTTTGCAAATTAGTCCCTAGGCTAGCTAGATTAAGTTACAACGACTTAAAAACATAGAAATCATTAAAAACGGAATGAAAAATACTTACATACAAGAGGAAGAGATGATCGAATATCCAAGCTCCTTCAATAAAGTTTTGCTAACCTAATTTTCGGTTGTGTTTTAACTAAAGAAGATGATATCTTCAAATTAGCCTATTTATCTTATTTATTTATTAATTTACAATTATAACCTTACTAGAGAACATTAAAATCACTTAATAGTATGCACATAATTAGGTTTAACTTACTTATTATTTAAGAAAATATTATTATATTATATTATATTATATTATAATTAAACTAAATAATAAACAAATGAAAGAACAAAAAGAAAAAAAAAGAACAGAATAAGGAAGCGAAATAGAGAAGAAAAAAAGAGAAAGAAAAAGAAGGAAAAAAATTAGGGTTTTAAGGTTCAAAGCTTAATTGGTAAGTTAATTTAATCCATTTTCCTGTAAATTTTATGTTTTTAGAATCCTAGAATTAAATATTACTTGATTTTTGTTGAAATTTTAAAAAATATTGAATTTTTAGATGATGTTCATGTTGGATAATTTAAGTATTTGGGGTTAAATTGATAGAATTTTAAGTTAGAAATGAAAAAAGGATTGAATTGTAAATTAAAGTATAAGTTTTGAGTTATAGGGACCAAATTTGGAAATTTTTGAAATTTAGGGTTTTATGGTGAAATTAGAGAGTTAAGTTTAGTTTTAAGTGGAAATTGAATGAAAATATAGAATAAATTGTGAAGAAAATAAAGCTAGCTTTGTTTAGAGACTAAATTGGAATTTAGGCAAAAGTTGAATATAAATTGAAATATTCAATGTGAAATTGTGTTGTATTGATGATTTTTAATTGCTTAATTTCCGTAGCTAACGTTGTGCCGAAAACCTCAGCTAAGAAGGGAAAAGAAAAAGTCAACGAGGAGTAACTCGGAATTACAGTTTGTATTTCTATAATCTGAATCTAGTAAATATTAATTCTTGTATTTTTTTTATTTAATGTTTATGGTAAGTAATCAAGGTAAGTGTTAATATTTTGATATTGAATTGAATATCATGTGAATATGTGATTGATATGGATATTGGATATTGATTGAGAAATTGAAAACCCTATTAACTGTACCGGGTTGAGTCGGATATAGATGGCATGCCATAGGATTGGAAGTGTTCAGGGATACTGCAACTTCGAGTCGATGAGACACTGGGTGTCACATGATTACTTCGGGTAAATTCGATGAGGTACTGGGTACCAATTTACTTTGGCAAGGCCGATGAGACACTAGGTGTCAACTTGTTACTTCGAATTATCTGATGAGACACTAGGTGCCAAACTGGTGTGTTTTGGTTGGATCCGTGTATCCGTCAGAGTCCGAGTCATGTTAATAGGGGTAACTGAATAAAACAGAGTTATGATTGACTTTGAATGATGAATTGAAATATATATCGAGACATGAACTGTGTTCATATTGTGAGAAGCTATCTGGGATAGTCAATTGAAAAGAGTTGAATGAGTTATAAATGTTTTATCTATGAAATGATTAATTATATGATTATGCATATTGTATGTTATAATGCATATGATTCAGTATTTTACCTTTAAGCATTCGGATTATAGAAATACCACTGAGTATATACTCAGCGTACGGTTGTTTTCCGTGTGCATGTTAGGTACTTGATTTGGTCATCGACTCAGCATCCATCAACGACCCCGATCTCAAAACGTGGTGAAGCATATTACTTTTCGATAATGGCATGTACCTAGGATGTCTTATGTATGTCATTTTGAAAAGTGAAAGTAAATGATATTACAAGATGAAATTGGTACTTATATACTTTATTATGTGTGTTATATTAAGGTTAAATATGGTAGGTTTAGGTTGGTGCATAAATGAGAATGATATAGGCAAATTTGTGTTGAAAATGGTATGAAAATTTGGATTGGCTTAAATGTGTTTTGAAGAGATTGTTTAGATAATATATGTGAAGTACTTATGAATATACTTTAAATAGGTCATAAGATTGATGATTTTGATATGTTTTAGATGTATTTGAATGTGTTCTAGATTGGTTGAACGATTGGTTTTTGAGATACTTGGTGTTCAAGTTTGCAAGGAAGGAAAAACTTGGTGTAAAAAGTTCATTTTGAGTCCACACGGCTAACACATGGGCGTTTGAATTGGCCATGTGTCCCCTGCAACTTTAAAATTTCAAAACAGAATGCTTAGGAAATTTCACACGGGTAGAAACACGGGCCTGTGTCTCAGCCGTGTGAGGCACACGGTCTAGCACATGAGCGTGTGGCTGGCCGTGTGGCCTAAGTTAGGGAGTTACGCAGGGTTAAACACGGCCTATGGCACATGCATGTTTAATGGTCACACGGGCATGTCCCTTGATCACACGGGCGTGTGATCCCTGCACTTAGGAAAAATTTTGAAATTTCATGAAAATTTTTTGAAGTACCCGATTAAGTCCCGATTTGTTTCTAACATGTGTTTTGGGCCTCGATGGCTTATAAAAGGGATGATATGATTGAATTAAGATGTTTATGTGTGGATGATTGAGTAATATTCGTATTCGATCTAAAAGGTCCGATAATGCTCCGTAGCCCTGTTCCAGTAACAGATAAGGGTTAGGGGGTGTTACACATAATTGTCCACCCACAGTCAAAATGGTTTAATTACCAACTAAATCTTTTAACCATTTAATTTCATAGCCATTTAGTACCTTTAACTTATATAACTTTAATTTTGCACCTTTAACGATTTAGTTCTTTTCACCAAATTAAACATGCAAACGTCAAAATTTCTTAACGAAATTTTTATACGATAGTACTATCATACCGTAGAATTTAAAATAATATTAAAATAAATATTTTCACGGTGGATTTGTGGTTCCAAAATCACTGTTCCAATTTCACTGAAAATAGGCTGTTACAACTCTCCCCCTAAAGGAATTTTTTTCCCCGAAAATCTTACCAGAAAAGAGGTTCGGGTATTGTGCTTTCATAGCTTCTTCCAGTTCCCAGGTGGCTTCTTCTAAATCATGTCGTTTCCAAAGAACTGTGTAACACCCCTAACCCGTATCCATCGCCAGAACAGGGTTACGAAGCATTATTGAAGTTTACAGATAAAAAAGACAGAAATTTCAAACTTTTCATATCATATAATATTCATGTCAGAAACCAATCGAAATCATACTTATTGTCCCTTATACGAGCCCTCGAGGCCCAAAATACGCGTTAGAAATAAACGGGACTGAATTAGATACTCAAAGAATTTTCGGAAAACATTGAAAATTTTCAAAGCTGCAGAGGTCACATGGCCAAGAGACACGCCCGTGTCTTAGGCCATGTGGGCATTCGAAATAGGGACACACGGCCGTGTCCTAGCCCGTGTCCTTACCCGTGTAACTCACTAACTTGGGTCACATGGCCAAGCCACACGCCCGTATGCCAGGCCATGTGCTAGGCAGTGTAATAGCCTGACTTGCAATACTTTGAAAGCTATAGGGCACACATGGCCATGTCACTTGGTCGTGTGTCACAGACGACTGAGACACAAGTCTGTGTCTCTACCCGTGTGGATGAAAATAGGCCATTTTACAAGCCACATTTCTCACCCAATTTAACACCAACCTAAACTCAACATTTTGCATATACAATTCATAAATAGGCATCCAAAACAAACCAAAATCAAGCCTTAAACATGTAATATCTTTACATACAACCAATATGCCCTTAGGCACCTCAAATGACAACTTATAACATGTATATCTAAACATTCAATAAATCCAATTGTTTAACTAACTTATATGCATATTTGTACCAAAACTTACCATGTAGATCATTAATCAAAATATACCATTTAGTACCATTTATGTACTTGATCTCTAGCATCAAATGGTCATGTAAGTCACTTGTAATTTGTGCACTAAAAACACTAATGCAAACCATTCAAAAACTAACCTTATTATACATATGTGCTTTCCACAATAAGCACTAAATCACTCCAAATTATATTACATATCCAAATGCATATTCAACTACCATTTAAATTTTCATTCATCAAACATAAATCAATTCACATATTACTATACCAAACCACACATCAAACATGATAAGGCCATTCGTATATACATAGCAAAATATACCAAAGCACAAGCCAAAGCATATGGCCATAACCACAACATCACACATAAGCCAACATTAGCCAAAATAACCTATACATGCCATTATAACCGAAATTAAACAACTGAAAGTACCAAAAGAGTCGATAGATAGTGTGATATAGCTTCGGTAAGCTTCGAATCACTATAAAACACGAAAAATAGCACAGAGTAAGCATTTAAGCTTAGCAAGTTCGTATAAAAAAGAAATTAACTTACCATTCAGTCACATTTAAGGTAAGCATACAAAGCATATCCAAACTCAATTTGGCCAAAAGCCTAAACACATATCCTCATCACCCATGTTAGTCATGTAATTCATATAAATATTAAGAAACATGTATGAGCTCAACAATAATCAAACTTCCATGTACATATAATTTCCACATCATGTATTTATATATCATGAACAAATCATTTTTCATATATTTCATGTAAATACCTGTAGTAGTTTATATTGAACTCATGTAATATCGTACAGAACATTGCCCATTGAACCATTTAGAATATCATTGGATATGCGGGTAGTACACACGAGGTGTACTAAACTGTAATCCGTCAATTCATGTACACGTATGCTCATACGAGCTGTAAATAGTAAACTCCTACGAGTTGAATAACGGTAAGCTCCTCCGAGCTGAGTATCGGTAAGCTCATAAGAGCTGAAATCGGTAACCCTAATGACATGTCATTTGTATCCTACGAATTCTTAAGGTTCAAACGGGGCTCGGTAGTCGTCGTATGTCGTCGGATATGCGATTGGTAATTATACATAGCAATTATACAATCTACATACATATATTTCAATTAAAGCATATAAATATGCAACTTAACTACACGAACTTACCTCGATGAGTATACGTAGCTACTGAGGCGACTAATCTAAGATTTTCTCTTTGCCCCAATCTAACTCCGTAAGAGGTCTAATTGGATCTATACGAATGAACTTTACTCAATTCAATATAATTCACATTCAATTTAGTCCAAAACATATTTGGGCAAAATTACCATTTTGCCCCTATACTTTTAATTCTTTGTAATTTAGTCTCGAGCTTGAAAAATGAAATTCATTCAATTTTATCCCTACCCAAACCTAGCCAAATTTTATACATGCTTATAGCAGCCCACATATTTCACAAATTTACAAATTTTATCAAGAATTTATCAGATTTTTCAATTAAATCCCTAATTGACGATTTCACTAAAAATTCCCTTACAAAAGTTGCTTATCTAAAAACAAAAATTCATTTTCTATCATCAAACTTCAAAAACCAAGCATGCTCATCAATGAAGAAACCCTAATACTATAATAGTTTTGCAAATTAGTCCTCGGGCTAGCTAGATTAAGCTACAACGATCCTGAAAACGTAGAACATTAAAAACGGGACAAAATTCACTTACCAATCAAAAAAATAAGACTAGCCGAACCCTAGCTCAACAATGGTTTTATTTTGCTTTAACTTTCGGTTCAAAATAAGAAGAAGAAGATGATACTTCTCTTTGGTTTTATTTAATTTAACATGTAATTACCTTTTTACTAATTTAACCTTTAAAAACATTAATAATTACACAATTGCCAAGCCATGTATATCCACTATCAAGTTAAATGGTCTAATTACCATATAAGTACTTCCACTTTAAAGTTCTATAGTTATTTAACACCTTTAGCTATTAGAACTCCACTTTTGTACTTTACGCGATTTGGTCCATTTTATCAAATTAAGCATGTAAACAGTTAAATTTCTTAACGAAATTATTATACGGTATTCTTATCATACTTTAGACCATAAAATAATAATAAAATAAATTTTTGAACTTTGGATTTGTGGTCCCAAAACCACTGTTCTGATTTCACTAGAAAATAGGTTATTACAAATTGTTACTAAAGCTATGTTTTTATTTCTCAATTCTTTAACCTCTCGAGCTAGAATTCTGATCGATTCTTCACTGTACGACATATCATGCTGAATCTCGACATCAATAAATATGATAACATGTGAAGGGTCTGATCGGTATCGTTGTAACATAGATACGTAGAACACATTATGTACCTTTTCTAACTTTGAAGGCAATACTAATATGTAAGCTACTGGTCTGATTCTTTCGATAATATCATATGGCCCAATAAATCGTGGAATTAGCTTTCCTTTACGACCGAATTGAAGAACTTTCTTCCAGGGCGGCACTTTCAAGAACACTTTATCGCCAACTTGAAATTCAATGTCTTTACGTTTTAAATCCCCATAAGATTTCTGTTGATCTGAAGCTGCTTTCAAACTATCTCGAATAACTTTAACTTTTTCTTCATTTCTCGTATCAAATCAACCCCATGATTATTTTTCTCACTAAGCTCGGTCCAATACAATGGAGTTCGGCAGTTTCGACCATACAAAGCTTCGTATGATGCCATTTTTATGCTTGATTGATAACTGTTGTTGTATGCGAATTCAACTAATGGTAGAAATCTTTCCCATTTGCCTTCAAACTCTAAAACACAACATCGAAGCATGTCTTCAAGCATTTGTATCACTCGATTAGATTGGCTATATATCTGAGGATGAAACCGGTGCTAAAATGAAAATGAGTACTTAGAGCCTCATGTAATTTGCTTTAGAATAGAGACGTAAATCACGAATCTCTATCAGAAATAATAGAAACTGGCACCTTGTGCAATCTAACAATCTCAGCAACATATAACTCGGCTAATCTTTCAAGAGAATAATCAGTACGCACTGGAATAAAATGTGAGGACTTCATTAGATGATTAATGATAACCCAAATTGCATTTTTCTTTCTCAGACAAAAAGGCAATCTCGATACAAAATCCATTGTGATGTGCTCCCATTTCCATTTCGAAATCATCACTGGCTGTAACAAACCAGAAGGTACCTGATGTTCAGCTCTAACTTTCTGACATATTGAGCATCTCGATACGAACTCAGAAATCTCTTATTTCATACCCGGACACCGGTACATTTGTTTCAAATCACCGTACA
This sequence comes from Gossypium australe, assembly GCA_005393395.2. Lineage (NCBI taxonomy): Eukaryota > Viridiplantae > Streptophyta > Magnoliopsida > Malvales > Malvaceae > Gossypium > Gossypium australe. The sequence goes on along the minus strand of CM016615.1, from coordinate 14,757,471 downwards.
TTTTGTTGCTACCAGGATGAAAAAAAAAGCTACTATTATGGGCTTCTCGTGAAATATTCTGAACGAGATCTGAATTTCTCGAAACACAAATTCTGCCTTTGAAGTATAAACTATCATCGGATCCAATCTGAAAATTAAATCAAGAGTCAACTTAATCTGTTTCTGTTTAGCTATAAATACGCCATCACATTTCTGAGCCTCATAAATCTGTTGTAAAAATATCGGTCTAAATTTCAACTCAGCTAAGACCAAACCATCATTAGACAACGTCAATCGCGGATTCAATGCTCGCAAAGAAAACAGAGATTTTCTACTCAAAGCATCAGCAACTACATTAGCTTTTCCAGGATGACAATCAATGATCAAATCATAGTCTTTCAATAGCTCGAGCCATCTGTGCTGTCTCAAATTAAATATTTCTGTGTCATTAAATACTTTAAGCTTTTGTGATCTGTAAAGATATGATATTTTTCGCCGTATAAATGGTGTCGCCAAATCTTCAACACAAACACAATCGTTGCAAGCTTTAAATCATGCGTCGGATAATTCTTTTCGTGCGGCTTTAACTGTCTAGAAGCATACGCTATCACTTTGCCTTCCTACATCAGAACACAGCCTAAACCATTTAAAGATGCATCACTATAAACCACAAATTCTTTACATGACTCTGGCTGAACTAACATCGATGCCTCGATTAACAGTGCTTTTAATCGATTAAAACTTTGATGAAATTTCTCAGACCACTCGAACTTAACATCTTTTTGCAATAATCTCATCATTGGTGTAGCAATCATTAAAAATCTCTTAACAAACCTTCTACAATATCCAACTAATTGTAGAAAACTTCTAACCTCAAATACATTTCTTGGAGGCTTCTAATCCACAACTGCTGAAATTTTGCTCTAATCAACTCTGATGCCCTTGGCTGATACAACATGTCCTAGAAATTTGACTTCTCAAAGCCAGAATTCACATTTGCTAAACTTAGCGTATAATTGCTTTTTGCGTAAAGTTTGCAAAACAATTCTCAAATGCTCGGCATGCTCTGTCTCAACTTGTGAATAAATCAAGATATCATCAATGAACACCACGACGAATCTGTCTAAATACTGTCTAAAAATTCTATTCATCAAATCCATAAATACTGCAGGTGCAGTAGTCAAACCAAACGGCATCACAAGGAATTCATAATGTTAGTACTTGGTCCTGAACGCGGTTTTTGGCACATCTGAATCTTTAATTCGTAACTGATAGTAACCAGAACAAAGATCAATCTTCGAAAATATTGTTGCACCTTTCAATTGATCAAACAGATTGTCAATACCTGGTAACAGATACTTGTTCTTGATCGTGACTTTTTTGAGGTGACGATAGTCAATACATAATCGCATAGATCCGTCCTTTTTCTTAACAAATAGAACAGGTGGACCCAAAGAGAAATACAGGGTTGAGCAAAACCCTATCTGTCAACTTTTGCAACCGCGCTTTCAATTCTTTCAACTCTAAAGGTGACATTCTGTAAGGAGCTATTGATATCGGAGATGTTCTCAATACTAACTCAATAGCGAACTCGACCTCTCAGATCGGTAGTAACCCGAGTAACTCCTTTAGAAACACATCTAAATACTTACAAACCATTGGAACCGGTTCAAGTTTCAACTCAGAAACTCTAGAATCAAATATGTAAGCAATGTACGCATCACAGCCTTTTCTAACATATCTTTGTGTTGACATAGCTGAAATCATATTAGACATACTATCCAATCTATCGGATTCAATCTGAAGCTTTTCACCATTTTGACACTTTAACACAATAAGCTTTCATCTACAACTCACAATGATATCATGCAAAGTCAACCAATCCATACCCAAAATCACATCAAACTCATCAAACAGTAATAACATCAAATTGGCCGGAAAGTTACAACCCCGAATCATCAAAGGACAGTTTTTACAAACCTTATCAACTAGCACATACTGACCTAAGGGTTCATTACTTTAACCACAAATTCAGTGGACTCAATAGGTAAATTCTTACTTGACACTAGAATTGTGCATACATACGAATGTGTTGATCTCGGATCAATAAAAGTAGTAACATCAACATCAAAGATAGAAAATGTACGGGTAATAACATCTGGCGCTGAAGCTTCCTCTTGTGCACAGATTGCATAAGCTCTAGCCGGTGCTCATGCCTCAGATTTGATAGCAGAGTCCTTTGTTCCAATATGACTATTGCTCGCATTTCCAGGGTTCCGAGGTGGTCTACCTCTCGCAACAATGTTGCTCGGTCAAGCAGTCTGAGCTTTTTCTTTCTCTAACCTCTTCGGATAGTTTCTGAGATAATGCTCAAACGAACCACATTTGAAACATGACTTGTTTTTCAATTTGCACTCACTGAAGTGTCATCTATTACATTGTTGGCAATCAGGCCAGTTGTCCCTAACACTACCCACAGTCGCTACAGACTTAGCCTGAGGTTTTAGACTCGCATGTTGTTTACCTCTATCTCTACTGGAATATTCCACTGAAGCTGTTGAACGATTATGATGTTCTTTTGATTTCTTTGATGATGACTGATATGACTTTTTAGTTGATTTCTTTCTTGAATCTCTATTTACATAATCAAATTTTCTCTTTTCTTTGCTAAGTTCTTTGGCTTTATGCGCCCAGTCAACTAAAATGACAAATTCTTTCAATTCAAGTATCCTGACTAAAAGCTTTATGTCTTCATTTAACCCGCCTTCAAACCATTTACACATGGCAACTTCAGTTGGTATACACTCCCGGGCATACTTGTTCAGTCTAACAAATTCCCTCTTATACTCAGACACTATTATTCGACCCTGTTTAAGCTCAAGAAACTCTTTGTGTTTTCGATAAAGAAATCGCTGACTTATATATTTCTTTCAGAACTCGGTTTGAAAGAATTACCAATCTATACGCTCTCTCGACACTACTGAAACCAAAGTATTACACCATTGATAAGCTGAGTCTTTCAGTAAAGATACAACACATTTTACGCACTCTATCGATGTACAAGACAACTCGTCGAAAACCCTGATAGTATTTTCTAACCAGAACTCAGCTCTCTCTAGGTCATCTTCAGCTGTAGCTCTAAATTCTTCAGCCCCATATTTACGAATTTTATCAACTAGTGGCCTACAAACTTGTATTGGTTCTATACTTTGAGGACCTATGGGAATTAGTTGAGGAACAAGTGGGGGTGGAGGTCGTTGAGCCATTGGGTTCATTCGTATGAAATCAGAAAACCCTTTGTTCATCATATGGAAGAAGGCTTCCTTAGCCTCTCCTCCCCGGCTCTCAGATATGGGCCTAGTGCTACTCGACGCTGCTCCGTGAACAGAGGCTTGCACGTTACTTTCAACTTAATCAGAGTTAGCTCGGTGGATGCCATTTCTACAAGGAATCATAGTTCAAAACATGTCAGGAGTTTTCATACTATCACATGTTATATAATGGCATGTTTTTCTAGACTCATACATGCTACGTTCAGTCCGAGAATCGACTAAACCATTGTAACACCCTTAACTCATATCTGTCGCCAAAATAGGGTTTCAAAGTATTACTGAGTAACCGTGATCTAAATCATTCACTTTCAAACATTTAAAAAAATCATAATATAATTCATCATTAACATGCATATATCAAGCATTGCTTCAATTAACCATACCATACTATGGCTTTAAACACAAACACATGTTTACATAAATTCTAAACCAACATTACACTTATAACCTCATTTACAATCCATCCACAAAATAACTATCATCTAGACATCCTAGGTACATGCCGACACAAAAGCTAAACATCACCACATTTGGGTTCGGGGTCGTTGTTAGATGCTAAATCGGTGATCAAAAGTGAAGTACCTAACCTGCGCATGGAAAAACAAAACCGTGCATTAAGTAAAACTCAGTGATATTTCTATATTCCGAACATTTAAAGCCAAGAGAATACAAAATGCACAATTTAATTATAAACACATATTAATGACTAAGATCACAAATATCATATGCCAACCTTTTGAATTCATACATATTATCACATCATTTCATACTACATTCAATTTACACATGCTATCATATTTCATTTGATTAACAACATCCTAATTCACACAACTGCTATATAAATAGCTATTCACATATCCAACCACATTTCATTTAAACAAGAGCATTATCCAATTTCATATTCAGTTCATGAGTATATAACTTATATGTTCCATATGTTTACAACATATTTTACATTCCATTTTCAATTCACCATATCACTTCCATTTCTCATACCATGTCATTTCAATATCAATTATAGAACTTCATTATTTATTTACCCCTATGAACACGACTCGGACTCGGACGGATACATGGATCCAACCAACACACCAGTTTGGCACCCAGTGCCTAATCGGATAAGTCCGAAGTAGTAATTGCGCCCAACATTATATAAATTGACACCCAGTGTCTCATTGGTTAAACCGAAGCAAATTAGCATCCAGTGTCTCATCGACTCGAAGTCGAAGAAAAACCTGAACTTTTCCTATCCTATGGCATTCCATCTATATTCGACTTAGCCCGATATAGTTAATAGGGTTTAATTTCACATCTCAAATACAACCAATAACCGAAATAAAGTTTTCATATAATCACATATACACATGAATTCAATTCAATCTATAATAATCAAAACCCAACTTTCACATTTGCACATATATTCATTTCAATTCAATAATCAATACATTCATAATGTATATATGAATTTAATCCATTTCAATCAACTATCAAAATGTCAAATACTCACCTCAAACCCTTACCATATGCATTAAATCGAATTACAACAATTAACAAATAAGTTCGGGTTATAGAAATACAAGCCGTGGATTTTGGGCTATTCGATGTCAATTTTATCCTTCTCCTTTTTAGTCGAGAATTCTAGTACGGTGTTAGTGACGGAATTAAAAAAAATTAAAATTTATCAATACAACACAATTCAATTTCATATTGATATTTCAATTTTTACTCAATATTTGCCTAAATTTCAATTTAGTCCCTAAATCGAGACTAATTTTTATTCTTTACATTTAATTCTATTATTTCATACAAATTTACTTTAAAATAAATTTGACTCCCTATGTTCACTTAAACCCCTAAATATTAAAATTTTTACAATTTAGTCCCTGTTACTCAAAATTTACAATTTATTCTACAATTTAATCCTTTTTCATTCCTAGCTTAAAAATCTATCAATTTAATCCCTAATACTAAAACTATCCAACATTATCAACATTTAAAATTTTAATAATTGCTAAAATTTCAACATGGGTCAGGTAGCCCTAGGTACAGGGATTCCAAAAATATAAAAATTACAAGAAAATGGACTAAATTGACTAACCAATTGAACTTTGAACCTTAGAAACCCTAAGGTTGTACATTCTCCTTCTTTTCTTCTTTCTTTTCTTTCTTTCTTTTTCTTCTTCTTTTTACTATACTAATTATTATTATATAATAGATATATACATTTAACTTAATAATTAAGATTTCTTAATATTATAATATATTTTTATAACATATGTTGTCCACTATACATATATAGGTATAATTACTACATGGGCCCTTTAATTAATTTTTAATCTATAATTCAACTTTTAACTCAAATGCGATTTAGTCATTATAAATATTTATTAAAAATATTTACGAGTCTGATTTACGGAAACAGAGTCCCGGGAATATACTTTCAGACACCCCTGACTATTGAGTCATTACAACCATAACTCTGATACCATTAAATGTAACACCCCTAGCCCGTATTCGTCGCCAAAATAGGGTTACAGAGTATTACCGATAAAAATGTAACTTAAAACATTTCATTACCAAACATTTCATAAATCAATACATAATTCATTCAAAAACATGCTTATTATCCCTTATTCAATCCCCCAAGGCCTTAGAAACACTTTAGAAATGATTCGGGACTAAATATGAAATATTTAGAACTTCATGGAAAAAGATAGAAAATTTCACACTGCAGGGGACACACGGCCGTGTGACTCACATGGCGGAGACACACGCCCGTGTCTCAGGTCATGTGGAGATTTGAAGTAGGGATACATGGCACTGTCCCAGCCCATGTCCGTGCCTGTGTAACTCTCTGACTTGGGTCACACGACCAAGCCACTTGCCCGTGTGTGTAACAGCCCATTTTTAGGTCAAATCAAAACAGTAGTTTTGAGACCACAAATCCGAGGCCAATATATTTATTTTATTATTTTATTGAAGTTTGCATCACGATAGAATTATTGTGTGAAAGTTTCATAAAGAAATTTTACTATTTGAATGGTTAATTCGAGTAAAAGGACTAAATCGCGTAAAGCGTAAAACTTGTGTTCTATTAGATAAAAGTGTCTAATAGCTATAGAACCTTAAAGTTAAGGTTCTTATGTTAAAATTAGACCATTAACATGATAGTGGATGATAGTGTCTTGGTAAATTTGGAATTATTAATGTTCATTAAGGTTATTTTTGTAATTTGGTTATTAAAGGTTAATTTAATAAAAAAAAGGCAAATTTTAGTTATCATCTTCATCCTAGCTGAATTTAAGGCTTAGAAAATCCATGGGAATAGCTTGAATCATTCGGCACATTCCTAGCTCATTAAGGTATGGTTTTAGCTTGATTTTTTATGATTTCTATGTTTTTGTAATCGTTGTAGCTCAATCTAGAGTGTTTCCATTGATGAATTTATGTGTTCTTTGGTGTTTGAAGTTGAAATATGAACTTTTGATGATATATTTTCATGTTTTGTAAAGTGATTTTTGACAAAAATGACAAAAATGGATTAAATTGTGAAATGTGAAATTTTATGTGGTAAATATGTGAAATGATGAAAGATATGGGATGTTAGGACTCCCTATGAAATTCGGCTAACTTAGTTAAGGGTTTAATTGCATAAATTTGCAATTTTATGTGATAAAGACTAATTGTAAAAATGTGAAAGTTTAGGGGAAATGTGTAAAATAGCCCTAATATGTGTTTCGGACTAAATTGAATAAATGGTTGATTAAATAAGTTAATTTTGAATATACATAGATCAAGAAACGAGGAATTTGGAATTGGATCGAGGGAAATGCAAGATTATCGAGTAATTAACTCATATTGCCGTTTTCATACTCGAGGTAAGTTCGTATAATTAGAATCGAACTTTTAAATACTTGTATTTATTTGAAATGTATGTATATAATTGATAAATTGATATACTTGGAATACGAATGCCTAGTTGATATAAACTGATGGTTACCGAGCCCTGTTTGAACCGTATGAATTCGTAGGATACGAGTGACATGTCACTAGGGTTACCGTTTTGGTCCAGCTCCTGCATTTGTTGCGGACTCACCATAGCTCATATGAGCTTATCGATATATCAGCTCGTAAGAGCTTACTGTTTTCAGCTCGTCAGAGCTTACCGTTTCAGCTCAATAGAACTTACTGTCCATCAGCTAAGGAGGAGCTTACTGATCATAGCTCGAAAGAGAGGAAATGATAATAAATTGACAGATTACTGATGTATATCACCCGAGTATCCTTTGAAGTTCTAATGGGTTCAATGGGCATAAATATTGTTTATACAGATGAGTACTATTATGGAATGAATTATTGATTATATGATTGAGAGTGAAATATTGAATATGATGTACATGATATATGAGTTTGGTATGATACAACATATTGAGTATTGAATTGAGAGAATGGATGATTTCATATATTTATATGACTAACTTGTTAATGAATGCTTGTGTTCGGCATTTGGAGATTAAATTGAGTTTACCTTATTTATTGTTTTGATATTGTAAAATTGGTAAGTTTAATTCTGAATTATACGAGTTTACTAAGCTATAAAGCTTACTCTTTTTCTTTTTCGTGTATTATAGTGGTTCGATAGCTCGCTTGATTTGGATAAAGTCAGAGTTACGCATCACACTATCTAGTTGCCTATTAGTACTTACGAAATTGTGGATATATGTAATTATGGCATGTATAGGCTAGTTATAAGAATGATAGTTAAGGTTATTTGAGACATTGATTTTGGTACATGTTATGGTATGAGTTGATGCCATGTGATTTGGTTTAACTTGGTATAATATTTTTGGTTGTGTTTAAGTACTCAAATATGATATGTTTTGGCTAGTAATAGATGGAATGAAAATATGCAAATGTTATCTTGATATGTGGTTAGTATATGAATGGAAAATGTATGTGATTTATTAGGCATTTGAATACTGTGTTGAAATGAGTGTAATATGTGTATGAAATGTCATGTATTGGCTGCCAATTGAGTTGTGAAATGTTGCAATTTATGCTTGTGTATGCATGTAAAAATAGGGTGGCAAAATGGCTATATAAATGGCCTATTTTTATCCACACGGGCAGAGACACGGGCATGTGTCTCAGTCGTGTGCGACACACGGCCGTGTGTCCCCTGGTGTTGATATTAAATTGAAGTTTGTATGCTCCTCACGGTCTCACACACAAGCGTGTGACCGACCGTGTGGTACAAGTCAATATACCCCCTTAAATGGCACACGGCCTAGCATACGGGCGTGTGACTTGGCCGTGTTGCATAAGTCAGTATACCCTATAGTTTTGGCACGGCCTAGTACACGGCCTAGCACACGGGCGTGTGTGGCCATTTCCAAGGGCACACGGGTTAGAGACATGGGCGTGTGGTCGACCGTGTGACCTAAGTCAGTATGTTTGCCCTGTTTTCACACGGCCTGAGACACGGGCGTGTCTGGAGCCATGTGAGGCACACGGCCTGTTCACACGGGCGTGTGAACCCTGTATGGATGAAAAATTTTCTAAGTTTCCAAAATTTTTATAAGTTATTGGTTTTGTCTCGAACTGCTCCTAAAGCATATTTAAGGACTCGTAGGCCCTATTAAGGGACAATGTGTTTGTGAATAAATGGTATTTGAGTATGAATGTATAAATATATGAATTACGTATGTTAAATGACGAGTATTAATCAGTAATACCTCGTAACCCTACTCCGATGACGGATATAGGTTAGGGGTGTTACATTTATTGGTATCAAAGCTACGGTTTAGTCTATTCTAGGAATAATGTAGCGTATGTGAGTCTAGCTATACATGCCATATATATAAACTGTGATAGTGTGATGACTTCTGACATTTTTAAATGTGTTTTTATATAGTAAACGGATCCTGATCGAGTTGTAGTTGATGAGGTTGAGAGTAACGCGCCTGCTCCCATGCAGGGGACAGCGCCATCTGACTCTAGAGCCGTAATGGTTAGCTAAGGAGGATAGGCTAAAGAAGGCTTCTTCCAATTAATGAATCAATGGTTCTCACAATACATTCGTGCAAACCCAGCTGCTCAACAACCTCTACCCCCACCTATTCCCAACCAATTCCTGTAGTTCTATAAGGTATGGATCCTTTGCAATTGAATAAACCACCTATTGATAAGATACGAAAACATGAGGCTGAAGACTTCAGAGCTACTATTAGCGATGATCCTGAGAGAGCCGAGTTTTGGCTTGAAAACACGATTCGAGTATTTAACGAACTGTCTTGCACACCTGAAGAATGTTTAAAATATGTTGTATCACTGGTGAGAGACACCGCGTATCAGTGGTGGAATACCTTGATATCCGTAGTTCCTCGAGAAAGAGTTACTTGTGAATTCTTTCAAGTTGAATTTAGAAAGAAATACATTAGCCAAAGGTTTATTGATCAAAAAAGAAAGGAATTTCTTGAATTGAAACAGGGTCGTATGTCGGTAACAGAATACAAAAGAGAGTTTGTACGACTCAGCAAATATGCTCGTGAATATGTTTCTTCTGAAGCTATAATGTGTAAAAGGTTTGAAGATGGGTTAAATGAAGAAATCAAACTATTAGTTGGGATTCTAGAGCTGAAAGAGTTCATTATTTTATTTGACAGAGCTTGCAAAGCTGAAGAGCTTAGCAAAGAGAAAAGAAAAGCCGATTCTGAGGCTAGAGACTTTAGAAAAAGATTTGCGGGCAAATCACATCAGTCAGCATCAAAGAAATCTAAAGAATATCATCCTCATTCTACTGCTTCTACAGGGATTTCGATCAGAGATAGAGATGCAAGAAATTTCAACTCTAAACCTCAGATGATATCTGTTTCAAGTGTGGGTAGCGTTAGAATGTTGTACCTGAATGTAAGAATTGCAACAAGCGACATTACGGTGAATGCAGAATAGTGAGCGGAGCTTGTTTTAGATGTGGATCTCTTGATCATTAACTCTTGGATTGTCTAAAAAAGTTTATAGCTGAAAGAGATCAACTAGCGAAAGTGAGTAATACGACTATTAGAGGGAGACCACCCTGAAATACTGGAAATACAAGTGGTAAACGAGGTGCTACAAGAGATTCTACTATGAGATCTGAGGCACGAGCACCTGCTCGAGCTTATGCTATCCGTGCAAGGGAGGAGGCATTATCGCCAGACGTTATTACGGGTACTTTTTCTCTTTTTGATACTGATATAGTTGCATTGATAGATTCTGAATCAACCCATTCATATATCTATGTGAATTTAGTATTTAAAAAGAGTTTACATGTCGAGTCTACAGAGTTTGTAATTAAAGTATCGAACCCTTTAGGAAAATCTATGTTAGTTGATAAAATTTGTAAGAATTGTCCTTTGATGACTCGGGGTTACTATTTTCGGGCTGACTTGATGCTTTTACCGTTCGATAAGTTTGATGTGATTTTGGGTATAGACTGGCTGACTACGCATGATGCAGTTGTGAATTGTAGACGAAAGACTATCAAATTGAAATGCCAAAACGGTGAAATTCTTCAGATTGAGTCTGATGATTCTAGTGAATTACCTACTGTGATATCGTCTATGTTAGCCCAAAAATGTATGAAAAAGGGCTGTGACGCATATCTTGCATATGTATTAGATACTAAGGTGACTGAATCAAAGATTGAATCTGTACCTGTTGTTTGTGAGTTTTTGGATGTATTTCTAGAAGAATTACCGGGTTTGCCACCAATCAGAGAAGTTGAATTTGGTATTGAATTAGTACCGGGAACAACACCGATATCGATAGCTCCGTACAGAATGGCTCCAACAGAATTAAAAGAATTGAAAGCTCAGTTGCTAGAATGACAGATATAGGTTTTGCATGACCGAGTTATTCGCCTTGGGGTGCACCGTTATTGTTTGTGAAAAAGAAAAATGGCACAATGAGAATGTGTATCGATTACAGATAGTTGAATAAGGTGACTATAAAGAACAACTACCCACTACCGTAGATTGATGATTTATTTGATTAGTTGAAAGGGGCTACAGTATTTTCAAAGATTGATTTGAGATCGGGTTATTATCAATTGCGAGTTAAAGAGTCGGATGTGCTGAAAACCGCATTCAGAACAAGGTACGAACATTATGAATTCTTTGTTATGCCTTTTGGATTAACTAATGCTCTAGCAGTTTTTATGGACTTGATGAATCGTTCAAACTGTATTTAGACAAATTTGTTGTTGTATTCATCGACGACATTCTGATCTATTCACGAGATGAATCTGAACATACAGAGCTCCTGAAAGTTGTGTGAAAAACTTTAAGAGATAAGCAATTATTTGCAAAGTTCAGCAAATGGGAGTTTTGGCTCCGATAGGTTGGATTTCTGGGGCATATTGTTTCAGCTAATGGTATTAAAGTTGACCCTAGTAAGATTTCTGCTATTATTGATTGAAAACCTCCGAGAAATGTGTCTGAAGTCCATAGTTTTCTAGGCTTAGCAGGTTATTACCGAAGATTCATGAAAGGATTTTCGATGATTGCAACACCGATGACACGATTGCTTCAAAAAGATGTGAAATTCGAATGGTCAGAAAAATGTTAGCAGAGTTTTGAACAGTTGAAAGTACTGTTAACTGAAGCACCAGTTTTGGTTCAACCTGAATCGGGGAAGGAATCTGTGATTTATAATGACGCGTCTTTAAATGGTCTAGGATGTTTTCTGATGCAAGAAAAAAAAGTTATAGCTTATGCTTCCCGACAATTGAAACTGCATGAAAAGAATTATCCGACGCACGACTTAAGTTGGCTGCAATTGTGTTTGCATTGAAAATTTGGCGGAACTACTTGTACAGTGAAAAATGCCACATTTATACGGATCACAAGAGCTTAAAGTACCTGATGTCACAGAAAGATTTGAATCTGCGACAACGAAGATGGCTCGAGTTATTGAAAGACTATGAATTTGTGATTGATTATCACCCGGGAAAGGCTAATGTCGTTGCTGATGCCCTAAGCTGAAAATCTTTGTTTGTATTACGAGCAATGCATACCCAGTTGATGATTTGTGGTGATGGGTCTATTTTAGCTGAATTAAAAGATAAACCTCTATTTCTTCAACAAATCTATGAATCTCAAAAAAAGGATCGTGAATTTCAAGTTAAATAGATTCAACGTGAGAATATCCCTGATTCAGAGTTTCAGATTGGAACTAATGATTGTTTAAGGTTCCAGAATAGAATTTGCATACTGAGAAATTCAGAACTCATTCAGAAGATTTTGCATGAAGCGCACCATAGCTGCTTATCTGTTCATCCAGGAAGTACCAAAATGTATAACAATTTGAAACAGTTTTACTGGTGGCAAGGCATGAAATGAGATATATCAAAGTTTGTTTTTAAATGTTTGATTTGTCAGCAAGTCAAAGCTGAACATCAAGTACCATCTGGTTTACTGCAGCTTGTGATGATTCCTGAGTGGAAGAGGGATAGAGTTACAATAGATTTCGTGTCAAGATTGCCCCTAACTCCGAAAAAGAAAGATGCTATCTGGGTCGTCGTTGATTGACTAACGAAATCTGCTCATTTCATACCGGTACGTACTAATTATTCACTTTAGCTGAATTGTACATTTATGAGATTGTTTGATTGCACGGGTGTTATTATCTATTATTTCTGATAGAGATCTGAGATTTACGTCGCGATTCTGGAAGAAACTGCAAGAAGCTTTCGGTACGAAGTTGAATTTCAGTACAGCTTTTCATTTTCAGATAGACGGTCAGATCGAAAGAGTTATTCAGATTCTCGAAGACATGTTGAGATGTTGCACTTTAGAGTTTGAAGGCAGTTGGGAAAAATACTTGCCGTTGATAGAATTCGCGTATAATAACAATTTTCAGACAAGTATAAAGATGGCACCATACAAAGCTTTATATGGTCACAAATGTCGAACTCCGCTATACTGGACTGAACTAGGTGAGAAAAAGATTCACGGGATTGAATTGATCAGAGAAACTGAAGAAAATGTAAAAAAGATTCGCGACAGTTTAAAAGCAGCTTCAGATCGACAAAAATCATACGCGGATTTGAAATGTAAAGAAATTGAATTTCAAGTCGGGGACCGAGTGTTTTTGAAGGTGACATCGTGGAAAAAGGTTCTTCAATTCGGTCGTAAAGGGAAGTTAAGTCCGCGATTTATCGGACCTTACAAGATCATTGAAAGAATGGGGCCTGTAGCATATCGACTAACTTTACCATCAAAACTTGAAAAGATTCATAATGTCTTCCATGTTTCTATGTTACGTCAATATAGATTCGATCCGTCACATGTGATTTCTCTGGTAGATGTTGAGATACAGGCAGATTTGACGTATAACGAAGAACCGATTAGGATTTTAGCTCGTGAAATCAAAGAATTGAGAAATAAACGCATAGCCCTAGTGAAAGTTCTTTGGCATAAACACAGGATTGAGGAACCTACGTGGGAACCCGAGGAAGCTATACGAAAATAGTACCCTAACCTATTCACTAGTAAGATTTTCGGGACGAAAATCCCTAAGGGGAGAGAGTTGTAACAGCCTGTTTTTAGGTCAAATCAGAATAGTGGTTTTGGAACCACAAATCCGAGGCCAAAATATTTATTTTATTATTTTATTGAAGTATGCATCATGATAGAATTATTGTGTGAAAGTTTCATAAAGAAATTTTAGTGTTTGAATGGTTAATTCGAGTAAAAGGACTAAATCGCGTAAAGCGTAAAACTTGTGTTCTATTAGTAAAATTGTCTAATAGCTATAGAACACTTTAAGGTTCTTATGTTAAAATTAGACTATTAACATGATAGTGGATGATAGTGTCTTGGTAAATTTGAAATTATTAATGTTCATTAAGGTTATTTTTGTAATTTGGTTATTAAAGGTTAATTTAATAAAAAAAAGGCAAATTTTAGTTATCATCCTCATCCTAGCTGAATTTAGGGCTTAGAAAATCCATGAGAATAGCTTGAATCATTCGACACATTCCTAGCTCATTAAGGTATGGTTTTAGCTCGATTTTTGATGATTTTTATGTTTTTGTAATCGTTGTAGCTCAATCTAGCTAGCCCGTACCTTTAATTTCGAAATTGTTAAAGATTTTAAGAGTTTCCATTGATGAATTTATGTGTTCTTTGGTGTTTGAAGTTGAAATATGAACTTTTGATGATATATTTTCATGTTTTGTAAAGTGATTTTTGACAAAAATGTCAAAAATGGATTAAATTGTGAAATGTGAAATTTATGTGGTAAATATGTGAAATAATGAAAGATATGGGCTGCTAGGAGTCCCTATGAAATTTGGCTAGCTTAGTTAAGGGTTTAATTGCCTTAATTTGCAATTTTATGTGATAAGGACCAAATTGTAAAAATGTGAAAGTTTAGGGGAAATGTGTAAAATAGCCCTAATATGTGTTTTGGACTAAATTGAATAAATGGTTGATTAAACAAGTTAATTTTGAATATATATAGATCAAGAAAAGAGGAATTCAGAATTGGATCGAGGGAAAGGCAAGATTATCGAGTAATTAACTCATTTCGCCGTTTTCATACTCGAGGTAAGTTCGTATAATTAGAATCGAACTTGTAAATACTTGTATTTATTTGAAATGTATGTATATAATTGAGAAATTGATATACTTGGAATACGAACACCTATTTGATATAAACTGATGGTTACCGAGCCCCGTTTGAACCGTATGAATACGTAGGATACGAGTGACATGTCACTAATTGTTACCGTTTTGGTCCAGCTCCTGCATTTGTTGCGGACTCACCACAGCTCGTATGAGCTTACCGATATATAGCTAGTAAGAGCTTACTGTTTTCAGCTCGTCATAGCTTACCGTTTTAGCTCAATAGAGCTTACTAGCCATTAGCTTAGAAGGAGCTTACTGATCATAGCTCGAAAGAGCGTAAATGATAATGAATTGACGGATTACTGATGTATATCACCTGAGTATCCTTTGAAGTTCTAATGGGTTCAGCGGGCATAAATATTGTTTATACAGATGAGTACTGTTATTGAATGAATTATTCATTATATGATTGAGAGTGAAATATTGAATATGATGTACATGATATATGAGTTTGGTATAATACAATGTATTGAGTATTGAATTGAGAGAATGGATGATTTCATGTATTTATATGACTAACTTGTTGATGAATGCTTGTGTTAGGCATTTGGAGATTGAATTGAGTTTACCTTATTTATTGTTTTGATATTGTAAAATTGGTAAGTTTAATTCTGAATTATACGGGCTTACTAAGCTATAAAGCTTTCTCTATTTCTTTTCCGTGTATTATAGTGGTTCGATAGCTCGCTCGATTTGGATAAAGTCAGAGTTACGCATCGCACTATCCAGTTACCGATTGGTACTTATGAAATTGTGGATATATGTAAATATGGTATGTATAGGCTAGTTATAAGAATGATAGTTAAGGTTATTTGAGACATTGATTTTGGTACATGTTATGGTATGAGTTGGTGTCATGTGATTTGGCTTAGCTTGGTATAATATTTTGGTTGTGTTTATGTACTCAAATATGGTATGTTTTGGCTAGTAATAGATGGAATGAAAATATGCAAATGTTATCTTGATATGTTGTAACGACCCGAATTTGGGCCTAGTAGAATTGGGCTTATTGAGCCTTGACCAGGGGAGCTTTTAAAATTTTTGAGAACAAGAGAACGACACTAATGCAAGTTGGACCTATTTGGTGAGTCATTTTGGAAGGTTAGGGGGCTTCTATGAAGTCCCGGGATCAAACTTGGGCTTTAGGAAAATTTTGGTTTTAGGTGAATAAAACCCTAGGAGTTAGTAAGTAGGCTTTAAGAATAAAATGTGAAGAAAAATTACACAAAGAAGTTGTGGTCTAGTGGCAAATGACGCCACATAAGAGACAAGGGAATGACGCCACAAGGAAGCAAGGGGTCCAAGGTTCAAGTCTTGGCGCTTGCATTTCATTTTGATTTATTTTTAAGTGAACTTAGACTTTGGCCCATAGACTTATATTTGGTTGCGCATGATTTTAGACACAAAAGGAGCTAGTTGGTAAAGTGGCTAGCGGCGTGGATTAAGTTACAGGGGAGCCTGAGTTCGAATCCCATCGCAAGCAAAAAGGGATATTTATTTTGCTAAGTTGGGACGGCCAGAGTTTGTGTTGGAATTAAACTCTGCTGAAGTAGGGATCCCACATCAGGAAGCTAGCAAGAGGGAAGGTGAGAAGCTAGCTTTAAATAGAGCAATCTATGAGGAGAGTAAGCATACTTGGGTTGGCGTTTGGGCATAGGAGTGTTCAGAGCGCGGATCAACTCCATATTCCTATCAGGTGTGTATTTCGCCCTACTCTAGCTGTAGAGCGGCAAATGCCGAACTACCGGTCACACGGCGATGGTAGCCACACGAGCGTGCGAGCGCACATGTGGGAGCTTCAACGCGATAGTTGAGGCCACCATGAGTATTCTTGTGGGTTGATGCTGTTTGGGCCAAGTAAAATTACCAAAGTACCCCGATTCGCATCGTTATCTCTGTTTAGAATTCTTTTGTTTACAAAATTACTAAAATACCCTCAACTTGTAAAATTACCGAAGTACCCCGATTTGCAAAATTACCGAAGTACCCTCGGTTTGTGAAATTACTGAAATACCCCCAGATTGCAAAATTACCGAAGTACCCTCATATTGCAAAATTATCGAAATACCTCAAATTTGTGAAATTATCGAAATACCCCTAGTTTGCAAAATTACTAAAATACCCTTGGTTTACAAAATTACTGAAATACCCTTGGTTTGCAAAATTACTAAAATACCCATGGTTTACAAAATTACTGAAATACCCTTGGTTTATGAAATTATCGAAATACCCTCGATTTGTAAAATTATTGAAATACCCACGATTTACGAAATTATCAAAATACCCTTGATTTGTGAAATTATCGAAATACCTCAGTTTGAAAAATTACCAAAATAACCTTGGGTTGCGAAATTACCAAAACACCCTTTAAGGGTAAATTACCAAAATACCCATGGGTTGCAAAATTACCGAAATACCCTTGGAAGGTAAATTACCAAAATACCCCTGGGTTGCGAAATTACCGAAATACCTTAGAGGGTAAATTACCGAAACACCCCTGGATTGCGAAATTACCAAAATACCCCTAAAGGGGTGGAAATGTCCTATATACCCTAGATTATGGTTGGATATTGTGTAATGATTTTGGTTACATTTTTATTAGTTTGATACACTGCATTTATATCATGTTGCATGGGTTGGGTTTGATGATCGGAGGAAGTGTAGCCTGGTGGCTCTGCCGCATATTATTTTTGGTAGCTATGCCACAAGTATATACTATTATTCTTGGTGGCTCAGCCACAAATATCGTGATTAGCAGCTTGTCTGCAATATTGGTGTGATTGGCGAGGTGGGTTGACTTGATCCCCACAGGTGATGATTGGTTGGTACGGGGGTGAGATTGGATGGATTGGGTTGGGCTACATTTCATTATTGCATTATCATGGTTATAAGGCTTAAGCCCAGATTGATACCGTAAGGGCTCAGGCCCAGATAGTGACTGATTAGGGGATTACACACTGAGTTCTCATAACTCACCCACTTTCTCTTAACCCTGCAGGGAATCCCCAACGTTAGAGAATTTGGAGCTGCGAAGGACTCAGCGGTGGCCATACATTGGAGTTACTTTTCACGAAAATTAGTAAATCCAGTTTTACTTTATTTTATGATTATTTAATTTGGGGTTAATATTATGTAATAAGGCTATTGGATTTTATTTTCCTTTTAAACTTTCATTTCAGCTATTTTTACATTATTAATGATTAAACTCTGGGTTTACTTAAGACGACAATAACCGTTTTTCAAAATATCACGTTTCCACACTTTCTTAATCAAACGTCAGTAATAAACAAAGTTTTCAAAAATAATAATATCATTTTTACAAGAGAACAATTATAGCAAATTTGAATTTCACAAACAACAAAGTTCGGAGTTTCAAAAAGAATACGAAGCTTTTAACGAACACGTAGTTTTTAAACAACCCTTCTATGTGACATGCTAGATCCGGTCATAACGTCTAGGCCGGGTTTGGGGCGTTACATATGTGGTTAGTATATGAATGGAAAATGTATGTGATTTATTAGGCATTTGAATACAGTGTTGAAATGAGTGTAATGTGTTTATGAAATGTCATGTATTGGCTATCAATTGACTTGTGAAATGTTGTAATTTATGCTTGTGTATGCATGTAAAAATAGGGTGGCAAAATGGCTATACAAATGGCCTATTTTTGTCCACACGGGTAAAGACACTCAGCCGTGTGCGGCACACGGTCATGTTGCGCGGCCGTGTGCGACACACGGTCATGTTACACGGCCGTGTGTCCCCTGGTGTTGATATTAAATTGAAGTCAGTATGCTCCACACGGTCTCACACACGGGCGTGTGACCGCCTGTGTGGTACAAGTCAGTATACCCCCTAAATGGCACATGGCCTAGCACACGGGCGTGTGACTTGGCCGTGTTGCATAAGTCAGTATACCCTACAATTTTGGCACGGCCTAGTACACAGCCTAGCACACGGGCGTGTGTGGCCATTTCAAAGGTCACACGGGTTAGACACATAGGCGTGTGGTGGGCTGTGTGACCCAAGTCAATATGTATGCCCTGTTTTCACACGGCCTAAGACACGGGTGTGTTTGGAGCCGTGTGAGGCACACGGCCTATTCACACGGGCGTGTGAACCTTGTATGGATGAAAAATTTTCTTAGTTTCCAAAATTTTTATAAGTTATCGATTTTGTCCCGAACCACTCCTAAAGCATGTTTAAGGCCTCGTAGGCCCTATTAAGGGACAATGTGTTCGTGAATAAATGGTATTTGAGTATGAATGTATAAATATATGAATTACGTATGTTAAATGTTGAGTATTGATCGGTAATACCTCGTAACCCTACTCCGACGACAGATACGAGTTAGGGGTATTACTGTGTGCTAGGCGTGTAACTTTCAAAAAACCACCTTTAAAACCTAGAGGGGACACACGACGTGGTCGTGTGTCACACACAACTGAGACACATGCCCGTGTCTTAGGTCGTGTGGACAAGAAATAGGCCATTTTCAAGCCATTTCTTTCACCTAAAACATGCATGATAGGACTAATTCAATATGGTATCTATCCATATAACCAATATGCCAAAAGGCACCTCAATCACAAATCATCAAATCAACCAAAACATAAACACATTTGGCATAAATCAACTACACACAACTACCTATTTCCATACCATGTCATAGCATAATTTATCATGTACCAAAACACAACCAAACATACCAAATTGGTCATCTAACATATACTTTTACTTGATTATCTTAACA
Source organism: Gossypium australe (assembly GCA_005393395.2). Lineage (NCBI taxonomy): Eukaryota > Viridiplantae > Streptophyta > Magnoliopsida > Malvales > Malvaceae > Gossypium > Gossypium australe. Next base: position 14,737,735 of record CM016615.1, on the reverse strand, counting down.
CCAACCATTTAAGCACCAAAATGTGAAAAGCCCAACAACCATATTACCACATAAATACATGTCAAACATAACCACTAGATCATTAATACAAGTCCACCTATACATGCCATTATAACCATAACCTAAACATCAAAAGCTATCGATATAGCCACTGGATAGTGTGATAGGTCTCCGACGAGCTTCCAAACTGAACGAGCTTCCGATTATCTATAAAACAAGGGAAATGAGACTATGTAAGCATGTGATGCTTAGTAAGTTCGTATAACATAAAACACAACTTACCACTTCATTTCATAACATTAAAATTTAATTTGGCATAATCCAACTTTTAGCTTGGCACAAGCTTAAGCACCAACACAAACATGTTAGCATACTTGAACGAAATTCATATGAATTTAACATGGATAACCATTATACTTGAGCATGATTCAATTTTATCAACCATTATAACATAACATGTTTTCCATGTAGCTCACTGTTTCAATGTATTTCATACATACATGTCTTGGTTCATATTGAACACTTACCATTTCCATTCAAATTCATGCCCGTTGAACCATTCAGAATATCATCAGATATGCGGGATAGCTCACACGAAGTGTGCTAAACATATAATCATAACCTTTCCTTTCTTTTACATCGTTGCTCACATGAGCTGTGAAATGGGCCTGCTCACACGAGCTGTGGGTCAAGAATGTAAGCTACACGATGCTGCTCACACGAGCTGTGGAGTATTCGCAACACATGCCAGACCTCAGCCATCGGTAGGACATTCAAGACCAACACCCGAAACATGGAAACCCTAATGACATTTCATTTGTATCCTATGAAATCCTAAGGTTCAAACGGGGCTCAATAGTGGTTGTAACATCGTTGGATTTGTATTAATTATTTACATAACAATCCAAAATTTACATATACCTCAAAAGATAGCATTAAAACATTATACAATTAATCGAACTTACCTCAACGATAAAGGCATAGAAACGGATTCGACTAATCCGAAGCTTTTCCTTTACGCTGATCTAAAGCCGTACGAGGTCTATCTTGATCTAAATAAATAAATTTAATATATTTAATAACCATTCTATTCAATTCAATCCAAATTCATTTTTTTTGCAAAATTATGCTTTTGCCCCTATTGTTTTGATTTCATTACAATTTAGTCATTAAGCTTGTAATATGAAATTCATGCAATTTCATCCCTACCCAAGCTATCCGAATTTTATATAGGTCTATATCAACTCATACAATTCATTATTTCACAATTTTCACCATGTATTTTACATATTTTACAAATAAATCCCTATTTGACATTTTCAACAAAATTCAATTTACAAAAGTTGTTTATCTGTCAACAAAGATTCATTTTATTCCATCAAATATCAAAAATCACATGAACACGTTCATGGAAAAATCCTAACCTTTTAACAGTTTTGCAAATTAGTCCTTAGGCTAGCTAGATTAAGCTACAACGACTTTAAAAACATAGAAATCATTAAAAACGGAATGAAAAATACTTACATGCAAGAGGAAGAAATGACCGAATATCCAAGCTCCTTCAATGGAGTTTTGCTAACCTAATTTTCGGTGGTGTTTTAACTAAAGAAGATGATATCTTCAAATTAGCCTATTTACCTTATTTATTTATTAATTTACAATTATAACATTATTACAAAACATTAAAATCACTTAATAATATGTACATAATTGTCCACCCACAATCAAAATGGTTTAATTACTAAATAAATCCTTTAACCATTTATGTTCATAGCCATATAGTACCTTTAACTTATAGAACTCTAATTTTTCACCTTTAACGATTTAGTTCTCTTCACCAAATTAAACATGCAAACGTCGAAATTTCTTAACGAAATTTTTATACGACACTACTATCATACTGTAGACTTTAAAATAATATTAAAATAAATATTTTCACCTCGAATTTGTGGTCCCAAAACCACTGTTTTGATTTAACTGAAAAAGGGCTATTATAGACATGGCGTGTGTCTAGGTCGTGTAACTCACTGTTTATGAATTAGGACCACATAGGCAAAGGATGTGTCAAGCCGTGTGGGACACACGGGCCAGCACACGGATGTGTGCCAGACCGTATGGAGTCACATGGGCAAGTTCTCTAGGCCATGTGAAACCAAACGGGCGTGTGAAATAATATTTGGAATTTTTCATTCGGGCCACAAGCAACGTTTGAAACGAATGCATGCCTACTATAGGGTCCGTACAATCTGAATTATTATACTATATAACTTGATATCTGTTGATCTGACGATGAACAACTTAGGAACGGTACGTATGTCTGCTATGTTAAACCTAAGTACGTAGAAACTGTCAGAATGTAGTGTGCTATTGTATAATGTATGCGAATTATCCAAGTATGGTCTTTATTCTATTAAGTTTGCTGGCATGTCTCTGCGTTACTCTGTTGATGAAGAATATACGATATCTGAATATGTTAGATTGATTTTTACTGATTCTGACTTATAACCGTGCATGTGATTTCATGACAAATCTGATATGATCTGTTGAGGTTTGATAAGTCTGTTTTGCAAAGCATAAAGCAAAGCATGAACTCCCATGTCTATTGATTCTGTTATTGAATGATAGCATTACTTACATGATCATCACTCCGATTCTGTATACGCGTGCCATGACATATTGCATGGGATTTGGGTTAATGTGAAAGGAGGAAGTTTCTGGCAGTTTAATTATCTGCATTATCTGGTGGTTTATCCACAATTCTGTTCTAGAAGCTCGACTATGATATAGTGGTTTGACCATGTATATCTGGTATGGCAGTTTCAACTGTAAATATTCTAGTGGCACTTTTCACAATTATCTGTTGGTGTGATCTGGCTGGACGAGTTCTGGGGGAACTCTATTTCGGTGTGTAGCGGAGTTAGGTAGGATGTTTTCTGATAAATCTCTATTTTGATCTATTTGATAAATATTGCATTTGCATAAACGTACACGCTTTGTTCTACTCTGTTCCGTTCTGCTTTACTCCATTTAGTTCTGCTCTACTCTTTTTCATTCTGTTCTTTTTTGCTCTATTCGATTCTGTTCTGTTTTATTTGTTTGGTTTTGCTCTGTTCTATTTTCTTTTGTTCTTTTGTACTACCTTTGTTGAAATCTTTGTGATACTCTAGATTTGTTTAGTACTGGCTATACAATTGTTATTAAGTTCTTTGCGTTACTACAATTTATATATTACACTCTGTTTATTTGTATTTGAGTTGGTTATACGTGGTGCTTGGAAATTCACCCTTTGTCTTACCTTTGCCTGTTCAGGAAAACATCTGATATAGGATCGAACGGCATATGGGAGCTTGGATTGTTTTGCACTGAAATAACTACGATTTAATCTTTTGGGTTTGTAATTTGTTTTGGACTTGCCTGGTTTCTTTTATAATCTCGTCAGTGTTTTCCAAGTTTTAAAACAAAACTACAAAACCACCTAAATCAACTAAAATGAATTTCTGGTTTTCAAAGTTAAAACTTCGAAAAGAAATCTGTTTTTAATACGTTGGTGTAACTCATCCAAATTCGGCTTAAACTTCTAGGTCGGATTTGAGGTGTTACAACAGGGACCTTTGGCATATTTGAACCCATAATAAACCAATGTTTGAAGAAAAAAAAAACCGATGTAAATTTTAAAGAGGAGGTAGGGAGGCGGGGCATGATGTGAAGGCAAGGGATTTTTGTTTCTTTCCTTTGTTTGGATACACTTGATAATCTAAGCTATGTAAAGTAAAGGAAATTGAGTATCATTTTGCTTTCTCTTAAAATTTATTTTTTTAGTTACCCCAATTTGGGGGGTAAAGCTAGGAAAAAGGAAGAGAATGTTTTTTTTGGTCCTTTATTTCTTTTGTAAATAGTTTTATAAAAATTCATTATAATTAATAATTTTTATTGTTTATCTAAACAAAAATTATTAAAATTATTTTATTTTTTCATTAATTTTAATTATTCAAACAAGATAAATGTAATTATTTACTTTTTTTTATTCTCCCGATTTTACTTTTTGTTTCTTCGCTAATTTTAATCCAAACATAGTGTTAAACGTGTGAGAGGATATTTAGTAACGTACCAAAATTAGGAACTAATCACCATATTTAAATAAAAAAATTGACCCAATAAACAAGAAAAAAAAGCAGCCATAAACCTTGGTTATATAATAACATCAAACCATCAATTTAAGTCACATTGTATTTTTAAGGAGAGAATATATATTCAAATTTTGAAGATAATATTATTAAAAGGGCAACTATAAAGCTCAAACATACGCCGTATATCCATCATATCTTGCATATACATGAGAAATGAGCAATGAAACGAAATAGTTTGATTGGAACATGGGAAAAGAAAGTCCTAGAGAGTGGATTTGTTTTGGCAGAGATGTTTCCCAATGATTTCAGCCATCATTTCCAGTGGCTTAACGTTGACATGGGAAACAACATCAGCAAGCTTCTCGTCTCCTTCATACTCTATAGTTGACCTCACCATACATGATTCCGAATCTTTCTCCACTATCTCTAACCGAATACGAACCACATCGAATCCAAGATCTTTGTATCCTCCTTCAAGCACTTCTGTTTCTTTAACTCGATTTTCATCATCAATCTTTGTGAATCTTTCTTTCATGTAACCCCTTCCAGGGCTTCCTACAATGAAATTCACATTTTATTGCAAAATAGAATCACTTACAATTATATCAAGTACGTACCTGGTGGAAATGTGAGCTGGACAATGGTTCCAACGCCTCCATCACCTTCTAGGAATTCTACCCTTCCAAGAAACTCCGGTGCTAGTTTATCCACAAGCCTCCCCAGCTCCAGACCGCGGTATACATCCCATATTAAAGCTGCCGGAACACCAACCGGAGTATCCTGTGAGACATGGCCCTGCATCTCTCTTTTTTTCTGATTATAAGCTTGTGAGTTTTGATACCTTCCCTTCCCCGATCTTTTATATATACTTGTAAGTTGCAAAACGATCGAACAATAAAGATATTGGTTTAGTCGCCTGCCTTTCTCAAACAGGGTCGGCCCTTCAGTTTGGAAGTTCCTAAGTGGGAATCTCTACTTCTATTTGTCTAAGGAAATGATGCTTTTCTTAGCCGACTGCCTAATTTTGTACATATCCAATAACTCTATATTTTTTAATCTTTGAATTAAATATGGGTAAATTTGTGATTATATTTTGTCTTACAATTTGAATGTGCCAAAGTTGGAAGGGTACAACTATTCTCCATGTGTTCACATTCCTAAAATTAGTTAGGGTCAATTTTTTATTTTACCACATTAAGATTTTAGATAGATTTCATGAAAATTAAATTATAAATTTTAAGACAATATATTTTAATTACTCTTTTAAATAAAAAGATATATATATTTTTTAGGATTATAATACAATTAAATTACATACGCCAATATAGATCATAAACTAATATAAATATAGATCCCAAACCGTTAAAATCAAACTATTGCAATACAATAAAGTATAAATATAAATATATGTTATTAAATTATTATAGTAAAAATGGATTAAAAACTGAAAAAAACTAAATTAAGTCGATTAATATGCCTAAAACATCAGCACATAATCAAATTTACCAATAATGCACATTATCAAGCCTACTAAAGATACCAAAACGTACCTAACTTAGTTCATGGTACCAACTCATTGTACATCTATTAAGAATCAAATGCATGCCTTAACTCGTTATAATTTTAATGCCTTAGCTACTCCATAATTTTTAGTATTTTGTTTTTCTGTTCTTCTCTTGGGTTTGGGTAATCATGGTTTTCATATCTATCTCTCTCGGGTAACAAGTTTTAGGTTTGATTTAGTTGTGTTTGTAAAGCTTGTGATTTTGAGAATGAATTGACTTACTTGTGGAGTTTTCCTATTTAGTTGAGAGATGTGAGGTTTGATGTTTATGGGTTAGCTGATAAGGGTGAAGTTAGAAAAAATTTTTAGAGGCTCGAAATTAAATTGTAAATTTTAATAGCTTATATCTTTATAATTTTTAAAAGACTAAATCAAAACTGTATCATTTTTAGAGGGGATCAAAGTATAATTTTAATTTTACTAAGTTAAAATTTTAAAATTTTAAAAAAACATTGCTTTTCATTTTAAGGGACCGAAGCCTGCCAAATAGGCCGCTGCTGATGCTAATAATGGAGTTGTGATGATGGTGAAGAACAGAAAAACAAAATAATAAAAATTGAAATTTTGGATAAAGGAAGAATTCGTATAGAAGCATTCTAAATCAAATTATAATGAGTTGTTGTGGAATCTAAAAATTTCGTATACAAAACAATTTTTCTCTGTATGATATAAAAATTTTTGGAAATTTTAATTTTTTTAAAAGTATTAATATTTAAAAGAATAGAATTTATTTGATCTTTTTATTTTTAAATTATTTATTAAATGGCATATAAAATAAAATAGTATTATTTGAGTAATAATAAATATATGTGGATTGGGTTAATTGAACCTAAACTTAGTTAACACTATTACTATTACAATAATTAGCTTTTAGGTAACAACCTTTCGACCTAGTGGTAAGAGTATTATATTATAGACTTGAGAGTTTGGGTTCCATCCCAAGCAATCCCGTCTTCCATCCTCATTTATAAAAAAAGAAAAAGAACTAGCTTTTAATGTCACATGTGTTGCTTGTGATTTTAGCGTTTAATATGTTTTTTTCAAATATTATAATAGAAAATTTTCAAATAATAATTAAAACATTTTTGACATATTCAACATACAATATAGTTTTACTTTATGTAAGTAATGCAAAGTAATATTATTGAAAATAATAACAAATTAACATAATTAACTCTAATATTAACTAAGTGATAATTAATATGATTCGAATTCTATTCAAGTAATAACTCTATTTTACATCAATAAAATTACCACAACTTTTGTTTACATAAAAAATTAACTAATAATTGTAACTTACAAATACAATTATAATTATTCACAATTTTTTTTTCTATATTTTATGTTTAGTGCTTTATTCAAGGAATAACTCTATCTTAGAATTAGTACAACTTTTTAACTAATAATTTTAATTTTAATTCTAATTATTTTTAAATGTGCAATTATCACAATTTCTATTAAATTATAATTATTTTTAAATGTATATTTATTACAATTTCTATTTTATTTCAACTTTTTAATTAATAATTTTAATTTAAATATTATAATTATTTTTAAATGTGAATTTAGTAATATGATAAAAATAAAGAATATTTTCGTCAATTCAAAAGTTTTTCTAAACTTATTTTTTTATATATACTAGTCTCAAATTTTACGTACACTACATGTAAATATAGATATTTATTTTTTTTATTTAATAAAATTTTTTTAAACCGTGTAACTAATGTAAGTAATTATTATTAAAATATATAATGCTATCTATACCGATAAATCATAATTTTAATTATATATAACTAAAATAATTATTTATTATTAAAATTTAATTATTATTTTATTTTAATACCTTATTTCCAACTTCAAAAGAATAAAAACTATACTATACAAAAAATAAATAAAAAAACATTATTCGTATACTTTATCTATGATTAATTTAATACGTTAAATCTAACTTCTCAATTGTATATTTCAAGAAATACAAAAATGAAACTAACTTATTTTACAAATTAGTTTTCTTTCCCCTGTGATGCATGGATTTCATACTACATTAAAAATTTTAATGAAATAATTAATCACCAATTAGAACCATATGAAAAAAAATGGAAAAAAAATTCAAACATAGATAACCCTAACTGAATTCAAAAAAATCCAGGAAGTATAAATTGAGTGAAATTGAAACGAATGGAGGACTAAAGCAGACTAACAAATTATGAAGGACCTAATGCAAAATTAACCCATGACCCAAAAAAATCTAATTCCGACCCACGTGATTTGATGAGAATCTAAATCCAATGAAGCTGTTTACATAATGAAAGGGTGCACACATTAGTCTTCAAATGATTTTTAGAAAATACTTTTAAATCTAGAATATTGCAATCATTTTATTTTCGATGCCACATTCACTGAAACCCAACAAATCGTAAATATATATTTTATATTTTACATCAAGATTTACAACTCCAAAATTGAAGTCCCCTTTTTTATTTTGAGAACATGACTCTAAAAGAAACGTGGTGAAAACAAATTGGGTTAATTAGGTAAAAATTTTCAATTTTAAATATAACAAGCGATTTAAGCTGAAATTTTTTAAATTTAGAAAATAAATCGATTTTGAAGAGAGAAATAGAAAACACATCTTATAGGAAGCGTTTTCGTCCAACGGCCAGGTTAAAATTTCAAACGACTAATTACATTTTTACCCCAATGACTATTTCATTTTATATATACCCTTACTTAATTTTTTTTCTTTCATTCAATCTTATTCTCTCTACTATTTTATTCTCAACATTTTCATTCAATTTCTCTCAAATTCTTCTTGTCTTAATTTTGTATTTCATAATTTCTTTGATTTTATTTTATTTTTATAATCTTAAAAATGGCAATGCCTCTTTTTCATTTGGATGACAAACACATATTCGACGTCCAATTACAAATGATAATAAAATATTATTAATTTTTTAATTAATATAATTATTAAATTGTTAACATTATTAATTTTTTTAAAATTTTTATGTTTATATAATTAGACCAAAGATTGGATTATCGAGACGTATATACACAATTTAAGTGCGAGGGTATCGCGTATTATTGAACAACACTTGGAAGAGGTGGGATTGTTGCACGTGTATTGTATGCTTAGAGGACTAAATTGGAGCTCGCACTTATCAGTGTTTTGTTGGAAAAATAGAGACTCGAAACGCACACATTTCATCTTTCGTGCTGTGAGTTTACAATTACACTTGAAGATGTAACATGGAAGTTGGCCCCGTGCTTTACGCTATACCGTTTCACTGCAGCAACAAAAGTATCTTTGGACGAAAACTTTAATCCAATTATCTTGAACTTACTTTCTTTTCCCAGTTTGTATAAACTTCCTTATGTTATCAATGAAATCATTATTTTCCTTCCCAACTGTCACACTTAACCTAATATTAACAGTATAATAAAGTATTCGCCATATGAAATTCTTTAACTTATCTGACGGACTAAGCCAAGTCCGACGTATTATGCATACAAAACTAACTCTCACTTAACTTCCAAAGGATTGACTAAACCAAAATATTTGATACAAATAAAATTGTAACACATTATACCCGATCTGATTTACTAGATTCGAATATAAGATGCCACCAAACTTAAACGCTTAACAAAAATTTTAAAATGGGCAAAGACTTTACTAAACATACTTACATATTTTTTTTATTAATCTAAATCATAGATTCTGAAGATAAATGTCTATTTGATTACAACTGATTCTCATTAATAGTATAATACAATACCACTTAAAACTTTATTAAAACAAACTCAATCATGGCCTATAATACTATTTGCCATTTAAAAACATCTTCTCAAGTGTCCTTTAGTATGCATAATATCACTCTACAATCAATTACTTTGCCACGCCCCTAGCTTGGTCCCTTTTGGCAAATTGGTTCAAACCTAAAAACCTGCAACGCAAATAAACACCCATAAGTTCAATGGATCAATTTTTTGCTTTGTTAAAATTTTGTACCTAACAAATCGATAGAAAAAAAAAAGACATGAATGAAAAGGTAACATAAATTATTGTAAATTCTAAACTCACAATATGCTATGTTACAAAGCAAACCATTTTAATAGATTTGTTTGGGGTTAATTTATACAAATATGCTGAAAAAGAAAGATAATTAAGAAAGTAGGCTGAAAATTTTAAAATTTACCAATCTATTCCTTAAAACTATGACAATGTCTATCCTAAATAAGTATAAAAATAAATCTACAAACTTCTAATTATTTCCAACCACAAGGAAAAAAAAAACAAATTTTGGGTAGGTGAAAACACGTGAATTTAAATAAATTTGTAGAATTTCAACACAGTTACTAAAATAAATTTTTTAGCATATTCTAATTAATTAACCTAAGTTACGTTGTCTCTTTGTGGAGAGAATTTAGGTCCAAATCCTAAATATACCAATATTAAGAGGGAAATACAAGAACTTCAAAAGAATTAATTTTTATAAACCATAAAATAAAAATAAAAGATACCTTTACCATTAAAAATTTACAGTAAAACTACCTCTAAAAAAATACCACAAAACACATATGATGTAACAACAACATGAGATAAAAACACCCAGCAACAGGTAAGGCAGAATCAAAAAATAAAATCCAATTGATAGAGACGGTACGGTGCGGTGCGTTTAACTTATTTTATTGTCTTACATTATAGTATTTAATCTCACTGTCACCGCTATTTTTATATTAGCCACAAATAAACATACCACCAATCCAAATCCACCTTAAAATAAATTCATCACACTTTTGTGCCAAAATAGAATTCAAATTTCAAACTATGTCTAGCTATCTACTCAACAAACCCAATACTCAACTATAATATATGCTTTAATGAAAAACCTTAAATAATTTCAAAAAGTTAAAATGAAGAAAAAAGAACTAATTCTTTTTAAATTGAACTCAAACGCTTGTAATCTTTTACCTCATATTTCAATTTTTAATCAATTTTAATTGCAGTTATTTTTGAGTTTGGATCAAATCAGGTATATGTTGAAATAAATTAATATTTTTGTTACAAATTTTGATTTTTCAAAACTGTAAATGAGAAAAAAAAAATCTATGCACAAGATTTCTGGTACAAAATTTTACAAGTATTGAATTCACATTATACATTTATTATGTTTAATAAAAATTATGTATGGAATATAATTGTGTTGTTGGATAATAAATTTTGATTTTTAAAAATTACTTTTTTCGTAATTTTTATTTTATTAATATAATATTTTATATTATTTTGGATATTTCATTTTTTTTAAATAAAGAGATCATTTATTTTGAATATAGTTTTTGGAAAAAAATAAAATCAATTTTAATTTTTATGATAAGTAACTATCATTTATTTTGAATATAGTTTTTGGAAAAAATAAAATCAATTTTAATTTTTATGAGAAGTAACTATCTACCTACTTTTATTATTAAACAATTTTTTGTTGAAAATTTTAATTTAAGTGAAAATTTATTAGGGTTAACAAATACATTTTTTAAAAAAAATAAATGTTGAAAAATTTTAAAATTTTCCTTTTCAATGAAATGAAAATTTTCAATAGTTTATCAAACACACTCTAAATTTTGATGGAATTGAAGTTTTTGTGAATATTTTTGTCTTTTTATATTTTTATATAAAAATTATATATATATATATATATATATATATAAAATGAAATTTCAACCTAAAATATATAGTAATTTTAACTAAAACTTAATTTGTTTTTTTATATAAGTTTTTATAAATTTATTACAAATTTTACTTAGTGTAACATAATACAATTCTGTTAAATCTCATTATTCTGGTTAATTGATATGAGGAGTCATAAAAATGTGACTGAAAATGAAGCCCAAAGTTATTCTTGACCCAAAGCCCAAAATATTTTGGGTTGAAAATGGCATAAAAGGAAACTCCAAACCCATTGCATAAAATATTTTGTTAAAGAGAAGAAAAAGGAAAAAATTATTAGATTAAGGGAAAATATTTTATACACTATGAATGGAATTTAAAAATTTCACAATTAGGGTTGAGCTGATAATAAGCGTATATATGGTATAATAGATAATTAATATATACGTAGCAAATTTATAACTTTACTCATGAAGTTAAAAAACTGCATTGGTAGTGTACTAAATACTCACCTTTAGATCAATAACTAATTTTATTTGATTGATTGAGATTTACTTGAAATAGTGATTAGAGCTTTTGTAATGCTCCGGAATTTTAAGCTTTAGATGTGTTGGGTTTTGTCATGTAATGTGTTCAGTTTGGGTGGTCAAGAGTTTGGTATATTTGTTTAAGGTTTGGAGTTTTAGTCTCCTTGTGTGTGAGGGGTATTTTGTTTTTATTTTATTAATGTTGTGGAGGAGTTTAGACTTAAATTGAACTCTTCAATAATTATTTGGTTAGTTGTGGGTGGTTATTGTTTCTTTAAAAAACATTCAGCAAGTCTTCTTCACATTTTTTTCCTTTTCTCTTCTCCTATTTTCTTTATTTTTCCTCTCTGTTCCTTATTTCCATCCATTTACGACTTAGTTGCTTCGATTCTTTGCTGTTCATTTTGTGTTGGGCATTGGGAGTAGTTGTCATTTTTTGTCAGGTATTTTTTTTCGTTTTGGGATTTTAGTGAATTGGGGGTTCTAGTTATTCTTTAGAATGGAAAGGTCTATTAACTATGTTATTCGTTTTAATTTTCGATTAGGGGAGAACCGTGGGACGGGTGGTGTTCCTCCAGCGGGTTAGGTGTTACGCGGTTGTTGGTTGTTGATGGTAAGTGTACGAATGCGTTGGATTCTATTGTGAGGCCATGTTCATGGACAATTCTTGTTTGAGTCTCGTAATTATTTACTAAAATTGGTAGTTGGATTATTGACTTTAGGTATTGGGAATCTCGTGGTTGCATTGGTAGCAAAATTAAACCAGGTGTGTAACGAGAAACTTGAAAAAAATAGCGAACGACGAAAGTCGAAATTAAGGCATGTCGACGCTACACACGTGTGCCAGGCCCTATGGTAGGTTGTGTACGACACACAGTCGTGTGACAAGCTGTGTGCGAGGCCATGTGTGACAAAAAGTCTAGGCCATTTTGGGCTATGTGGGCCACACGGGCAAGGCAATTTGGTCCGTGTAGGCCACACGGGCATGGCAATATGGGCCATGTGGGCCACACGGGTGTGTGGGCCCAAAACTCAAAATTTTTCTCTAGGGTTGTACATGTTGTCCCGATCGACTGTTGGCCTTCCGTGGGGTTGGTATGTGATTTTATAAGCTATTAAGCATGAAATATGTTAATTGGATAGCATGAAACTTGACGTAAATAATGTTTAATATGTATGGTCTATTATGTATAAAGCATGTTTTACATTTGTTATACGAGCATGTATGATATGTAATTCTGGTATTTGTTATTTTTGTTATTTCTGTTATATTTGACTATGGGGTGGGACATGTATTATGTAGAGGAAGTGTTCTATGTGATGCGATACCTCGCCATTATACTGGCAACATTGTTGCAATTATTCTGAAAAGTGTCTTATGGACACTATGCGGTATGTACGGTTGGGTGGGTGTTTTATACCCCACGTGGTGTGTTTGGATGGTCGGAGCTAGTGTAAAGGATGGTGGTAGGAATATACATATCTGCATCTGTACTACTCTGTTATGATTCTAATTCTATAAAAGATTTATGTCTGTATCTGTTTCTGCCATGTGATTAAATTTGAATTTCTATTTACGTATGAGTTACACACTGAGTTTTAAAAGAAAACTCACTCTCTATTTATTTGATAATTTCAAGTAACCCTTAGCTTAGGCAGATTGGTGCGACGGGAGCTCGGTTGTGTTCACGTTTCTATAAAACTTTATTTGCATAAATTTGGCTTATTTAAAATTCCGATTTGAGAGTTTTGTAAATTTTGTAAATTTTGGACTCTTTGGACTTTTTGGAATATTTTTGGATTTGAACTTTTATTTTGGGTTTTGGCATGACATTCGATTAAACAATTTTTCGAAAAACGGCTATGTTTCTGCGATCAACTATTTTTAAGAAAACAAACTCAATTTTCCAAAATATAACTTCTTAAGCACTTCTGCTGTAACTTATTCGATTTATTTAGAAAATATAATCATTTAACGGTTGTAATTATTAAGTACGAAAAATGTTTTCAATTAAAACGGGCTTTTAAATAACAAAGGATCATGGTGTTTTTCAAAAAGCGAAAGTCAGATTTATAATTATTTTACGTAACATTTTCAGATTTGGTTATAACGTCTAGGCCGGGTTTGGAGTGTTACATTTAGTGGTATCAGAGTTAGGTTGCAAAACTTGTGTTGTGAAATTTTGGGTTTAAAATTGTATTTGTAAAAACTGTTTTTTTGAGTAAAGTTTATTTTTGAATCTGAAAAATAAGTGTATGGAATATCGAGTCTCTGGCACCAATCCTGTAAATACTTCCGACTTAGAAATACTTTAGTTAGAAAACTCTAAAATGATTAAAACTGCACTGAGTTAGTTAGAGAATGAAAATTTCTGAAACTTCTAAAATTTTTTCTGATAATTGTTTGAAGCATAAAATACTTGCTAATAAATACTAAAACTGATACATAAAATTTCGTAATGTAGATAATATAAGAATACGATGAGTGCTTGTGGAACACGTGGCCGTGGTACTCGTGGGCGTGGCGGGTGCCATAGAGGGACTCGAGTTGAGTCGTTGTAACAGCCTGATTTTAGCTAAATCAAAACAGTGATTTCGGAACCACAAATCTGAGGTTTAAAAATTATTTTAATATTATTTTTGGTGTTTATAGCATGTGATTATATATGTGTGAAAGTTTCGTTATTTAATTTTATCGATTGGACGTCTAATTTGATAAAAGGACTAAATTGTGTAAAATGTAAAAGTTGCATTCTACTTGTTTAAAGTGCTTAATTTCTATGGTTTATTAAATGAAAGGTCCTTATGATGTTATTAAACCATTGATAGTGGAATTTGACATAGATTGCCTTATATTAAGTGATTTTATATGTTTATTATAAAGGTTAAAATGGTAATTAAGTTATTAAGTTTGATTAACTAAAACAAAAGCCATATCATCTTTATTTCTTGATCTATAGTCGATTATTAAGGGAAAAAGAAAGCTTCCATGTCCATCTAGGGTTCGGCTCTTATTGTTTTTTATTAAGGTATGTTTTTTGCTCGGTTTTTGATGATTTTTACGTTTTTGAGATCGTTGCTTTGTATTCTAGCTACCCCATGCCTTAATTTTTAAAGTTGCAAATGTTTTTGTGAAGTTCCATTGATGAATGCTTGAGCTTTTGAATGTTTGATGATGAAAAATGAAAATTTGTAGATAGTGACACAAGTTTTATAAAGTGATTTTTGATAAAAATGTCAAATAGGGATTCAATTGTGAAAATGTATGGTTAAATGTGTGAATAAATGATAAATATGGGATGATATGTACACTAGGAAAATTCGGTTAGCATGTATTTGAATTAAATTGTGTGAATTTTGTGTATTTATGAAATAGGGACTAAATTGTAAAAATATAGAACTTTAGGGGCTAAAGTGTAAAAAGGTCCAAATATGTGTTTGTGGACTGAATTGAGTGATTTGATGAATAAATGAGTTAATTTTGAATGTATATAGATCAACAACGAAAGAAATCGGATTTAGATCGGGGAAAATCAAAAGTTATCGAATAGTGGATCCAATCCGTTTATCCTGAATACAAGGTAAAATCATATGCAAATAAATGTCTTTAAATTGAATTATATATGTTTAATTGTCATTAAACTACTATGAATGTTGAATGATCAAATACGAGCAAGAATAGACAAGGTTACAATATCCGAAAGTACCGTACGAACCTTAGAAATAGTATAGGATACGAATGTCATGACATTAGGATTACCGAGATGTGATTGCATGACCATGTCTGGGACATTGGCATCATTACATGATTTCGTATAAGACCCTGTTTGGGACAGTGGCATCGATATCTGATTTCCGAGTATCCTTAAAGATTCTGAATGGTTCAACGGGCAAAGTCAAATCGAGGAAGAATGTGTGAATGAGTTAAGTGACTTAGGTACGTACGAGATTCATACGAGTATTAAAAAGGGAAGTATTTGATGAATTCACTTATGATTTTGAATATGTGTTCAATAGGAAAGGTTTGTGAGCTTTTATATGCTTATTCATGATTTACCTATTAATGAAAATGATATTGATTCATGTGGTAATTTATATTGTATATGGCTTACTAAGCTTTTAAAGCTTACTTTGTGTGTTCTTTCCCTATTTTATAGATAATCTAAGCTAGCTTGGAGTCAGGGATCATCAGGAACATCGTCACACTATCGATCAACTTGTTGGTACTTTTGATGTTATGTATATCTGGTATATGGCATGTATAGGCTAGTGTTAAGATGCTATGTTTTGAGTTGTGATTTTAGCCATGAAAGTTGGCTTGTAAATGATGTACATGTTGGTGAGTATTTGGCCATCTAAGTTGGCTTAATTTATGAATTTGGTAAGTGATATGTGATGTATATATGGCCTTGTGTTTTGGCATGTTTGGTATGATTGTTGTGATGGCTAAGTGGTTAATTGTTTTGATTATTTACCAATGATATATCATAGTTGATTTGGTATGATATAGGGATGATGAATTGGTATATTTTGTGACATGAATTAGTTGATAAAATGATGAGAAAAATGCATAGGGAAGATAGGTGAAATGGTTGGTAATGATATATTGTTTTGGTATGTTTATGGTTATGATTTGAGTAGTGAAATAGTTGAAGATGAAATGGCATGATTTGTATATGAATTGGCATGTTTTGGTTGCCTATAAATGTGTTGAAATGGTATTTATTTTGATGTATAGGTGAACATGAGAAAGGGTGCCAAATTGGCCTTGTAAATAGCCTATTCTTGTCCACACGGGCAGAGACACGGACGTATGTCTCAGCCGTGTGCGACACACGGTCATGATAAACGGCCATGTGTCCCCTGGTGTTGAAATTAAATTGAAGTCAGTATGCTCGACACTGCCTCACACACGGGCGTATGACCGGCTGTGTGGCACAAGTTAGTATACCCCCTAAATGGCACACGACCTAGCACACGGGCGCGTGACTTGACCGTGTTGCATAAGTCAGTCTACCCTACAGGATTGGCACGGCTAAGTACACGGCCTGGCACACGGGCGTGTGTGGCCATTTCGAAGGGCACACGGGCTAGACATATGGGCGTGTGGTCAGCCGTGTGACCCAAGTCAGTATGTATGCCCTGTTTTCACATGGCCAGGGACACGGGCGTGTCTGGAGCTATGTGCACATGGGCGTGTGAACCCTATAATGCATGAAAATTTTATAAGTTTCCCAAAGATTTTAAATGTTATCGGTTTAGTCCCAAACCTCTTCCAAGCATGTTTTGAGGTCTTGTAGGCCTTTATAAGGGACAATGTGATTATGATTGAATTGTATTTGAGAATGGATGGATAAATGTATGTTGTATGTTGTGATTTGATCGGTAATGCCTTGTAACCCTATTCCGGCGACGGATACGGGTTAGGGGTGTTACAGTCATCCTTGATGGGTAGTATGCCTAATTTGGATACGAGTGAGACACCAGCTACACCTACTGTTGAGGCCAAGTCTCAAAGTCTCTTGGATAAGGATGACGCATTGTCCCAAGCCATGCTTAGAGTGTTGGAAAGGGTTGTTGGACCCCATTTTGGTTTTGGGAGCCGTGAGTCGGTAACTAAACGAATCCATTCTAACAGCCTTGAGTTATTCAGGAGCATCACTGGAGTCGCCTCGACTATGGCCAAATATTGGTTGGAGGCCATCGAGAGAATCATGAATGATATCGACTGCACCCTTGAGCAGAAATTGAAGAGTGCAGTATCTCTACTTCGCGATGAGGCGTATCAATGGTGGTTAATGGTTGAGGAGGGTACTTAGTCGGATCATATTACTTGGGATTATTTTAAGACCGCCATCTAGAGTAAATATATGAGGGGCGAGTTATGTGGATGCTCGTAGAAGAGAGTTCATGAACTTGATTCAAGGGGATATGACTGTGGCTGAGTATGATGCCAAATTTTTTAGACTGAGCCATTATGCTCATGGGATGGTATTGACTGAGTATGAGAACTGTGCCCGCTATGAAAAAGGATTAAGGGATAATCTGAGAGTTATGATAGCTCCATAAAGGGAGTAGGAATTCATCGTCTTGGTGGACAATACGAAGATCGCTGAGGAGGTTAAGTGCATTGAACGCAAGAATAAGGACCGAGAAAGGGGTAAGAATAAAAGATATTCGGAGCCCTCTAGTTTTGTGGTATACATCATTCGAATGAGTGTTAGAGGAGGTTGGGGGCGTATTTATGATGTGGGTCTATGGAGCATCGTATCAGAGATTTCCCACAGCGTTCTGATCAGATGCAAACACCAGCTCTGGGATTTGTTCAGCCTCAACGGCCAGTTCAGCAGCCGCCTAGGGGGTCGTGGTCCGACTAGGGGTGGTAATAGTATGGGCAGAGGGTAGAGGTGCTAATTAGACTGAGGCGAGGCAGCCTGCATTGTTTATGCTACTAAACGTCGTGAGGATAGAGATGCCACTGATGTGATTACGGGTACGTTCTTTATTTATGATGCCCTTTATTTTGCATTGATAGACACAAGGTCAACACATTCCTACGTAGCTAGCTCTGTTTCTGTAAACTTGGGGATTTCTGTTGAGAGCACTTCTAGAGAGATTACTATACTTAGTCTGTTAGGTCAATCTGTTCAGGTTAATAGACTATATAGGAATGTACGGTTGGAGATACAAAGGGTTGTATTTCTAGCTAATCTGATGGAGCTACCATTTTGAGAATTTGATCGGGTTCTGGGAATGGACTGGCTTGTAGAGCATCGAGTTAGTTTGGATTGTACATCTAAAAGGGTAGTTTTGATATTAGAGAATGATGTGGAGGTGATTATGATTGACGAGTGTCGAGATTACTTATCCAATTTGATATCCGTTCTTGTGGTCAAAAAGTTGGTTCGTAAAGAATGTGAGGCATATCTGACTTTTTTGAGTGATTCTATTTCTGTGGTTTTTTCCATTGGGAACATTCGAACGGTTAAAGAATTTCCAAATGTTTTTATCGAGGAGCTGTCAGGTTTGCCTCCAGATCGGGAGGTCGAGTTCAGTATTGAGCTACTACCAAGAACAACTCCGGTATCCATCGATCTTTATCGTATGGCAACGAAGGAGCTTATAGAGTTAAAGGCTCAGCTTTAGGAACTTTTTGATTATGGGTTCATCTGTCCTAGTGTGTCTCTGTGGGGGGCACCAATATTATTTGTAAAGAAAAATGATGGTACAATGAGAATGTGTATCGACTATCGTCAATTGAATAAGTTAACGGTGTAGAACAAGTAACCATTTCTAAGGATTGACGACTTGTTTGATCAGTTTCGTGGGAATTCTGTGTTTTCCAAGATTGATATCCATTCTAGGTATTATCAGCTTAAGGTTAAGGAGGTTGATGTCCACAAGACTGCTATTAGGACTCGTTATGGGCACTACGAGTTCCTAGTAATGCCCTTTGGTTTGACGAATGCTCCAGCTGCCTTAATAGATCTTATGGACTAGGTTTTCCAATTGTACTTGGACCAGTTTGTCGTAGTCTTCATAGATGACATTCTGGTATACTCTAATACCGAAGATGGTCATGATGAGCATCTTAGAGTAGTTCTTTAGATACTTCGTGAGAAGCAGCTCTAAGCTAAGTTGAGCAAGTGTGAATTCTGGTTGAGGGAGGTGACTTTTCTGGGTCATGTGGTTTCTGCAGAGGGGATCTAAGTTAATCCTAGGAAAATTAAGGTTGTGAATGAAAAATGTTTCTGAGATCCGCAATTTTCTTGGATTTGCAGGTTACTATCGGAGATTTGTTGAGGGGTTCTCTTTAATAGCATCTCCTCTAACTAAGTTGTTGCATAAGAATACCCCCAATTGTTTGGACTGATGAGCAGCAATCAAGTTTTGAGAAGCTCAAATCTGTTTTGACTCAGGCTCCTATTCTGATACAACCTGAATCTGGTAAGGAGTTTGTGGTATATAGTGATGCATCTCATGTCGGTTTGGGTTGTGTTTTGATTAAGATGGTAAGGTAGTGACTTATGTGTCTTGACAGCTTAAGTCACACGAGGGCAACTATCCGACACACGATCTCGAGCTAGCTGCAGTTGTCTTCGACTTAAAGATTTGGAGGCACTATCTGTATGGTAAGAGATGTATCATTTGCACCAATCACAAGAACCTTAAGTATCTCCTTACCCAAAAGGAGTTGAACCTTAGATAGCATAGATGGATTGAACTACTTAAGGATTACGACTGCATGATTGAGTATCATCCTGGTAAGGCCGACGTGGTGGCTGATGCTCTTAGTCGTAGGGCAATGTCTAATTTGAGGGCGATGTTTGCTCGCCTAAGTTTGTCTGATGATGAGAGTTTGTTAGCCGAGTTTCAAGTTAAGCCAACTTGGATTTGTCAGATTCGGGTTAAACAGTTGGGGGATGATTCTCTGGTTCTGCGATTCCGTCAGGTAGAGGATGGTAGTACTTCTGATTTTGGCTGAATAGTGACGAGGTTCTGTGTTTTCGAGGATGGACTTCTGTACCGAATGATTCTGATTTGAGGTAGTCCATTCTGAGGGAAGCGCATAGTAGCCTTTATGTTATGCATCCTAGAGGAAATAAAATGTATCAAGATTTGCGGGAGTTACACTGGTGACTTGGGTTGAAACGGGAGGTAACGTATTTTATTTCTTGATATTTAACATGTCAGCAAGTTAAGGCTGAGCACCAGTTGCCTTCAGGTTTGCTTCTACCCGTTAAGATTCCCTTATGGAAATGGAAACGTGTAACTATGGACTTCGTTAGTGGGTTGCCCTTAACACCTACTAAGAAAGATTCTATGTGGGTCATCGTGGACCGGTTGACCAAGTTTGCTCACTTCATTCCTATTTGGACATACTCCCTTCAGAAGTTGGTCAAATTGTATGTTTCGGAGATCGTGAGACTTTATAGGTACCGGTCTCAATTATGTCTGATAGAGATCCTCATTTTACTTTTCCATTTTGGAGGAAACTTCATGAGGCTCTGGGTTCGAGGTTGGACTTCAGTACTACGTTCCATTCTTAGACAGATGGTCAATCTAAGAGGCTGATTCAGGTATTGGAGGATTTGCTTCGGAGTTGTGTGATCGATTTTTGAGGTAGTTAGGAGGATTTTCTACCGTTACCTGAGCTCGCCTACAATAACAACTTCCAGTCCAGTATTCAAATGGAACCTTACAAGGCTCTGTATGGTCGTAAGTGTCGTACTCCTTTATGTTGGACTAAGTTGGGTGAGTGACAGGTTTTAGGCCTTGAGTTGGTTTCAGATACTAAGGATAAAGTTAGACTGATTTGGGATCGTCTTAAATCAGCTTCTGATAGACAGAAATCCTATTCGGATCTGAAAAGAAGGGATATTGAGTTCTCCGTGGCTGACTATATGTTTCTTAAGGTGTCTCTATGGAAAAAGGTTCTACGGTTTGGACGTAAGAGCAAGTTAAGCCCTAGGTTTATTGGGCTGTATCAGATTCTGAAACGTGTGGGATTAGTTGCTTATCAGTTAGAGCTACCTTCAGAGTTAGATTGTATCCATGATGTGTTTCACATCTCTATATTGAGGCGGTATCGGTCGGACCCATCTCATATTGTTTCTGTTGAGGAGATTGAGGTTAGACTGGATTTGACATTTGAGGAAGAGGGGGTTTAGATTCTGGATCAAGACATTAAGGTGTTAAGGAGGAAATCCATTCCATTAGTTAAGGTCCTGTGACGGAATCATGGTATTGATGAAGCTACATGGGAACCTGAGGACTCGATTCATTAACAGTATCTGCATCTATTTGAATCAGGTAAATTTCGATTCCGAAATTTCTTTTAATGAGGGTAGAGTTGTAACGCCCCAGATTTTAAGTTTTAGATGTGTTGGGTTTTGTCATGTAATGTGTTTAGTTTGGGTTGTTAAGAGTTTGGTATATTTGTTTAAGGTCCGAAATTTTAGTCTACTTATGTGTGAGGGGTATTTTGTTTTATTTTATAAAAGTTGTGGAGGACTTTAGACTTAAATTGAACTCTTCAATAATTATCTGGTTAGTTGTGGGATGAGGTTGGTTCCCTTTTTCAAGGGAAAGAGTTATGGGTGGTTATTGTTTCTTTAAAAAAAATTCAGCAAGTCTTCTTCACGTTTTTTTATCCTTTTCTCTTCTCCTCTATTCTTTATTTTTCTTATTTGTTCTTGGTCGGCGTTCTATCCATTTCTGGTTAAAATATTTCCATCCATTTACGACTTCGTTGCTTCGATTCTTTGCTATTCATTTTGTGTTGGGTGTTGGGAGTAGTCGTCATTTTTCGTCAGGTATTTTTTTCGTTTTAGGATTTTAGTGAATTGGGGGTTCTATTTATTCTTTTGAATGGAAAGGTCTATTAACTGTGTTATTCGTTTTAATGCTCGATTAGGAGAGAACAGTGAGACAGGTGGTATTTCTTTAGTGGGTTAGGTGTTGCGCGGTTGCTGGTTGTTAACGGTAAGTGTACGAATGCGTTGGATGCTATTATGAGGCTATGTTCATGGAAAATTCTTGTTTGAGTCTCGTAATTATTTACTGAAATTGGTCGTTGGATTATGAATTTTATGTATTGGGAATCTCGTGGTTTCATTCGTAGCAAAATCGAACCAGGTGTGTAACGAGAAACCCCAAAAAATAGCGAATGGTAAAAGCCGAAATTAGGGCCTGTCGATGCCACAAGGTTGTGTGGTAAGCTGTGTGTGACACACATGCCATTTTGGGCCGTGTGGGCCACATGGACGTATGGGCCCAAAACTCAAAATTTTCCCTAGGGTTGTACGTGTTGTCTCAATCAACTGTGGGCCTTTCGTGGGGTCGGTATGTGATTTTAAAAGCTATTAAGCATGAAATCTGTTAATTGGATAGCATGAAACTTGACGTAAATAATGCTCAATATGTATGATATGTTATGTATAAAGCATGTTCTACATCTGTTATACGAGCATGTATGATATATAATTCTGGTATCTGTTATTTCTGTTATATTTGACTATGGGGTGGGACACATATTATGTGGAGGAAGTGTTCTGTGTGAGGCGATACCTCGCCATTTTACTGGTAGCATTGCTATAATTATTCTGAAAAGTGTCGTATAGACACTATGCGGTGTGTAGGGCTGGGTAGGTGTTTTATACCCTACATGGTGTGTTGGGATGGTCGGAGCTGGTGTGTAGAGGATGGTGGTAGGAATATACATATCTACATCTGTACTTATATGTTATGATTCTGATTCTGTAAGAGATTTATGTCTGTATTTGTTTCTGCCATGTGATTAAATCTGAATTTCTGTTTATGTATGAGTTACACACTGAGTTTTAAAAGAAAACTCACTCTTTGTTTGTCTAATAATTTCAGGTAACCCTCAGACTTAGGCAGAGCGGTGCGAGGGGAGCTCGGTTGTGTTCACGTTTCCATAAAACTTTATTTACGTAAAATTAACTTATTTAAAATTTCAATTTGAGAGTTTTGTAAATTTTGGACTCTCTGAACTTTTGGGAATTTTTTGGATTTGAACTTTTATTTTGGGTTTTGGCATGACATTTGATAAAACAATTTTTCAAAAAAACGGCTATGTTTCTGCGATCAACTGTTTTTAAGAAAACAAACTCGGTTTTCCAAAATATAACGTCTTAAGCACTTCCATTGTAACTTATTTGATTTATTTAGAAAATGTAATCATTTAACGGTTGTAACTATTAAGTATGACAAACATTTTCAATTAAATCGGGCTTTTAAATAGCAAAGGATCATGGTGTTTTTCAAAAAGCGAAAGTCAAATTTATAACTATTTTACGTAACATTTCCAGTTTCGGCCATAACGTCTAGGCTGAATTTAGGATGTTACAGCTTTTGTATAAGATGATATGAGTTTAAAATGTCATCCCCCTCCCTTTTTTTACAATATTGTAATGATATTTTTTTTTCTCAATTAGATTATTTCTTAAAACCGACCAGCTATTGAATCTAAATTATTATTTAAATAACACAATATTGTATTAATATTTATTAACTATAAATATTCATCAAGGTTGTTATAACTAATATGATCTATAAATGATTAAAAGTTGCTAATGGCTGGGTTGGGATCCAACCTACTCATCGTATTAAAAACATATACTAAAGTGTACGCTCATATTTGTAAATGGTCAACTCAAATCTATTTAGGTCTGATAATATGTTTTTTATTGTTAAAATATAATTATTTTAATTTAATATTTATTAGTTATATTTATATATTTTTTATTACTATTACATAAAATTTCTTTTATTAAAAATTTAAATGTAAATAATTTGAACATATTTATCAATATTTACATTTATATAATATATTTAATTTTATAGGACATATATTACAATCATAAAGGGTAGCCCACTATATACTGAAATTATGGTCTGTGGTTTGGTCTCAATACTAAATAATTGTAAAGAATTAATATTTGATGTATCGTCAATGTATAAGTCTCATGTATCATCGATTAATAATAAAATACATATAATTATTTTTTTAAAATGAAAAATATAGAAAACTTGAAAATAAATACTATTAAATTTATTAAATATAATTATATATTAATTATCATTTTTTTGAGTTTTAGGTTTCAAGTTTTGAGTTTTAAATCTTATGTTTTGGTACCAAAAGTATACATGAATTTTATGTTCATTTTAATACAATTTGTAATGCTATACATAAACTTTAATTAGGTGGATTTGTATACATCAAACTTTAGTTTTAGTTCAATATTCACATTTCACTACCTGCTATCTATGTGGAACAAATTTTTTTTAAATCATGAGGAAATTGCTGACTTGATATTTTATTATGTTAAAAAGTAAACAAATAAATTTAAATTATTTTCACCTATAGTATATATATATATATATATATATATATATTGGGAATAAGAAACCCTTTTCTCTAGTGTGCTTATTTTTTAAATCTAGGTGGAAATAATTTAATTTAATTTGTTGGTTTTTTAACCTAACAAAATGTCATGTCGCATAATTTAAAAATTATACAATATAAATAACGAGATTAGTAAAATATGAAAATTGAACAAAAATTAACGTTGGATGTATATAGATATATCAAATTAAAATTGATGTATAAAATTTTAATATAAATAGGATGAAAGTGAAGTAATTGTGTGTTTTTGTTTTTCTTATCTAAATCATGTAGGAGGAAATTAAGCAAAATATATGGATTCACCCATTTTCAAAATGGTGTCCAGATGCAGTAATTTGTATTTAAAGAGTGAAATAACATTTAGCTGTTGTTTCTTTATTTATAACAGCAAGTAAAATAATTACAAAGGTAATTCCACATGTAAATATCAGATGGATGCTTTTACTTGTTCAACCCACAGCTTAAGTATACGAAATCATCACGACTTTTTTTATATTTTTTTTACCCTAGTAAAATGAGAATGTGAAATATTACTTGTATTTGGCCAAATAAATTACAGTTGTACTTAGGCATTAAAAAGGAAAACAACAGATTTAACCATATGGTAAAATTTTTAATTTTGTTAGACCCAATGCAAACATTGTAAAAAGTAAAAACACCCATCCTTTTTGTTAGCTAACTACCTTGAAAAGGTTAAAACAATGACCAAATTTCTACCAACTTCTTGGCTTTGAGTTAGGAGATAAATATCAATAAAATTTACCAAGCATCCAATTATTCTAAAGAAAAAGTAAAAAGTTTTCAAGTGTGAAAAGTTAATACTCAAATTCCAAAAGGGTTGTGGTGATAACAGGAGATTTGTTTAAGAAATTGGAGGCATCTACCTATATATATATATATATATATATATATATATATAAATAAAACAAAGTATGGCTCATACAAAAATTCAATGTAACTTGTAAATAAAGATAATGAGGTAAGGATTAGGAGGAAAACCCTTGGAACCTCTACCTCCTTTTTAACATTGCTTTTGAAGATCCCTCTCCAAATTAAAGGCATTTTTCAAGCAATGAGCAAAGCTTAAATAGTTAAGCTTTCAAGCCAAAAATTATGGACGTCCTTCTATTTAAAAAATGGGTGATTTAGTCTTTTTATATTAGATAAAAAAGTAAATCGGTCATTTTCTTAAAAATTTCATCTATTTTTGCTATTAAAAACTAGTCTTGTAGTTAGCATGAAGTACACATGGCACGCCACGTATTACTGTCTAGTTATTTTGTCAACTATGTCAGTTTTTAATAATACAAATGGATGAAATTTTTAATAGAAATGACTGATTTGCTCTTTGATATAATGTACAATGACTAATTTACCTTTTTTTTATTAAAAGGTACAAAATACAATCTGACTTCTAATACAAGGGTTTCTATGCTACTTTTACCCGTAAAAGCGCTTTGAAATGTTAATAACTTTTTTTCTTTTGATTTTTGAAAATCTTTTTTGAAATTTATTTCAAATATTTAACATATATTTGAATGTGTACAGGTTATATTTGCATGTAATTTTGACATCTAAAATATAGTTTATATATTAAAATCAAAATTTAAAAATAATTTATATTAATTGTATGAAAATATTTAAAATTTATTTTTCATATATCAAAGTATTAATAATAAATTAAAATAAATAATGCTATATATTTTTATCATAATTTAAGTTGTTATATTTTATATGCATGATATCAATTCATTCAAATATCATTTAATGCACATATATAGATTGAAATATAAATGAATTTTTTACTTTACAATATCATGTCGAAAATATATATTTTGTCTTCTTAGGTACACATACACATATCTAGAATATCATCTATAAAGGTTACATAATAATCGTAACCACCTTGCGCACTAACATTCATGGGGCCACATACATTAGTGTGCACAAGTTCCATTTTCATTAAAAGGTTTCTTAGTCATCTTACCTTCCAAGCAAGATTCATATTGTGAAAAGTCAAATTCCTTAAGAGAACTAAATGTGTCATATTCACAAGTCTAATTATTTTTTCTTGGTTAATATAAAGTCTCAAATGCCAAAGGTACACCTCATTAGAGTAGAAAGCTCGATTGTAAAAGGCCAAGTTGGGACCGATTGAATTGTGTATAAGTTGTATGTAATGTATGACTTTGTGCTATAATTTGGTTGACCGCATGTTTGGCATTTCATATCTTTAATTGCTAAATCAATGTTGAAAATTGTGTAGTGAATGTAACACCCCTAACCCGTATCCGTCGCCGGAATAGAGTTACGGGGCATTACCGGAGTTTATAGAACATTTACATATAATTCATGGCAATTACTGTTCATTTTCTGAGATTGTTCATAACGTCCCTTAAATGGACCATCGAGGCCCAATATGAGCATTAGAATCAAGTCGGGACTTAATAGGAAACTTTAAGAATTTTTCTCGAAATTTCAAAAAATTTCCAAGATACAGGGCACACACACCCATGTGGTCAAGGGACACACCAGTGTGACCATAGGACACGCCCGTGCTGTTAGCCGTGTTCGACCCCGTGTAACTTTCTGACTTGTGCCACACGGCCTATAACGCCCCAAATTTTATGTTTCTGTTTTTGTGATTAATGGACACAACTGTGTATCTGCTTCAGTGGTTAAGTGTTTTGGGTGTGTGTGAGAGGTCCCAAGTTTAAGCCTTGCATTTGGCAGATTTTGGTATTTTTCTGATTGAAGCCTTTAGCTTACACTATGGGCTTATATTAAATTAGTTGTAAAATCATATCAAAATGGGTTTGCTGGTCTAGTGGTTAAGTGGAGTGTTAGTTTTTTGGAGATCTTGTGTTCGAATCCCTAAGCAAGTAAGGATTTTATTTTGCTCGGTGGACTGGAAGAGTTCCAATTGTATTGAAAGACTGAGAATGGGTGGTTAGGATGTGAATTAGTGAGAAGTTATCAGAATATTTTCTTTGTTTTGATGCTTTCTCTCTTCTGTCGAAATTCTCCCTCTGGTTTCTGACGGTTCCCATACACTTTTCTCTCTTCTTTCTTTTGATCTATCAAATTTTTGCTTCACATATCCTAAGTTTCTTCATAGTTTCCTTAGTCGTAGTTCTTTTGCGGGATTCTTGTAAGTAAGGTTTAAAAGTGGTTTTAGGATTTTGTATGGTTTCAGATTTTGGCATGGTATTATTGTGTTGGGGGTTTTGATCGTAAGAATCCTGTTTCATAGGAAGAAGGCGTTGAAGCAGTGAACATTTTTTGACGACGCATTTGGGTGTGTAGCTATTTTTCATTGGTTGTAAGTTTCAAATTCATGTTGTAGAATTTGTTGATTAATCCGCTAAATCGATGCTAGATACTCTGTACATAGGTTTTGGAAGGTTCAGGAGTGGTTTCCAGTTAAATCCTTAATAGGTGTGTACTCGATTGCACAAAAAATAAGGTTTCAACGAAAGTCAAAAACCTAACTGTTGACACCACACAGTCGTGTGTTCGCTCATGTGGTAGGTCGTGTGACACAACAAGGGTGTGTGATCGATGAGGCCAGGCCGTACGCACCAGACACGACCGTGTGATGGCCAGGTGAGCCGTGTGCGACACATGGGCTAGACTGATTTGGGTCGTGTGGGCTACACGGGCGTATGGTATTTTGGGCTAGGTTGTGTGATCTACACAGACAAGGCAAATTTGAGCCGTGTGGGCCGACACGGGCAGGCCACATGGGCATGTGAGCCCATTTTTATTGTAATGTTTGTTAAGGTTGCACAGGTCGCCTAAGACGACTGTGAACCTTCCGAAGGGTTGGTAAGCATTACTTAGACTCTCATCTGAGTGGAATTGGTTGTGTGAATTATGTACTGAGCATGTTATATATATAATCATGTATATTGAACTGTATGTGTATCTGATAGACCTGTGATAGCATGACAGTCTATTATATGTTGCATTACATTGGGGTGGGATGATATTATTTGGAGGAAGTGTATTGAAAGGCTCTTAAGCCTACCATCTGGCAGCTCAATTACAAATTACTGTTTATGTGCCGCATTCGGTACTATCTGGAGTGTAGGGATGGGTGGGTTGATTTAATCCCCACATGGAGTGTAGGGTTGGACGGAGATGGTGTGTAGAGGTTGGTTGGGTAGGACTTTGCTACTGAATATTTGATTGATACTGATATTGTGATGGGCTAAGGCCCTACTACATACTTAATACTGTACTGAGATGGGCTAAGGCCCAAGACTGTTTTGGCTGTGCACTGTGCTTGCTATTGTTTGTTTCTGAGGGATTACACACTGAGTTTACGTAAACTCACCCTTTTTTTATAATGTGCACAGGTAGTCACCAGACCTAGACGGATCGGTGCAGCGGAGGACTCGATGTGACCACGATTCTGGACTGTCATGGTTTTAATTTATGATTATTGGTTTTATTTTTATTCTATTTTTACTGGTTATATTTTTGGGCTGTAATTGGAATTTCGAAATTTGGTTTGGTTTTGGGTTTTAAATATCTTTACTATATAGATTACAACTACTAGTAGTAGGAAACCTCAGTTTTCAAAAGAAACAAATGATTTTCGAAAAACACACGATTGTTTTAACTGTTTAAGAAGCTTCCACAACAAGAAACGCTTTAAAACAAATGTTTTAAATAAGTAAAAGGATTTCCTTTAGAACTAATAAGAGATAAAGATAGGTAATAACATAGAAATGATTTTATTGTAATAATTTAGTTTTCGAACACACTATCATGTGATATCGCCAGATTCGGCCATAACATTTAGGCCGAGTTTAGGGTGTTACATTTAGTGGTATCAGAGCCAGGTTCCAAAAGTCGGCTGTGGATTATGGGTTTTAAAATTTGGTTTTTAAGAATTGATTACAAAATGATTTGAAATATTTTACTGAGTAAGTGGTACACTGAATATCTGGTGTCGATCCTGTAAGTATTCTGAACTGTGAATTGTTTTAAACTGAAACTGTTATTGATAGTATATTCTGAAACTACTATAGGTACTATACTGTACTGAAAACACTTTAGTTAGTGTATACTAAAAACTGTAGTGAAATTGCAATATACGAAAACAAACTTTGAATTACCGATAATGTTCTACATAAAACATCTGTTAATAAATACTGAAATTGTAATCGATTCATAAAATTCGTAATACAGATAAAATCCAACTAGACATGAGCGCACGAGGTATCCCCAGACAGGGTACTGGAGGCCATGGAAGAAGTCGTAGAGGGGCTCGAGCTGAGTCCCTATCATCTGGCAGCATGCCTAATTTGGACACGAGTGAGAGGCCAATGTCGCGTGCTACTGAGACTGGGTCTCAAGATCGCATGGCTGGGGACGACACATTGTCCCAGGCTATGCTTAGGATTTTAGAGAGGGTCACTGGGCCCAATACTGGATCTGGGGGCCGAGGGTTAGTTACGGAACAACTCCGGTCCAATGGGGCTGAGTTGTTCAGGGGTGTCATTGGAGTTGCATCCAATATGGCCAAGTACTAGATTGAGGCCACAGAGAGGATCATTGACGATCTAGATTGCACCCCAGAGTAGAAATTAAAGGGTGCATTCCGACTGCTGCGTGATGAGGATATCAGTGGTGGCTTACTGTTAAGGAGGGCACTCAGCCCGAACGACTGACCTGGGAGTTCTTTAAGACCGCCTTTCAGGGGAAATATGTGGGAGCCAGTTATGTGGATGCCCGTAGGAGGGAGTTCCTGAACCTTACTTGGGGAGATCGATTTGTGGCCGAGTATGAGGCCGAATTCCTGCGACTACGCCACTATGCGCGAGGTATGATGGTGACTGAGTATGAGCAATGTGTCCGCTTTGAGGATGGCCTCAGGGATAATCTGAGAGTTCAGATAGCTCTGCAGAGGGAGCGTGATTTTTCTTTACTGGTTGAGAAGGTGAAGATCGCCGAGGAGGCTAAGCGCGCTGAGCACCAAAATTGTAATAGCCCAATTACGACCCTAATCGGAAACGGTGGTTTCGAGACCACGAATCTAGGATAGAAAAATTTATTAATTATTAATTTGATATCTATGTTATGTGGTTAAGCATGTGTTAAAATATTGTAGATTAATTTGTGTGTTTCGGTGATTAATTTAAGTGAAAGGATTAAATTGAGTAAGTGGGAAAAATAGTTATTATGAAATTAGGTGCCCAAATTGAATGGTTTTCTTTTTGCATGGAATTGAAGTTGCAAATTGGCCTTTAATTTGAAGGTAGTGGACGGCATTGACCATGGTTTATTATTATAGTATATTTTTATATACATATTTTATTAGATAGTGGATGATATGAAATAAACTATTATTATTAAAAGAAAAACATGTTTTATCTCTCCATTTGCTTCATCATCTTCACGAAACAAAGAGAAAGAAGAAGAAATTTAAGCTTCAAACTATTCGGCCCTTGCATGCTAAAATAAGGTTAGTAATTGAGTTCGGTTTTTGAAAATTTTTACGTATTTGAGTTCGTTGTCTTGAGTACTATCCAACCCATGTTGAAATTTTTGAGTTTAAGACATGTTGGTGATTCGACCATTGATGAATGTTTATGTCTAGTTATGTTTGATGGAAGAATATTAAGTATATGTTTGAAATCAATATGTTTTGAATAGGAAATTTTTGATGAAATGGAGTATTATGGATTAAATTGTGATAATAAATAGTTGAGGGATTAAAATGCTTAATAAATGGCTTGTATGGACTTGTATAGGGATGAAGAACATTCGGCCCTTAAGAAGTTAATTCAAATTTCATGTATTTTGTATTTTGTGCTTTGGGGACTAAATTGTAAAAGTTGTAAATACTAGGGGTAAAATGGTAAATTTTATAATTTTAAGTTTTTGGATTAAATTGAATAAAAACATATTTGAATAAGTTTCATTTGGCATTATTTAGATCAAGAACAAAAGGAAAAGGGATTGGATCGTGGAAAAACGAAATTAAAAGAATAGCCGAGAAGCGTAATTCATCAACTTTCGAGGTAAGTTTTAAACAATTGAGCTAATCCGAATGTCTTCTATACATGTAATTATGTAATGAAATTAAATACAAGGAATGGCACATGGCCGAATGTGATAGTGAATTTTTGGGTACAATAGCTTGAAATGATGATTCTTGGAATTTGGATATGATTTCATGAGATGAATTTTTAAATATAAATGTTGCAATTGGATTGAGGAACATTGAATTATGACATGAATATATCTAATGGTAATTCGGTTACATGCTTTTAGTTTGGCCGAATATGATATTCTATTTGGGGTATGAGATATTGAATTGTGTTTATATGTATACGATTATGCTCGTGGTGATGGATTGGATTTTGGTTAATTATATAGATGCATATACATTTTAAACGACTTACAGGTTGATGAAAGGTACTATGTGTACGAGCTTATAACCGGTCACTGTGTGTGCGAGACTGGATACATGACACTAAGTGTGCAGAAATGTAAAGTAACGGCACTAAGTGTGCGATACGTTACTGGAGATGGCACTAAGTGTGCGAATAAAATGTCCGGGCACTAAGTGTGCGAAACCGGCGGAGGAGCACTAAGTGTGCGAATAAAATGTCTGGGCACTAAGTGTACGAAACCGACGGAGGAACACTAAGTGTGCGAATAAGATGTCCTGGCACTAAGTGTGCGAAACCGACGGAGGGGCACTAAGTGTGCGATCGATTTTAATAGTAAAAGGTCGAAATTTGTAAGTTGGTTCTATGAAGTTTCATTATCCAAACCTTAAATATATAGATACATGTAAAGTGCAACTTGAATGGAATGATATATTCATTTTTAAATTTAATTTAAAATGCTTGAGTTAGTATGGAATATATTTACTAAAGTGATGAATTGTTGCTTAACTCATTTGGAAGATTCGGTTATGTGGGACAGAAAAGTATGATTTGGTGTTAATGGCTTGTATTTTAGTAGATGAAATTGAATGATGATAGAAATGTATTACACATCAAAGTTAAATGCATGCAATAATAGGTGACCTATGATATATTTTACATTGAGTAATATTGATATTATATGACAGATTGTTTAAACTTACTAAGCTATATTAGCTTACTTGGGTGTTAATGTTTTTATTCTTTAGATTTTTAAGGTGGAAGCTCGAGCTCGGGGATCATCTAGAAGTCAATCACATTATCATCAAAATTTGGTATCTTTTGTATTTAAATCTAAGTTCTATGGCATGTATAGGCTAAACTACTCTTTTTGATAAATTGTATATATTATATAAAAGGTCGTGCGAATATGGCTTTCTTCTTACTAGTTTGGAATACTTAACTATACTTGAAATGCTGCTTATGTGTGTGTATATTCAACTATGTGATAAGTTCATGTTGATAGAAGCATATACGTAAAATCATGTATGGCATGTGTTTCTTTTAATGCAAATGAATAATTGTTGAATGACTTATAGATTTAAATTTGGAAATTTTCTTATATTAAACCATGTATGAAATCGGTTCATGCTAATCTAAGGTATACATTCAATTATTATATTTGTTTGGTTGATAACTTAAAATATTATTGGATGTGCACATGAGTGTTCGATCATGAGGGAATAAATGGGTTAATTTACGGATGCAATATCTAGCTTAGATATGCTTAATCATAGGTTTATGTATATGAGATGATCATTGCTGATTGTAGTATTTACTATTAGATATTGTATTGTTTTTAAGATTTAAGTATGGTATATTTCAATTTGCGAATAATAGATAGAAAATGTTATTTTCTATTGTAATATTAAAATGGGAAGCTTACATGTTCAAAGGTGTAATATATGTTTAATAAGATGTATGCTTGGTTGCTACATTGATATTAGAAATTCAATGAATGTTTAAATACCATGCAAATACCTATGCGGCTATTGTTTGAAAATGATCATGTGAAGTGAAATATGTTCGTGGACATATTGAGTCTAGATATATATTCATGTATACTTGTGATAATATGAAATGGTATGAAAATTTGCACATGATAGTTCGAATGTAATACATTGACTTGGTATTCGGTCAGTGATGTCTGTAACCCTAATCCGGCGACGGACACGGGTTAGGGGTGTTACAAAAACCGTAACAAAGAGAGAGGTAAGAACAAGAGGGATTCAGAGCCCTCGAGTTATGTACAAAGGCCTAAGAAAAAGGCCAAACCTGATGGGCCGGTTAAAGTTGGGCCCCTTGTTACTGCTACTGGACTGCAACTATGTGTTGATTGTGGTAGACGCCATCAGGGCGAGTGTTGGAGGAGGACTAGGGTGTGTCTGAGGTGTGGATCATTGGATCACCGTATTAGGGAGTGTCCGTGAGGGCCAATCAGATGCAAGCTCAGGGTACTGGTATTGCACAGCCGCTAAGGGTAGTACAGCAACCACCGAGAGGCCATGGTCAGGCTAAGGGTGGTAATGGCATGGGCCGTGGGTAGAGAGCACCGGGCAGAAGTGTTGTACAGACT
Organism: Gossypium australe; assembly: GCA_005393395.2. NCBI lineage: Eukaryota > Viridiplantae > Streptophyta > Magnoliopsida > Malvales > Malvaceae > Gossypium > Gossypium australe. Next base: position 14,703,399 of record CM016615.1, on the reverse strand, counting down.
GAGGTAACACAGCTGGCTCTAGTTTATGTGGCTCGTCACCGAGAGGATGGAGATGCTCCAGACGTCATCACGGGTACGTTTCTTATTTTTGATGTACCATATACTGCATTGATAGATATAGGATCCACTCACTCCTATATAGCCTGTACTGTGTATGGAAATTTGGGGATCTTGGTTGAGGGCACTACAAGTGAGGTTACTGTACTGAGTCTGTTGGGGCAATCTATAAGGGTTAACAAGCTGTTTAGAGATGTTCCTTTAGAGGTTCAAGGAGAAATCTTTCTGGCTGATCTGATGGAGCTTCCCTTTGGGGAGTTCGATTTAATCCTAGAGATGGACTGGTTGGCCAAACATCATGTTAGCTTGGACTGAGCGACTAAGAGGGTCGTATTGAGGACTGAAGAGGATGATGAGGTAGTCATGATTGGAGAGCACCGAAATTATTTAACTAATGTGATTTCTGCACTGGTGGCGGAAAAGTTGGTACATAAGGGATGTGAGGCGTTCTTGGCTTACGTAAGTGTTTCAGATTCTGGGGATAACTCTGTTAAGGACATCAGAACGGTAAAGGATTTTTCGGACGTCTTTCTTGATGAGCTATCTGGTTTACCTCCGGATCGTGAAGTAAAGTTTGGTATTGAGCTCCTACCTGGTATAGCTCCGGTGTCCATCGCTCCCTATCAAATGGCACTGAAGGAGCTTGTGGAGCTAAAGGCTCAAATTCAGGAGTTATTGGATCGTGGGTTCATCCGCCCTAGTGTGTCTCTATGGGGAGCACCGGTACTATTTGTGAAGAAGAAGGATGGATCCATGCAGATGTGTATCGACTATCGGCAACTGAATAAGTTGACCATTAAGAATAAGTATCCCCTACCGAGGATAGATGATCTATTTAACCAGTTTCGAGAAGCTTCAGTGTTCTCTAAAATTGACCTCCGATCTGGGTATCATTAGTTGAGGTTCAAGGAGGCTGACGTACAGAAGACGGTGTTTAGGACTCGTTATGGTCACTACGAGTTCCTAGTAATGCCATTTGGACTGACTAATACACCGGTAGCTTTTATGGATTTGATGAACCGAGTATTTTAGCCTTATATGGATCGGTTTGTGGTGGTGTTCATCAATGATATACTGGTTTACTCGAGGACTGAGGATGAGCATGACGAGCACCTTAGGCATATTCTGCTGACTTTAAGGGAGAAGCAACTTTATGCTAAGTTCAGCAAGTGTGAGTTCTAGTTACGTAAAGTAACATTTTTGGGTGTGGTGTCTGCTGAGGGGATTCGAGTCGATCCTCAAAAGATTGAGGCTGAACTGGATTGGAAACAACATAAGAATGTATCTGAGATCCATAGTTTTCTAGGACTAGCGGGTTATTATCGACGGTTTGTAGAAGGTTTTTCACTGATTGCAGCACCCTTGACTAAGCTGTTACATAAGGGTGTGCCGTTTAACTGGACTGATGCGCAACAAGAGAGCTTTGAGAAGCTCAAGACTGTACTGAATGAGGCTTCTATTTTGATACAGCCAGAACCTGGGAAGGAGTTCACAGTTTATAGTGATGCGTCACATGTCGGTTTGGGATGTGTGTTGATGCAAGATGGTAAGGTGATAGCTTATGCGTCTCGTCAGCTTAAGACTCATAAGGCGAATTATCTGATGCATGACTTGGAGTTGGCCGCGGTAGTTTTCGCACTGAAAATTTGGAGGCATTATTTGTATGGTGAGAAGTGTATCATCTGCACTGATCACAAGAGCCTCAAATATCTCCTTAATCAGAAGGAGCTGAATCTTAGGTAGCGTAGATGGATTGATCTACTCAAGGACTATGACTGCATTATTGAGTACCACCTTGGCAAGGCCAATGTGGTGGCCGATGCACTAAGCCGTAAAGCTATGGCCGATTTAAGGGTGATGTTTGCTCGCCTTAGTTTATTTGACGATGGTAGTCTGTTGGCTGGGCTTTAGGTTAAACCAACTTGGATAGATCAGATTAAGGGTAAACAGTTGCAGGATGAGTCTTTGGGTCCCCGGTTCTGACAGATTGAGAGTGGTAGCACTATAGATTTTGGGTTGAACTCTGAGGGTAAGTTATGTTTCCGTGGACGAATTTGTGTACCGAATGACACTGATTTGAGGCAGTCCATATTGAGGGAGGTGCATAGTAGCCCTTATGCTATGCATCTTGGTGGGAATAAGATGTACCGAGACCTCCGTGAGTTGTACTGGTAGCCAGGACTGAAATGGGAAGTTACCGATTTGTGGCTAAATGTTTGACATGCCAGCAAGTTAAGGCTGAGCATCAGTTACCTTCGGGTTTGCTACAGTCGGTTAAGATTCCTCTTTGGAAGTGGGAGCGTGTAACTATGGACTTCAAAACTGGGTTGCCCCTTACACCCACTGAGAAGAATTCAGTATGGGTCATCGTGGATCAATTGACCAAGTCTGCTCACTTTATAGCGGTTCGTACTAATTATTCATTACAGAAATTGATGAAGCTTTATATTTCGGAAATAGTGAGATTGCATGGAGTACCGGTCTCGATCATCTGTAATAGGGATCCTCGCTTCACGTCTCAGTTTTGGAAGAAGTTACATGAGGCTCTGGGTTTGAGATTGGACTTCAGTACTGCGTTCCATCCTCAGACCGATGGTCAGTCAGAGAGGGTGATTTAGATACTGGAGGACATGTTGAGGAGTTGTGTTACAGATTTCCGAGACAGTTGGGAGGATTATCTGCTACTAGCGGAGTTTGCATATAATAATAGCTTCCAGTCTAGCATTCAGATGGCACCTTACGAGGCACTATATGGTCATAAGTGTCGCACTCCCTTGTGCTAGACTGAGTTGGGTGAACGACGTGTATTGGATCCTGAGCTAATTTCTGAGACTGAGGATCAGGTACGACTGATTCAGGATCGTCTGAAGGCGGCTTCTAATAGACAGAAGACTTATACTAATCTAAAGAGATGTGAGATTGAGTATTATGTTGGAAACTTCCTCTTTCTTAAGGTCTCTCCATGGAAGAAGATTCTGAGGTTCGGTTGTAAAGGCAAGCTGAGCCCTAGATTTATTGGGCCGTACCGGATTCTGAAGTGAGTGGGACCAATCACTTATTAGTTGGAGCTACCTCTAAAGCTAGACCGTATTCATGACGTATTCCACGTCTTGATGCTGAGGCGCTACTGCTCTAATCCCACTCACATTGTCCCTGTTGAGGAGATTGAGGTTAGGTCAGACTTGACCTTCGAGGAGGAGCCGGTTTAGATTCTGGATCGTAATGTAAAGGCCCTTCGAAGGAAGTCTATTCCATTTGTGAAGGTGTTGTGGAGGAATCATGGCACTGAGGAGGCCATGTGGGAGCCTAAGGATGCGATGCGTCAGCAGTATTCTCATTTGTTTTGATCAGGTAAATTTCGAAGCTGAAATTTTCTTTTAGAGGGGTAGAGTTGTAACGCCCTAAATTTTATGTTTCTGTTTTTGCGATTAATAGACACAACTGTGTATCTGCTTCAGCGGTTAAATGTTCTGGGTGTGTGTGAGAGGTCCCAAGTTCAAGCCTTGCATTTGGCAAATTTTGGTATTTTTCTGATTGAAGCCTTTAGCTTGCACTGTGGGCTTATATTAAATTAGTTGTAAAACCATATCAGAATGGGCCTACTGGTCTAGTGGTTAAGTATAGTGTTAGTTTGCTGGAGGTCTTGTGTTTGAATCCCTAGGCGAGCAAGGATTTTATTTTGCTCGATAGACTGGAAGAGTTCCGATTGTATTGAAAGACTGAGAGTGAGTGGTTAAGATGTATATTAGTGGGGAGTTATTGGAATATTTTCTTTGTTTTGATGCTTTCTCTCTTCTGCCGAAATTCTCCCTCTGGTTTCTGACGGTTCCCATTCACTTTTCTCTCTTCTTTCTTTTGATCTCTCAAATTTTTGCTTCACATCTCCTAAGTTTCTTCATAGTTTCCTTAGTCGTAGTTCTTCCACGGGATTCTGGTAAGTAAGGTTTAAAAGTGGTTTTGGGATTTTGTGGTTTTGGATTTTGGCATGGTATTATTGTGTTGGGGGTTTTGATTGTAAGAATCCTGTTTCGGAGGAAGAAGATGTTGAAGAAGTGAACGTTTTTTGACGACCCGTTTGGGTGTGTAGCTATTTTTCATTGGTGGTAAGTTAGTTATGTGTCAAATTCATGTTGTCGAATTCGTTGATTAATCTGCTAAATCGATGCTAGATACTCTATATATAGGTTTTGGAAGGTTTAGGAGTGGTTTCACATCAAATCCGTAACAGATGTGTACTCGATTGCATAGAAAATGAGGTTTCAGCGAAAGTCAAAAACCTCACTGTTGACGCCACACAGGCGTGTGGTCGCCCATTTGGTAGGCTGTGTGACACAACACGGGCGTGTGATCGACGAGGCTAGGCCGTGCGTACCAGACACAACCGTGTGATGGCCAGATGGGCCGTGTGCGACACATGAGTTAGACTTATTTGGGCCTTGTGGGCCACACGGGCGTGTGGTATTTTGGGCCAGGCCATGTGATCCACACGGCCAAGGAAAATTTGGGCCGTGTGGGCCACACAGGCGTGTGAGCCCATTTTTACTGTAATGTTTGTTAAGGTTGCACGGGTCGCCCAAGACGACTGTGAACCTTTCGAAGGGTCGGTAAACATTACTTAGACCCTCATCTGTGTGGAATTAATTGTGTAACTTATGTACTGAGCATGTTATATATATAACCATTATATGTTGCATTACATTGGGGTGAGATGATATTATTTGGAGGAAGTGTACTGAAAGGCTCTTAAGCCTAATATTTGGCAGCTCAGCTACAAATTAATGTTTATGTGCCGCATTTGGTACTATCTGGAGTGTAGGGATGGGTGGGTTGATTTAATCCCCACATGGAGTGTAGGGTTGGACGGAGATGGTGTGTAGAGGCTAGTTGGGTAGGACTTTGCTACTGAATATTTATGACTAATACTGATACTATGATGGGCTAAGGCCCTACTACATACTTAATACTGTACTATGATGGGCTAATGTCCAAACTGTTACTGATACTAGAAATGGCCTAAGCCCAAGACTGTTTTGGCTTTGCACTGTGCTTGCTATTGTTTGTTTCTGAGGGATTACACATTGATTTTACTTAAACTCACCCATTTGTATAATGTGCACAAGTAATCTCCAGACCTAGACGGATCGGTGCGGCGGAGGACTCAATGGTGACCACGATTCTGGACTGTCATGGTTTTAATTTATGATTATTGGTTTTATTTTTATTCTATTTTTACTGGTTAAATTTTTGGGTTGTAATTGGACTTTCGGACTTTGGTTTGGTTTTGGGTTTTGAATATCTTTTCTTTATAGATTACAACTGCTAGTTGTAGGAAACCTCGATTTTCAAAAGAAACAAATGATTTTTGAAAAACGTACAATTGTTTTAACTGTTTAAGAAGCTTCCGCAACGAGAATCGTTTTAAAGCAAATGTTTTAAATAAGTAAAAGGATTTCCTTCAGAACTAATAAGAGATAAAGATAGGTAATAACATGGAAATGATTTTATTGTAATAATTTAGTTTTTGAACACACTAACATGTGATATCGCCAGATTCGGCCATAACGTCTAGGCCGGGTTTGGGGTGTTACACGGCCAACCACACGCCTGTGTGCTAGGTCGTGTGGATAATTTAATTTTTCAAAATTAAGTGCAGGTTTCACACGACCAAGAACGTGCCCGTGTTCTGGGCCGTGTAGCACACACGGCTGAGACACTTGCCCATGTCTCTGCCCGTGTGCTAAATTCTGAGCATTCTGTTTCTCGAATTTAAGATGCAAGAGACAGATGGCCTAACCACACATCTATGTACCAGGCCGTGTGTCACACATGGTTTAGACACACACCCGTGTGTCTACCCGTGTGGAAAAAATAAAGCCATTTCTAGCTTCATTTCTCACCCAAAATTTTACCAATATCCTGCACAAAAACTTACATACAAATACCAATCAATTCAAGTATTGATTTCAAGCAAATTCTAACATCTAATATGATATATCATTTCATACATATATGTTTATAATCTTACCTTGATTTAACCTAAACATTAAAGATCATTTGATCTACCATACTTAACACATATATGTTTATCATAACATAATGCTTTATAAGTACCAAAACCATTACTAGCTATTCCAATGGCTAAATTACAACTAACATATTTAAACCATCAATGGTCAAGTTAACCCATACATGCCATTATACCAAAATAAGTTTACTATTTATACCAAAATAAGCTTGTGGATAGTGTGATGATGCTCCAACCGTTCACCAACCTTCGCAAGCTACTGAGCACTATAAAACAGAGAAAAATAAACCTAGTAAGCATATTATGCTTAGCAAGTTCGTATAACTGGAGTTAAACTTACCAATCTCATTTATTACAATTAAGCATATAATAACATGTTTCCATCAAATTGGCAAAATTTCCTAAACACATGCATTCAATCAAACATGTTAGTCATAAAATTCTCATATTCATCAAGTAAACATAGATGAGCTCATCATGCTATAATTCTTTCAAGACATTATTCATTTCATCTCATAATTCTCATATCATGCCAAGTATTTTGTCCGTTGAATCATTGAAATTTCGATGGATACTCAAATAGTACACTCAAGGTGTACAATTAAATAACCCTTCAATTCATATTCAGGAGTACCCATTAAGCACTTAATTAGGAAGCACACTCTCGAGCCATAAATCAATAACAAGATTACTTGTCCAAGCTAAATCCTGTTTCCAACATATGCTCATAAGAGCTTAATCAGGATTATCTGTCCGAGCTAAATCCTATCTGTAACATATGCTCAAAAGGGCTTACATCAGGATTACCAGTCCAGGCTAAATCCTTTCTTTCATGAGGTCAATAGGATTACTCGTCTGAGCTAAATCCCGTCAGCAACAAATTCAGGATCTCATTCATTAGGGAAATCACATTTGTCCATCGAAATCCAGTATTCAAACGGAACTTAATCCTTTTCAAACAATGTCAATCATGTATTCAATTATTATATTATAAAATTCAATTAATTCACATAAATATAAATTACATTCTATACAAATACAACATTCAATTTAACATATTTACATGTTCAATTAAGTTGCACGAACTTACCTCGATAATATATCGTACAAGAAAATGTACTAATCCAAAATTTTCTCTTTTCCTCGATCTAGCTTCGAATTTGAGTTATCTGGATCAATATAAATGAATTTAATCATCAATTTCTCACATTTCATATTCATTTGAACTCAATTTACATCCTAGGTAAAATTACCATTTTGCCCCTAAACTTTCCATAAATTCCAATTTTGTCCCTAGGCTCGGAAAATAAAATTCATGCAATTTACTCCCTATTCCAAGCCTAACTGAAACTTCAATATACAAATTACGGCACATATATTCTATAAAATTCAGAATTTTCTTCAATTTTCACAACTTTACAATTTAATCCCTAAATCATGTTTTCATCAAAAATCACTTTGTAAAAGTTGTTTATCTATCAACAACCTTTCATTTTCTACCATAAATTTCTAATTTTCAGCATATTCATCCATGAAATAATTTTTATACTTTGATAACTTTTCAAATTAATTCCCCAAATAGATAGATTAAACTATCCCGGTTTCAAAAATATCAAAATTACTAAAAACGGGACAAGAAAACTTACCCAATTAAGCCAAGAAAGTTTGTTTTCTCTTTCCAAGGGTTTCCATGGAATATTTGGGGAAGAAGATGATATAAAATGAGATGATATTTCTATTTAATTTAATTATCATCTTTAATTTTATCACTTTCCAATTTAGTCCTTAGCCTTTTCTAATTTTTCCATGGATGAATCATCAAAAATATATACTAACTTTTGATTAATGGTCTAATTACCATATAAGGATCTCAAGTTTTTAATTCCATAGCTATTTGATCCTTCTAGCTACTAGATTTCAACTTTTGCATTTTATCCAATTTAGTCCTTTCTGTAATTAAGCACTAAATCGATAAAATTTTCTTATCAGAATTTTCACATGATATTTCTTCCTAAGTGAATATCATGCAAAAAATATAAAAATATTTTTTTTCTTTTCGATTTGGATTTGTGGTCCCAAAACCACTGATCTGATTTCACTAAAAATGGGTTGTTACAGTGAATGCATGTATAGCATATTAAATCTTGAAACACTGATTGATATGCATGTAATATGCCATGATTGAGATTGAACTTGCATGTATTTAAATTACATACTATATGTGATAATGACTGTATGAAAAGCATGTGCGCATGCCACTATTACCATTAAATGAAAAGTATGTAAGGCATACACCGATACTGTATATTGATATGCATGTTAAGCATGCCATTGTACCAAAACTGTTATTGAAAGCATGATGAGCTTATTGATTGTATGACATATTGCATCTACATAGGGTAGGTACTTGGGGTTGACGGAGGAGTTCCATAAAGTACTAACGACCTTTAAAGTCCACAATATCATTGTCAGTGCACTGCATTGAAGTACCAATGACATTGTTTGATTTAATCGCATTATTGGAAGCTTGTTTGCAATACTGATGGTTAGTCCACATTACTGACAACTTGTTTGCAATTTTATTGGCAATTTATCTGCACTACTATTTCTAGTGGTTTATCCAAATTGAGCTTTGGCTCACACTATTTGGAGTTTGGTAGACAAGTTATGGGGAACTCGTGGTGTGTAACGGGTGGTTGGGTAGGAACCTTTTGCATTGCATCATACAACATAGCATGCGCATACACTGATTGGTAATTGCTTCGTAATGATGTGATTTGGTAATGTTGACTATTATGTCAGATATGAATGTATGCGTTTTGTATTGTGTTTAGACTCACACTGAGCTTTCATAAGCTCACTTCCCTACATTGTTAAACTTTTTAGGCAACCCTCGAAACTAGGACCGAACCGGCATATGGAGCACCACCTCGGTCATTGAATTACTTTTAAATAAAGTACTCTTAATAAGTTTTCTATTGGTTTGGTTATGTAATTTTTAATTTATTTGGTCCGTGGCTTGATTATTTTTTATTTGGGGATTTTGTGCATGCATTATTCATTTGAGTAGTTTGAACTTAATAATTGGTAATTGCATGTTATCTAGCTTAAGTAAAACTGACATTGTTCATCAATTTCCACTGCGTTACAAATGTTCGGTTTTTGTGAAACAAAACATTAACTCAATTAGTTTTTTTTTAATTTTTGTAAATAATGATTAAAGGGCGACAATACAAATGGTTTTCTAAAATATCACTATCGACAATAAATGAATCCTAAGTACAAATGACTTAATAAGCAAATGTTTTAATATAACTTGAAGCCACAACAATAATGGTTTCTCCTAAAATTAGTTGGATTAGGGTTTTTAAGAGATTAGTTGGTTTACTTGGCCATTTCAGTGGCTAATGTAGCCTTCACGATTCGACTATAATATATAGGCCGGGTTAGGGAGGTTACACATACTATATGCCTTAAGATGATGGACGCGTCTTACATTAAAACATGAAAATATTTGTGAGTCGTATTAATAATTAATACATGAACTTAATCCATTTGGTATTCATATGTACTAATAATTGTTTCACGTTTGGCCATCATACAAACTTAAGTAGAGCTTCGTGGTAAGTTACTTAACTAGAATGATCTTGAGTGTATAACCATCAACTCCACATCTATCATAACATGAATTGTGCATGAGTCATCGTGAGGTAATCTCAACGAGTAACATGTATGACTAGTTGTCCTCTATAAAAAGAAAATTATTACTCAGTGGAACCCATATGATAATACCTACCTCAAGGTCGACAAATCATCATATATTATCACAAGATAGTTATCTCTTTTAAGGAAATCTCCTTATTGAAATCCAAATGATAATATCTACCTTAGGGCCAACAAATTGTCATGTCATCACAAGAGACCATTGATGGATGCCATACTTGTTTAGGGACCTTTTTTCCCTAAATATTTTAGAAAACATGCAAGGTTTTTTTATTTTTGGTTGCAATCATGAATGATTAGAATGTCATTACAAGTACATGTGACATTCTTTTTCCTAAATTATATGACATGCTTATCACACATATGCGTGAACATCCTTTTTAGCAAATTTAAATCATGCTATAACCAGAAAAACATAAAAAGGTAAATTGGCTCTGACCAACCAAAAAGTTTCAATGATTCCATCCTAGAAAAATAAAAAAAAAATAGATTTATTATCCCAAAACATTCTTTGGGTCTTTTAGGTGAAAGCCACATATCATGGTTTTGGGTTTCTTAAGACCAAGAAGCCTAGAAAAATCACCAAAGGGATCTACTGTCAAACCATCGTCACCACCACAGGTTACCACTGTCGTTGTCGCCAACTTTCACCAGTTGACCCACTACCGGTCACTTGCCAATTGGATGGGTCAGGTTTGCATCGTCTCGATTGGTTTTGGATGCATCCTGGTTCTTCAGGATTCACTGAAAATTTAGGATACAAAAAAACTATAAGTCTGTTTGTGACTCACATGAATTATTCTAAAATAATAAAATATACGTTGAGGTGATAGTCCACGATCTAATTACATATCCCAAAATTTATTATAACTTAAAATTACACCCAATCTAATTTTTAGGAATCACAATTTCTGCAAAATTACATTATCATATACATAATTAAATAATTAAATACATCCATTCACATACATAACCCATAACCTACATATAATTAAAATAATGTCACATCTTATCAAAATTAACCAAACATGAAGAAGAGAGAAAATTCAATATTGATTTATACTATAAACATAACACAACCTAGCTCTAGTACCAATTGTTGAAAAAATCTAGTTAAGAAGACGATTTAAAGTTATAGAGAAAGTTTAAAATTTTTCAAAACTGAGTCGACTTGTAACAGCCTATTTTCGATAAAATCGGAACAGCAGTTTCGGGACCACAGATCCGAGTCCGAAAAGAAAAAAATTTTAAAAAATTATTTTAATACTATTTTATGATCTACAGTATGATAATAATATTGTGTGAAAATTTCGTAAAGAAAATTTATCGATTACATGTTTAATTTGATAAAGGACCAAATTGTACAAAGTGCAAAAGTTGAGTTCTAATAGCTAAAGGGATTAAATAGCTATAGAACTTTAAATTGGAGGTCCTTATACAGTAATTAGACCATTAAAAATGCTTAGTTGTTAAGGATGATGAATCATCCATGGAAAATAAAATAAAGAAAAGGATAAAATTGGAAAGATGAAAAATAAAAGGTGATAAATTAATTAAATAACAAAATATCATCATTTTATGTAATCTTCTTCCCCAAAATACATGGAAACCCTAGGAAAGAGAAAGCAAGCTTTCTTGGCCAAATTAGGTAAGTATTCAAGTCCCGTTTTTAGTAATTTTTATATTTTTGAGATCGGGACAACTTAATCTAGCAATTTTGGGGATTAATTTGTAAAGTTATCAAAGTATGAAAATTTTTCCATGGATGAATATGCTAAAATTTTGAAATTTATGATAGAATATGAAAGGTTGTTGATAGATAAACAACTTTTACAAAGTGAATTTTGATGAAAACATTTTTTAGGGACTAAATTGAAAAGTTGTAAAAATCATGGAAAAATTCTAAATTTTATGAAATACATGTGCTGTAAATATTACATGTAAAAATTGGTTAGGCTTGGAACAAGGATTAAATTGCATGAATTTCATTTTCCGTGCCTAGGGATGAAATCGTCATTAATTAAAAGTTTAGGGGTAAAATGGTAAATTTTCCTAAGATGTAAGTTCCATTGAATTGAGTTTAAATTGTATTAAATTGATGTTAAATTTACTCGTATAGATCCAGATAGATGAAATTCGAAGCTAGACTGAGGAAAAGAGGAAATGTCGGATTAGTAGATTTTACGTACACGAACATTTGTCGAGGTAAGTTCGTGTAACTAAATTGTGTATATTTATATGCTTAGATTAGATGTTGTGTATGTGAATTGTATAAATATCATATATGTATGACATTGAAAAGATATCCGACAAAACCCGATAAAAGATAATGCCCGATAAATGATAAATGATAAAAATGTTTCTTTTATGCTTGAAATGAATGTGAAATGTGTTTATTTGAATATTGTGAATATGATAAATGTATGAAATAATTACATGCCTGATAATATCTGAAAAATGTTAAATCCCATTTGAAAAAAATGAAAATCGATGGATACGTGATTTCCCGTAGTTGAATATGGTCCTGCATATGTTGTAGACGGGATTTAGCTCAGACATGTAATCCTATTGACCTCATTACAGAAAGGATTTAGCCTGGACTGGTAATCCTGATATAAGCCCTCTTGAGCATATGTTATAGATAGGATTTAGCCCGGACGGGTAATCCTGATTAAGCTCTTATGAGCATATGTTGGAATTTAGCTTGGACAAGTAATCCTGTTATATGATATGTGGCTCGAGAATGTGCTTTCTAATTAAGTGCCTTAATGGGTACTCCTGAATATGAATTGACGGATCCTAATTTGTACACCTCGAGTGTACTACATGTGTATCCATCGATATTTTAGATAAATTCAACGGGAAAAATCCTGACATGAGAATATATGAATAAGAAATGAGTTATTACACGTATCCGCCTGAAATACATGAAAGTGATGATACATGATATATGAAAAATATGAGATGATGATATATGTACATGGAAATTGTTAGATGAATACATTCATCCATGATTATAGATTTGTACACCTTGAGTGTACTACTTGTGTGATATTGATATTTTGAATGATTTAATGGGTAAAGTTCTGACATGAAATAATTTGAACTCGAGATGAATTATTATGAAAATGTACTTGAATTACACGGACTTGAATTATACCTGTTACATGAACACATGATATGAGAAATATTTGAACATGGAAATTTGACTAGTGTCGAGAAATATATTTTCTGATATTCATGAAAAATATATGTTTAACATGAATCCAAAACAAACTATTACTGAAACAAGCCTGAGATACATGGAAATGATAGCATTTGTTATGTTGAAGTATGATGTACTTGATACAATAATGTGGAACATGCTTAATGACTTTGCACTTTCGTGATATATTGAAAATATGTGTATGAAATTGTCTGACAATTTTGTATATTCGTGATTATGAGTTATTACTGGAATACATGACTGACATAGTTAATGAGGATATGTATCTAGGCATTTGGCCAACATGACTTGGGAATAAATTAAATGCTTACCTAAATTTAATATAGTGGTAAGTTAAGTTCCAAGTTATACGAACTTACTAAGCATAATATGCTTACTCTGTTTTATTTCTCCATTGTTCTATAGTGAATCGGAAGCTCGTTGGATTGGAAGCTTGGCGGAGATCACTCACACTATCCATCGTCCCATTTTGGTATATATGATAAATCAATTATGGTTATAATGACATGTATAGGTTATTTAGCCAATGATTGCATGTAAATGTTTTGAAATAAACTAGCCATTGGGATGGCTTGTGTTTGACATATTTTGATATGTTTATAAGTGGATCTATCATGTTTGAAAATGAATGTAATCATGCATGTGTACTGAAACACCCCAAACCCGGCCCACGAGCTTTGACCAGATTTGGTATGTTCCTCAAGTAAACCGTTTTTCAAATTCTTTTGTTACTTAGAGAAAAACTTGTGTGATTTTAAAAAAAATATTGTTTGGGTTGGGCTTGTGTTGAAAACAAACTGGATTTTTATATTAGAAAACCTTTTTTTTAATTTTAAGTAATAAACATATCGAGTATATTTTAAAATAAAATACTTAGTCTTTAACCTAATCAAAATTTGTAACACAATAAAACAACAAGTAGAAATAAAAATCGTTCATCATGGCCTTATGGCCTTATTACATCAAATAGTTTCCAAAATATTTCAAAGTATTAAAATAAATTCAAGAGTCCATAAAAATATAAACTTCATGTTGAGCATGGCCACCACAAGTACTGCCGTCCCGGTCCATCACTGTTCATCACCTGAAACATGGTCCCACAACGGGGTGAGTCAAACAGACTCAATGTGTACACGACACTAAATCATAATAGAATCAGGCATACAATAGTTACACATTCAAAACATAAAATACAAGTTATGATGCATTCCCAAACCCAAACCTAATTGTCCATCCGCTACACACCCCCGTACCTACCAGTCACACCGTGGGGACTACTAAGTCGACCCTCCTTCCGCTACACTCCAAATTGCGGTCTTAGGTCACCGCATTCGTGGTCTTAGGTCACCACGTTCAGATTACTGTGGTCTTAGGTCACCACTTTCAGATTACTGTGGTCTTAGGTCACCACTTTTCACTTCCCCTTTCAAACAAACCCATATGCCCATAACATATTATGTAATTACATGCCCAAGTTCACATTCTTATCATATTCTCATGTTACGAATAACGTTTTTCATATTCCTAGTAGAAGTAGGAAACGTACCTGAGTACTTAGTACCATATCATGGTACCTTAGCCACTTTCATATTCTTAATATCACATATATTATTTAACACAGCCATAAAACGTATTATGAAATAGTGTGGGGTACACACCTGATTTGCTTAGGGTTTCCAATCTAAATCCCGAGAAGCTTGATCTAATGCCTTAGATCTTAGATCTCTACATTTAATCAATCATTCAATACTTAGTAAAGAACCATTCGGCCATAAATCCAAATCCTAGTAGGATTAGTACACTAAAACTTACCTTGCAATTTCCAAATCCCGAAAGTATTCCTTGCCTTATATGTCTGTCAAAATCCCTATAACTTCATGTTAGATCAATTTCTAACATTTATTCATAACAAATAACCCTTAGCCGAATGTTAAATATGACTTACCTTGTGGATTTTAAATCCCGAAATTCACCGAATAACTAGGGAACACGCAGCTTATGGTGTACCTTCGGGAAAAGAACTTCTCTTTCCTTGTAGTCTACACTTAGTAAATCCCGAAAGATCCTTTCATATTCGGCAACCAAAATATGTATGGGGTTAGATTATCTCTCGGCTAATCTAAAAGAAAAGAAGGGAAACCAAACTTGGATCTTACCCTTATTTGAAGAAATCGATTGCACCTTCACTTCAACCTTCAGAGATTCGGCTATGGCTAAATGATGCTCTCACAACTTTCGGCTTTTGGAGGGATTAGAAAGAAAAGAGAAGGAAGAATAAAGATGGAGGATTCGGCTAGAACACAAGGTATTTCGGCTTGGCAAAAATAAAAGAAGAAGAGGATTTGGTGAAGAGAATTCGGCAGAGGCTTTCAAAGAACAGAAAATAATGCAGAATGGCCTCTCCTTTCCTTTTATAGCCGAATTTACTAGGCTAGAGTCCCTTACTTGGCCACCACTCTTCTATTTTGATAACTTTATCCCTTGATTTATCACTTTAATTATCAACAAAACTTAATCCAATATTTATCTCTTATCTCCTAATAAAAATAACAATAATTATCCATCATTTATCTCTTGAAAATAATCTAAAATAAATCCATTATTTATCCCTTATTTATCCACCCTTTATCTCTTAAAAATAAAAGAATAAAAGCTCCTAATTTATAGCCATGTGCCGTCCACCTCACTTCTTCTGGAAGCAAAATAAAATTTCTTTTATTTGCTTCCCATGTGACTCGAACTCAGGCCCACTTGCTCATGTAGGTGGCGTCACTTACCTGGGCCTTAAATGGCATTTCCAGGTCACTTTTCCAAGCCTGTTTGTGTGTCAAATTCCTCCTATTATTTTTCTTAAGGCCACCTTGCCTTAGTTTTCTCTTTTTAAGCCTTAAAACTTGACATTTCTTTACATTTCCAAGTTTCCAGAAATGTTCACTTTCCTCTTTTGAATCATTTCCAAATCATTTCCATTCATTTCCGGGTTTCCAGAAATATTCGAAATTTATTCCTAGTACATAAAACATGTCACTTCGTACAATTAAACCGAAAATTCATAGGCCCTTTCCAGGATGTTACATGTACATTTGGTAAATAGATAAATATGAAAGATAGATTAACATGATAATTAATTGTCATTTCTGGTACCTAAGGGTACATTGGTTGTATATGATATTATGTCATGTTTAAGACATGATTTGGACTTGTTTTGAATGCTTGAATTGGTTGGCATATGAATGTAAGTTTTGGTGTAGGTTATTGGCAAAGCTTGGGTGAGAAATAAAGCTAGAAAATGGCTTTATTTTGTCCACACAAGTAGACACATAGGCGTGTATCTTGACCATGTGCGACACACGGCCTGGTACATGGGAGTGCGGTTTGACCGTGTGTTCCCTGTATCTTAAATTCGAGAAACAGATGCTTAGAATTGAGCACACGGGCAGAGACACAGGCGTGTGTCTCAGCCTATGTGCTACACGACCTAAGACACGGGCGTGTGTCTTGGCCGTGTGAAAACTGCACCTTAATGTTTTGCAAGTCAGAGAGTTATACGGGCTAGGAACACGACCGTGTGACCTGTTTCATATACCACATGGCCTAGGACATGGGTGTGTCACACGGCCTACTCACACGGGCGTGTGACCCATGTATATGGGAAAAATTTTGAAATTTCACGAAAAATTCTCTGAGTTTCTGATTTAGTCCCGACTCGTTTCTAATGCATGGTTTGGGCCTCGAGGGCTCAAGTAAGGAACTATGTGATGAAACTTGATTGAAATCTAATACGATTACTAAAGAATCATGAAATGTTTGCTATTTGTTCTGTAAACTCTGGTGATGCTCTATAACCCTGTTTCGGCGACGGATTCAGGTTAGGGGAGTTACACGACTTGTGATATTTATACCAATAAACTCTTTACTGAAAAGCACCTATGCTTTGTGCGATACTAATTCGAATCGATCTTGACTATGCTATCCTCGTACTACGAATTGCACCAACACGAACCAAACAAAGAACAAGAAACAGTATTGTTACTTTCAGTAGGAAAGTAATTCTCTCAATAGAAACCGGTAAATATCGTAATTCTCAAAAAGTAGAATTTATTCTTAAGTAAATAAATTGTCTCTATTCTTTGGAAGAATAATGATAACTCAATAATCTAAAAGTGTGTGAATTAGGTCAACTGGTGCCATCTATTTATAGGCAGAGATAGAAGAATCTTGGTTGAACAAGCCCTTCAGAAATAATATTTATTTAATAGAAAACATACTCTTATGCCAATTGGATTAGGGGTGGGTGGCACACCCTAGTTAATAATATTAGGGTTGTCAGTCATCTCTAGTTAATGAGGGGATTTTGGGCCTCTCGTGTATTTGGTCCAATTATATGTGCTTCCTAAACTTTTAACCAAAAGTTTATAATTTGTTCAATGGATAATATACAAATACTATTAATGTAATCAATGGATATTTTATTAAACCAATTTGTTCAAAAAATACAAGTATACAAAACTAATATACTACACTTAAGGGCACTAGATCCAACATAATACACATATGACAAGGTCATCAGATGAGAACTTGAAAAATATCTTTCATAATGGTATATAATGGAGAGAGCTCAATCATGGTAATTTAGTGGAATGACTCTATGACTAAATAGTGTTGTAATTAATAGAAAAAGTGTCATAACTTAATTTCAAATTATTTGAGCACTAACTATGTATGTTTAATTGGTCCCTTCTCTAGCTTAGTATAACTTGGGCGATTTCAATTGGAATCGATGATGTGAAAATATGAAAATGACGAATTAGAGAAACAAATTGCGTGTATCACTATCCACAGTGAATTGTTTTCTCGCCATGAACAAGAGATGACTTAGCATTAAATTAATTACTTCGGATTATTATTAATCATAATTAAATAATTAAAGTTCAAAGTAAAATTTAAATTCATTAGTCATCATGGTTACATAGAATGAGGTGATTACATTTATTTACTCATAGTTCTAGTACGGTAAAGTCGCCATGACTTTAACGAGATTGAAATTAGGTTGAGAAAATAATTTGATTAAGTTAATTAATTAATATTTTTGGGTATAGAAAAATTATTTGTTGGGTTCAATAAATTATAAATGAGTTAGTTTAAAGACCAGATAATATATAATTCTACACTATCATGACGAG
This sequence comes from Gossypium australe, assembly GCA_005393395.2. Taxonomy (NCBI): domain Eukaryota; kingdom Viridiplantae; phylum Streptophyta; class Magnoliopsida; order Malvales; family Malvaceae; genus Gossypium; species Gossypium australe. The sequence goes on along the minus strand of CM016615.1, from coordinate 14,685,185 downwards.
GCCCAACTAAGCTGGATAGAAAGCAAATGTTGGCAACCCTTAGTCTTGGAATCGGGTATTTCCACCTCTCAACCTAATATACTGCAACTAGGAGTATGATTTTCCTATTTAAATGATATTATTCGGTTACACCTTATTCGTTGGAGAGTCTTGTTATTTTCTCTATAAATAGAGATTGTGAGGTAGGTCAAAACTATATCTAATCCGGAATCGTTATTCTGTCAAAAAATAGTGGTAATTTATTTTTAGAATATTTATTTTTCTACAAAGCTCATTACTTTTTTCCCGATTCCTATAGAGAGTGATTAACTTTTCCATTGATAGTTAAGATAAAGTATTCATTGTGTACATCAATTCGTGAATACAGCCCACACTCTAGCAAACCAAGGTCGAGATTAGTGGAGAAGATTAAGTGGTTGAAAGCCAAGAAAAACCTACTCCGCCTATTTTGAAAATACAAATTTAATTCGAGTAAAGGGTTTATTACAATAAATATCACAATGGCCCAGTTTTTAGAAAAATTTTAAAATTTAGTTGTGCAATAAAACTGTTTTCTAAACCCTAATTTTCTAACTAAAACTCTATTAAAAAATTACCATAATTCAATGCTAAACTTAGATTCATACTTATGAACTTAAAACTAACCTTAAAACGCTTAGGTTTTTACTGGAAACCAAAACCTACCTCACTTCCTCTTTACAACTCATCAATGACATTTATTAGGAATCAAGTCCAAACTCACATCAAATATGATTTCTAACTTAAAAAGTTTTCTAATCCGTAAACATCAGGAAATCTAAAAAATCTCAACTTCTCCTCTCTAATCCCCTTCAGCATGACTATAGCTTAAATAAAATGAGAAAATCATAGGAAAATCAAATTTTGTGGATAGCAAATCATTAGATTAAGTTGAAATGATAATTAGCTTGTTGTGTTCCAAGAACTCATTCTCCCACCAATTTCATATTCATGCAAACATGGAGAAAATAGAAAAGAAAATGAAAAAAAATATTTTTGATCTTTAAAACATTGCAGATTTTGCTGGAAAATATGCTTACTTTTCAAGATCAATTGATTGAAATTAAAACCTTTGAAAAATGTCCAAACCCCAAGGGTCTAATTGCTATTGGGCCCTTGGTCAAGTTACAAATTAAAACCCTCTATTGCTCAAAATCTAACTTTTGTCTATTTACTCAATTGCCTAAAGAATTTTACAAATTTTACAATTTGGTCGTAATCTCTTATCCCACAAATTAACAACCCACCACTTAAACCTGACTTCCTGGAGTAGCTCGATACACAATTTTAACCAAAAATCAACATTTCCAATTCTCGAAAAATCTCAAGTGTTACATGTTGAATTTTATTTATTTTTTTGTTTAAAAGCAGTATTATTTAGTTGCAATTAAAATAATATCACAACTAAAACTGAAAAAACTCATAAAATTTAAAATTATAAGCACATTACTAAAATTTAGATATATCACTACTAAAATCATCACCCAGCAATATGAAAAAATATTGATGGCAAGAAAAAGTTCCATCATGCTTGAGTTTCATCTTCATCAACAAAGGTCCAATATATAAAATTCTTTCTAGATATTGAAAATTCATCTAATACATGATTGGTTGTGCAGTACGAACATGTTGCATTTATCTTTTCTTCTACACTCATCCTATATAATAATGTATTATAAATGAAAATTAGATTATAATAATCTATATAAATAAAAAAACAAATAATTACTAGTGTAAATATTTTTATAATAAAATTAAATAAGAATTTTGTTGAAAAATACTTAAAAATAATTTTATACAATTTTCTCTTTAACAAAGTAACACGTATACTTTCTCAAATCATAAACAAGTTTAGAAAACATAGATCAAATGCGCTTGAATTACTTTGCTCTAAAAATGAGTGGATTTAAGAGACTAGATGGTATTCAATGTAAATGGAGAATGTAACACCCCAAATCCAACCTAGAAGTCTAGACCGAATCCAGGATGCTACATTGACCACCGAAGTGATCGTAGGAAAATTTAACAGAAACTAGTCGTTCAAAATTCCATTTCTGAAAATATTTATCTCAAAACAAACCAAAATGTTCAATTGTTTAAAAATACCGATCGCAAACGTAACAAAACATAATGTACAAACAAAGTTTAAAACAGTAATGGTACCACAGTATTATAAATCTTTACAATTCAAAACCAAATGTAAAATCTAGAAAACCCAAACTGCTCAATTGCTGTTCACAAGCCTATCCGAGACCTCCACGTACTGAGCCCAACTACAGAATCCAGAACTATACCTGAAAAGGGAACAGAAGAGGGGGTGAGCTACACGAGCTCAGTGTGAGATTAAACCAGCTAAACTACAGTAGCAGAAATAGAGAACTAGAAGCAGTTCAGAATCAGAACATACTTACAGACAGATACCAGTTAAGCGAGTTCGCCCAACACCAAACACACACCATATGTACCTTACAGTCATATGGAACAAACAAACCCACCTAACCTCATGTGTTATTCAAATACAATAGCAACAATTCACAAGTCAGTCACATTATCACAATAACAGTCCAGTAAGACATTTACAGAGAAAGTCTACAGAAATAGCATAGGCACACGTGCCTTTTAGTCGATCAATAACACATTCAGTCATATAGATTCATTCAAATGCATATGAGTGCAAAATGAGTTATAAAATAACCCACCCATCCAGCCAACACACCATCTCCGTCCAACCCTACACTTACTGTGGGGATCTAATCAACCCACCCATCCCTGCACTCCGAGTAGGACCTCGAAAAGCCCATCCAACATTATACTCCATAGGATGTCATTCTAGGTTGCCCGACAACGATGATCATCAGCATTGTCCTCGACCCTCAGGGAATTGGGACCAATTAGTGTGCAGATATACTGCCAGTCTCATATATTACGCAGCAAGGCTAGCGTATAAGCTGTACTGTACAATACGGTAAACTGTAGTACAAACATGCAGTATGAACTGCCAGATCAGATAGTGATACGTAGCGTAGCTAACGTACATGCGGTACAGTGCAATACGGTAATCCGCTATACCGATGAGTTGCAGTAAAACTGCCAAATTAGTCAATGATAGCATCGATGCTGACGTATCTGCTGTACAGTGTAGTGCGAAATTCGCAGTACAGTCAAATCGTCCACGACCCTCTGGTATTGGGACTTCAGTATGCCGTTAAACTGCCAAATCGTAAATCTTCCTTCTCTTCAAAATCCCAACCCAAAATACTTTATATGCAGATGTATGTATGCAAATATGTGTATGCAGATGTATGAATGTAGATGCACCAAATCAGAATATAATTCCAGGCAGTCATTCAAAAGCAGTCACTTACAGACAGTCAATTAGTTACAGAAATGTGCACACTTTTGCATTCAGATTCAGTACCTAGAATAGCACACATTCACTTGCAAGCAGTACATGATTCGAAGCCAGAACAGAATCGTATTCACCCTGAGTAAGCTTAGTCGAGGGGTTGGAACACATGGACTCATAATGACATTTGATTTGCTTTAGAATCAGAATTTGGTGAGTTAGGGCCACACGTTCGTGTGCCCCGCCGTGTGTAGCAATTCAGGCTGTGTGGGGATCCAAACGCCCGTGTGAGGGGTTGCACATGGCCATGTGATAGAGGCACACGCCCGTGTGGTGCAGGGACACGGCCGTGTAACTCACTGTCCAATTTTGATAAAATCAAGTGCAGGGCAGACAGGGCCTTGTGAGGATCTCACACGCCCGTGTGTTCCGAAACACACGCCCATGTGGGATCCCTAAATCCCCAAATCAGTCACCCAACCGTGAAGCTCGACGGTGGGACTCCAAATCTCTAAAACCCTAATTTCCAAACTCAACGCCCGTGTGCCCGAGGGACACGGCCATGTGAATTTCGATAAAATCCCCAAATCTGCCACACGCCCATGTGGCCAGGCCATGTGGCACCCAAAATCAACCAAAAACCCTAATTCACAAGTCCACACGGCCGTGTGCCTCGGCACACACCTGTGTGGCTGTCGGGGAGGCTACGAAACCACCTCAACTCAGCCCCAAAAATGCTATTTTGGCCACCAGAACCGTCCCTAACCTTTTCCCTATCAAAGTATACCAGAAAGTGGAGATTTCTCATCACTTCTATCGATTAAAACTCAAAATCCTCGGTTGACATTCACTCAAGAAAACCCGAATCATAAGTTTGCAAAAACCATTAAGCAAATTTAAAAAACCATGTAGTTACAGTTTGAATGCCACACCTATTTTGACGGCGAAGAAGATGACTGAGGAGCGAAGTTCCAGAATCTGCAGTTAACACCGTATTCCAAAACAAAGACGAACAAAAGAAGAAAAACCCAGAAAAGGCCGAGGAAAAGAACGTGCTAAGAAAAAATAAAAATAAATAAAATAATAAAATAATAAGTGTATATATTAAACAACTAAATAGATAGAATAATTTTTTTAATCTATGCAAAATAAAATGTTTCTAAAATTCACTCCTACGACTCGAACCCGGAACCTCAAGGTATGCTAACACTCACTCAACCACCAGACTAGCAGACCCATTCTTGTTAGTAACTTGCACAATTAAACACATATGTGCAATCTCCCCACTGTCCTTATGCTCAAAGCTCCAAACTTCTAGGCCCAAAATTCGGGGCGTTACAGAGAATAATAAAGGTGAAGTTACGAGAAGAAACAAATTTCTACCTTATGTTTGTGATAACCACAAATTTTCCAAAAATACAAGATTTGCTTGTTATCATCAAGGAGTTCCAATCTTTTAGAGAACCAAGGTTTAAGCCCTACTTTTTGCATTTTTCCTCTTTTATTTTTCAGCAACTATGGATGAAAATCAAGCTAGCATAAGTATTAAATTTTACATCAACCTAAACACATCAAATATCATATTACCATATCATCAATAAGCATTCAAACTAACCAAATTTCAATTTGAAACATGCAATTTCATTACCATTAATCTAGATGCTCTTAGGCATCACAATTGGCCTTTACGAAATGTGCAAATATCACCTCCAAAAGCTACCTAAATGGCCAAATGCATACATGAGACATTGTGCCTAAAACTTAGTATGAATTTCATCTCAATTCCAACCATTTGGTACCAAAACACAATTTCAAAAGAAAGACATTTATATAGCAACTATACATCACATTTTACAAGACCATTTATACATATATACATTTCAAAATATATGACTACTTACAAGCCAATTCAAATGGCCAAAATTCATCAAGACATAAAGGCTACATTATCCAAAAGACCTATACATGCCATATAACCAAAATATACAAAGTTCAAAAGTACCAAAACAACAGCTAGATAGTGTGATGAGATCTCCAACAACTTCCAATATGAGCAAGCTTCGAAATCACTATAAAACACGAAAAAGTAAACAGAGGAAGCTATTAAGCTTAGTAAGCTTGTTTGGCTAATAAGTACAACATACCATTCATTCACAATTTAAAGAATCATAAGTAAACATGAGTAAGTTTCAATCAAAACTAAAGGTTAGCACATAATCATAACCATGTTAGTCATGTATAAATACATCAACTATGAATTACTTGTCATACTTCTCACAAATACTTGAACTGATTCATATCATCTCTTATATCCTCGTACCATCATCTTTGCCCGTTGAACCATTTGGAATACTATCGGATACTCGGGAATCTCACACACTAAGTGTCAACACATGGTCGAAACCATCTCTATCTCATATCTCGTATAAATTCTCACTCTCGAGCTATCATCGGGTCTGCTCACACAAGTTCACGGTCAAGATGTAACTACACAGTGCTACTCACACAAGCTGACGAGTAACCGCAACACATGCCAGAAAACTTAGCCACCAGTAGAACGTATAGGACCAGCACCCAAACACGGTAACCCTTAATGACATGTCATTTGTATTCCGTCTATTCCTAAGGTTCAACCGGGATCTATATATTGTCGATAACTCGTCGAGAATTTTCCTTGGTGTCGTATCATCAAAAATTATATCAATTAAGCATTCAAACATATATAATTTAATGCTTATTAAACATATGAACTTATCTCGAATTAATACGGAGAAAATCGATCGATCAATCTACTACTTTATTTTTCCCCCGATCTAATTCCGAACGTGGCTTTTTTTATCTATATAATCAAATTTAACCACTTTAATATTTATTTTACTCAATTCAATTCAACTTCATGTTATGGCAAAATTACCATTTTTTCCCAGAACATTTATTTACTTTACAATTTAGTCCCTAGCTCATAAAAATACAAATTCATGCAATTTAACCCACAGCCATGCTAGCCAAATTTTATATATATTCATAGCAGCCCACATATTTCATTATTTCACACATTTACCACATGATTTTAACATTCTATCAATTTAATCCCTATTTAACATTTTCAACCAAAATCACTTTACAAAACTTGTTTATCTTACAACAACCATTCATTTTCTACCATTAACTTCAAAACCCTAACATATACATCAATGGAAAATTTCAAACAATTCAATAGTTTTGCAAATTAGTCCCCCGGCTAGCTAAATTAAGCTATAACGACTTAAAAAACATAGAAATCATTAAAAACGGGACAAAAATCACTTACATGCAAGCTAGAGATTGAGCCGAATGTTTAAAAGCTGTAATTGTGCTATTTCTTCTTCAATTATGATGGAGGAAGAAGATGAATGAAATAAAAATGGCTTTTATTTTATTAATTTTAACCTTAATTACGTATTTACCTTTATACCCTTTAAAAACTTTAATAATTTCCATAAAACCAAACTCATAAATGTCCACTAACACAGAAATGGTATAATTACCACCTAAGTACTCTTATATTAAAGTTCTATAGCCAATTAGTGCATTTAACTTATAGAACTCAAGTTTTGTACCTTATGCGATTTAGTCCTTTTTCATAAATTGAGCATAAAAATGATAAAATTTCTTAACGAAATTTTCATATGACTTTACTATAAAATAATAATAAAATAAATATTTCCACATCGTATTTATGTCCTGAAACCACTGTTCCAATTTCACAAAAAACGGGCTATTACACCCACTGTAGTTGGATATTGGATGGAGTTGATAGAAATGATCTTGGAGGACTTAGATTGTACTCCAGAGAAAAACATGAAGTGCATTGTGTCCTTGCTCAAAGAGGAGGCCTATTTTTGGTGGCAGATTATGGTAAGAGGCACACAGGTTGAGAGGATCACTTAGGAATACTTTCAAGAGGCCTTCTAGAAAACATATGTGGGCATGAGATATGTGGAAGCCCGTAAGCTCAAGTTCATCAAGCAAAAGCAAGGGGATAAATCTGTGGCAGAGTATGAGGCCGAGTTCTTGAGGCCCAATCATTATGCCCAGGGTATGGTTGCCCATAAAAATATTATTAAAAGATTTGGATTTATTTTTTATTAGTTCTGATAATTGAGTTTATAAAAATTGAATCCGAGTCCCTGGCACTAATCCAAGTAAGTACTTTAGTTAATTGAAATCTTTAGAGACTGTAGAGTAAAAATCTTCTGCTTTAGAAAAGAGTTTGTGACAACTTTGATAAAACTATATACTTAGGGTTTTAAATAATAAACTTAAGCTAATGCATAAAATTATGAATTTTAGATAATTAATCATAATGAGTACTTGTGAAACTCACGGGCATGGTACTTTAAGGCGTGGCAGACACCGTCGAGGGGCTCGAGCTGAGCCATCTTCATTGGACAACATGCCCAATTTAAAGACAGTGAAATAATTGGGACACCTACTACTGAGATTGAGTCTCAAACTCAGGATGTGGGGGACGACACACTATCCTAAGCTATTGTAAGGGTAATATAGAGGGTCGTTGGGGCCCAATCTAAATCTAGGAGGCGATGGTCAGTAACTGAATGACTCTAGTCCAATGAGGTTGAATTATTTAAGGGTATCGCTAGGGTTAACCCTACAGTGACCGAGTACTAGTTGGAGGCCACCGAAAGGATCATGAATGATTTGGACTACACCTTAGAGCAGAAATTGAAGGGTGTGGTATATTTTCTTTACGATGAAGCATATCAATAGTGGCAGCCAGTTGAGCAGGGCACACAGCTTAAGCGTATAACTTGGGCTTTCTTTCAGGGCATCTTTTAGAAAAAATAAGTAGGGGTAAGGTATATTGAGGCCCGTAGGTTGGATTTTATTAGGCTAAAACTGGGTGAAAGATCTGTGACCAAGTATGAGGTAAAAATTTTTAGACTGAGTAGGTATGCTCAGAGCCTAGTAGTGATGGATTATGATAAGAGTGCCCGTTTTGAGGATGGACTTCACTATGACCTAAAAGTATTGGTAGCTCCGTAGAAGGAGCGAGTCTTCCAAACGTTAGTGGAGAAGGTTAATATCACTAGAGAGATCAAGCGCGTTAAGTGCGAGATGAGGGAGCAGGAGAGTGGACAAAATAAGAACAAGATGGATTCGAATACGTTTACTATCTATTCCCTTCCATGTTTTGCGTTGATTGATGTTAGTTCCACACATTCATATATAGCTAGTATGATTTTTGATAATTTGGGGATATCTACCGAGAGTACTTCTAGTGGGATTTCTGTGATTAGCCCATTGGGCCAATCAGTGCAAGTTAGTAAAGTGTATAGGAGATGTCCGCTAGAGTTTCAATTAGTTGTTTTTTCGGGTGATTTGATGTATTTATCATTTGGTGAATTTGACTTGATTTTGGGAATGGACTAGCATCAAGTCAGTTTGGATTGTGCGACTAAAAGGGTAACTCTGAAAGCTAAGAAGGTGTGGAATTGTGATGGTCGGCGAGCATCGAGATTACCTTTGTAATTTAATCTCCACTTTGGTGGCAAAAAAGTTAGTTCGGAAAGGGTGTGAAGCGTATGTGGCTTATGTGCATGATACGAGTGTTGTGAATTGTGCTGTTCAGAGCATTTGAATGATTCAGGATTTTTCAGACATCTTTCTTGAAGAATTGTCGGGGTTACCACTGGATGGAGAAGTCGAGTTGGGAATAGAGGTTTTGCCAGGGACAACTCTAGTGTCTATTGCTCCCTATCGCATGGCACCGAAAGAGCTTATGGAACTAAAGGTTCAACTTCAAGAGCTTCTTGATAGAGTGTTCATTAGACCCAGTGTATCTTCGTGGGGAGCACCGATACTCTTTGGTAAGAAGAAGGATGGTACGATGAGAATGTGCGTAGATTACCGACAGCTGAATAAGTTGACGGTAAAGATTAAGTATCCACTATCGAGGATCGATGATTTGATCGATCAATTTCGAGGAGCGTCTGAATTCTCCAAGATTGACCTCCGTTCTGGGTACCATCACTTGAGAGTTAAAGAATATGATGTGCATAAGACCGCCTTTAAGACTCGTTATGGGAATTACGTGTTCCTTGTCATGTCATTCAGTTTGACTAATGCTCCTGCTGCATTCATAAATCTCAATAATATTCTGGTACACTCTAAGACTGAGGTTGATCATGATGAGCATCTTAGAATGGTTTTGCAAATTCTCCGTGAGAAGAAGCTCTATGCTAAGTTGAGCAAGTGTGAATTTTGGTTGAGAGAGTTACTTTTTTGGGACACGTGGTTTCTACTGAAGGTATCCATGTGGACTCGAAAAAGATTGAGGCTATTCTTGAGAGGAAATAGCTTGGGAATGTGTCTGAGATCCAGAGTTTTCTCAGTTTGGCGGGGAACTATAGGAGGTTTGTGGAAGGTTCTTACTTTTTGCAGCTCCCTTGATTAAACTGTTGCGTAAGAATGTGTCTTTTGTGTGGACCGATGAGCAACAATCGAATTTTGAGAAGCTCAATTCTATTTTGACTCAGGCATCCATTCTGATATAGCTTGAACCCGGTAAGGAGTTTGTTGTGTATAATGATGCATCTTACACTGGTTTGGCTTGTGTACTAATGCAAGAGGGTAAAGTGGTGTGTTACACATCTAGATCGCTTAAACCACATGAAGGCAACTATCTAACACATGACCTTGATTTAGTTGCGATTGTCTTTATGCTAAAAATTTGGAGGCATTACTTGTACGATGAGAGGTGTATTATCTACACTAATCACAAAAGCCTCAAGTACCTTCTCATTCAAAAGGATTTGAATCTTGGGCAATGTAGATGGATTGAGTTGCTTAAGGATTACGACTGTGTTATAGAGTATCATCCTGGTAAGGGCAATGTTATGGTCGATGCTCTTAGTTGAAGATCGATATCTGAGTTGAGGGTGATATTTGCTCGCCTAAGTCTATTTGAGGACGGTGGTTTGTTAGCCGAATTACAAGTTAAGCCGACATGGATTGATCAGATTCAAGGTATGTAGTTATTGGATGACTCTTTGGTTCTTCGGGTTCAGCAGGTTAAGGAGGGTAAGGCTTCTGATTTTAGGTTTAATAATGAGGGTGTGTTGTGCTTCAAAGGTCAGATTTGTGTGTTGAATGAAACCGAGTTGAGGCAGTCTATCTTGCGAGAAGTGCATAGTAGCCTTATGCTATGCATCTCGGTGGTAATAAGATGTATCGTGATCTCCAGGAGTTGTACTGGTGGCCTGGTTTGAAACGAGAGGTAATCGACTTTGTGTCTTGTTGTTTGACATGCCAGTAGGTTAAGGCTGAGCACCAACTTCTTTCAGGTTTACTTCAACCCATTAAGATTCCATTATGGAAATGGGAATAGGTAACTATGGATTTTCTTAGCGGGTTGCCTCTGACACCCACTAAAAAGGACTCGGTTTGGGTTATTGTGGATCGGTTGATCAAGTCTACTAATTTTCTTCTGGTTCAAATCGATTATTCTCTACTAAAATTAGTGCAATTGTATATTTATGATATTGTAAGACTTTATGGGGTTCCAGTGTCGATTATCTCAAATCGATACCCTCAATTTACATCTCGATTTTGGAAAAAACTGCATGAGGCCTTGTGTAACAGCCAGTTTTTAGTGAAATCTGAACAGTGATTTCGGGGCCACAAATCTGAACTGGAAAGAAAAAAATTTATATTTTTGTATGATTTGCATTTAGATAGAAATATCATGTGAAAATTCTAATAAGAAATTTTTATTGATTTAGTGTTTAATTACGGGAAGGACCAAATCGCATAAAATGCAAAAGTTGAATTCTAGTAGCTAGAAGGATCAAATAGCTATGGAGTTCAAAAATTGAGATTCTTATATGGTAATTAGACCATTAATCAAAAGTAAGTAGATATTTTTGATGATTCATCCATGGAAAAATTAGAAAAGGCTAAGGACTAAATTGGAAAGTGATAAAATTAAAGATGATAATTAAATTAAATAGAAATATCATCTTATTTTATATCATCTTCCCCAAAATTTGCATGGAAACCTTAGGAGAGAGAAAAGAAACTGATCAAGCTTAATTGGGTAAGTTTTTTCTTGTCCCGTTTTTAGTAATTTTATATTTTTTAAACCGGGATAGTTTACTCTATCTGTTTGGGGAATTAATTTGAAAAGTTATCAAAGTATAGAAATTATGCCATGGATGGATATGCTAAAAATTCAAAATTTATGGTGGAAAATGAAAGGTTGTTGATAGATAAACATCTTTTACAAAGTGATTTTTCATGAAAACATGATTTAGGGACTAATTTGTAAAGTTATGAAACTTGAAGAAAAATTTTGAAATTTATGGAACACATGTGCTGTAAATTGTATATTGAAATTTCAGTTTGGCTTGGAATAGGGAGTAAATTGCATGAATTTTATTTTCCGGGCCTAGGGACGAAATTGGAATTTATGGAAAGTTTAGGGGCAAAATGGTAATTTTGCCTAGGATGTAAATTGAGTTAAAATGAATATGAAATGTGAGAAATTGATGATTAAATTTATTTATATAGATCCGGATAACAAATTCGAAGTTAGATCGAGGAATAGAGAAAGTTTCGGATTAGTACATTTTCTTGTACGAACTATTATCGAGGTAAGTTTGTGTAACTTAATTGAGCATGTAAATATGTTGAATTGAATGTTGTATTTGTATAGAATGTGATTTATATTTATGTGAATTAATTGGATGTTATAATATAAGAATTGAATACATGCTTGATATTGTTTGAAAAGGGTTCAGTTCCGTTTGAATATTGGATTTCGATAGACAAATGTGATTTCCCTTATTGAATGAGGTCCTGCATTTGTTGCTGACGAGATTTAGGTCGGACAAGTAATCCTATTGAACACATCACAGAAAGGATTTAGCCTGGACTAGTAATCCTGATATAAACCCTCTTGAGCATATGTTACAGATAGGATTTAGCTCGGACAGGCAATCTTGATTAAGCTCTTATGAGCATATGTTGGAAACAGGATTTAGCTTAGACAAGTAATCCTATTATAAGATATGTGGCTTGAGAGTGTGCTTTTTAATTAAGTGCCTTAATGGGTACTCATGAATATGAATTGACGAGTTATTAAATTGTACACCTTGAGTGTACTATTTGAGTATCCATCGAAATTTCAATGATTCAATGGACAAAATACTTGACATGATATGAGAATTATGAGATGAAATGAATAATGTCTTGAAAGAATATAGCATGATGAGCTCATCTATGTTTACTTGATGTATATGAGAATTTTGTGGCTAACATGTTTGATTGAATGCATGTGTTTAGGCAATTTTACCATGTAACACCCCTTAAACCGTACCCGTCGTCAGAATAGGGTTTCAGAGTATTACAAGAGTTTATAGAATAATTACAGATAAATCATGTCGAAATATTATTCATATATGAAAACAACCATAAAGCCCCTTGAATGGACCTTCGAGGCCCAATATGAACAGTAGAAACAAATCGGGACTAATTCGGAGTCACTAGAATTTTTCGCGAAATTTCAAAATTTTTCTTAAGTACAGGGCTCACATGCCTGTATGGTCTAGGGACACGCCAGTGTGACTCTTAGACATGCCTGTGTCACAGGCCGTGTCTTACCCCATGTAACTCTCTGACTTGTATCATACGGCCTGCCACACACCTGTGTGGTAGGCCGTGTGGTTAATTTATTTTTCATAAAATAGGTGCAGTTTTCACACGGCCAAGATATACGCCCGTGTTCGAGGTCGTATCTCTCACACGGCTGAGACACACGCCTGTTTCTCTATCCATGTGCTCAATTATGAGCATTCCATTTCTAAATTTTAAGATACAGGGAACACGCGGCCAGACTACATGCCCATGTACTAGGCCGTGTGTCACACGCCCATGTGTCTACCCGTGTGGACAAAATAAAGTCCTTTCCTAGCTTCATTTTCTCACCTAATTTACCAATGACCTACACCAAAGTTTGCAAATCATATACCAACCAATTCAAGCATTATAATATCAAGACAATTCTATCATCTAACATGATATAACATTACATATAATCATACCTAAAATCTTACCATTTGTAAACATACCTATTTAATATATCTCAAACAAACTATATAAATACTTATGTTATTAACATGATATAACCTCATTAGACAAATACCAAAACATGATCAATACTAGCCATTCCAATGACTAAATTACAAACATCCACTTACAGTCCATCATATGACCAAATTAACCTATACATGCCATTATACAAAAATAAGTCTACCATATATACCAAAATCAACAAGTGGATAATGTGATGATTATCTGACCAATCTCCAACCTTCGCGAGCTTCCGAGCACTACAAAATAGGGAAAATAAAACCTAGTAAGCATCCTTATGCTTAGTAAGTTCATATAACAATAATTAAACTTACCAATTTCGTTTATTTCTATTTTTCATACATTAACATATTTTCCATACATATAGCTAAATACCTATTCACATGCATTCAACCAAACAAGTTAGTCATATAATTCACATATATACCAAATAAGCATAGATGAGCTCATCATGCCACACTTCCTTAACATTTCATAAATATTAATCCTTTGATCTATTAATTTCCCATATCAGCAGTTTTATCCGTTAAATTATTGAATTATCGATGGATATTCCATTAGTACACACAAAGTGTACATATCATTAATCTGTCAATTCATATTCTGAGGTACCCCTTAGGGCAATTATTCAGAGAGCACATTCTCGAGCCACATATCATACAGCAAGATTACCAGTCCAGGCTAAATCCTGTCTATAAATATGCTCTAAGAGTTTTGTCAAGATTACCAGTCCAGGCTAAATCCAATCTATTCCATATGCTCAAGAAAACTTATATGAGGATTACCCATTCGAGATACATCCTTTCAATAATGAAGTCAATAGGATTACTCCTCCGAGCTAAATCCATTCTGCAACAAATGCAGGACCTCATTTCACAAGGGAATAACCTTTATCCATCTTAATCCAATATTTACACGGAATTTAATCCTTTTCATATGTTTTTGAGCATATGTCCTTTTCTTACATTCATATCATTCATAATGTATACATGCATTATTGTTCCACATTCAATCTATTACAACATTCTATTCAACATATTTACATAATGTACAATTAAGTTACACGAACTTACCTCGACAATAGTTTGTACTTGAAAACCTACTAATCCGATATCTTTTCTTTTCCTCGATCTAACTCTTTGTTTGATCTTTCCAGATCTATATAAATGAATTTAACATCAATTTATTACATTCCATATTCTATTAAAACTCAATTTACATTCTAGGCAAATGACCATTTTACCCCCATACTTTTCATAATTGACATTTTAGTCCCTAGGCTCAGAAAATGAAATTCATGCAATTTAATCCCTATTTCCAGCCCAACCGAATTTCATATGTCACAATAACAGCTCATAAATTTCACAAAAATCAGAATTTTACCATGGGTTTTACCATCTTTCAATTTAGTCATTAAATAAATTTTCATCAAAAATTCACTTTGTAAAAGTTGTTTATCTATCAACAACCTTTCATTTTCTACCATAAATTTCATAATTTCAACATAATCATCCATGGCACAATTTCTATACCTTGTTAACTTTTCAAATTAATCCCCTAAATAGATAGTTTAAGCTATCTCAATTCCAAAAATATAAAAATTACTAAAAACGAGACTTGATTACTTACCCAATTAAACTTGATTAGTTTCCTTTCTCTCTCCTAGGGTTTCCATGGAAATATTTGGGGAAAATGATATGAAAATAAGATGATATTCTGTTTAATTAATTATTATCTTTTAATTATTTTGTTTTCCAATTTAGTCCTTGCCCTTTTTCAATTTTTCCATGGAATTTTCACCAAAAAAATCTACATACTTTTCTTTAATGGTCTAATTACCATATAAGGACCTTAAGTTTTGAATTCCATAGCTATTTAATCCTTATAGCTACTGAAATTTAACTTTTACATTTTATGCAATTTGGTCATTTTCAAAATTAAGCACATAATCAGTAAAATTTTCCTATCAATATTTTCATATAACTTTCCTATCATACCACTAATCATGCAATAATTTTAAAATAATTTATCTTTTTAACTTGGATTTGTGGTCACGGAACCACTATTCTGATTTCACTGAAATTGGGCTGTTACATACCAAGTTGATGGAAACATGTTATTATATGCTTAATTTTAATAAATGAGATTGGTAAGTTTAATTCCAGTTATACGAACTTACTAAGCATAATATGCTTACTTTACTCTGTTTTATAGTGCTCGGAAGCTCACGAAGGTTGGTGAACGGTTGGAGTATCATCACATTATCGACAAGCTTATTTTGGTATAAATAGTAAACTTATTTTGGTATAATGGCATGTATAGGTTATCTTGACCATAGATGGCTTGAATATGTTATTTGTAATTTAATCATTGGAATAGCTAGTAATGGTTTATTTTGGTACTTATAAAGCATTATGTCATGATAAATACATATATGTTAAGAATGGATGATTAAGTGATATTTAATGTTTAGGTTAAACTAAGGTAAGATTATAAACATAATTATATATATGCAATGATACATCATATTAGATGTTAGAATTTGCTTGAAATCAATACTTGAATTGTTGGTATTTGGATGTAAGTTTTGATACAGGAAATTGGTAAAATTTTGGGTAAGAAATGAAGCTAGAAATGGCTTTATTTTGTCCACACGGGTAGACACACAGGCGTCTGTCTACACCGTGTGTAACATACTGTAACAGTCTGGTTTATGTCCTAGTCGGAACAGTGGTTTCGAGACCACAAATCTGAGTCTGTATAATATTTTAATATTATATTCTGTGTCGTTGATATGTGGTTTAGCATGTGTTAAATTTCCGTAAGTTAATTTGATTGTCTGTGTGTCTAATTTGACAAAAGGATGAAATTGCATTGAATGTGAAAGTTGCTTGCTATTGTTAAAGTATCAATGTGATATGGCTTTTGAATGTTGTGGCCTTAATAGGCAAATAAGCCAATAAGTGGTTAGTGGATGGCTAAGGTCATAAATGACCTTGAATTATATGTTTTGATATATTTGTTTTAAAGGTTAAAAATGTCTTTTGTAATAAATGATTATATGTTTAAGAAAAAACATAAAAATGGCCACATTATCATCCTTGTTAGCCGAAAATCAAAGAAAGAAAAAGAAGAAAACCTTGAGCTAGGCATTCGGCATTTTCAAGCTCAAATTAAGGTATGATTTTGAGTCGATTTTCGATGATTTACGTTTTTGCAATCGTTGCTTCTTCTACTATCAAACCCATGTCTCAATTTTGTGAATTGATGGTGTTTGTGAGTTATGCTATTGTTGATATGTTGAGTTTTGTGATGTTTCATGGTGTTAAATGAAATATCTAAGCTTGATGAACATGTTTTGTTCTTGAAGTTTTGTTGAATTTAGCTAAATAGGGCTAAATTGAGAACATATTGTTTTAGGGGACTAATTTGTAAATTTGATGAAATATTTGGACTTGTATAGTCCCTAGGGATATTCTGCTAAGCATGAGCTTTGGTGGATTTTGTGAATTTGGTGTTTTGTGAAAAAATGGACTAGATTGATAAAATCTGCAAATGTGAGGGCTAAATTGCAAATAGCTCTAAATATATGTCTTTGGATTGAATTGAATGAACTAATGAATAAAAGGGTTAATTCTAAATATGTTTAGATCAAGAACCGAGGAAAACGGATTTAGATCGCGGGCAAGCGAAAATAAACGAGTAGCCGTTTTTATTCCAATAAACCGAATCCGAGGTAAGTCTTTATGCAAATAAATGTATATGTATGCAATTGTAATTGTTCATATGATTATGATGATAGTGAATGTTTATGAGAGGTCTTGCATTTGAATGCCGAGATAAGTTCGATATAGTGATTAAGTTCAAGAAACCTCGTATGAGCATATGAATAGATGGAATTGACTAAGTCACGACATAGACTTCTGTTCTATTGAGATTCATGTAAAACCGTGTCTGGGACGTCAGCGTTGATTTGAAATTCGTGTAAGACCATTTCTGGGACAGTGGCTTCGATATCTGATAATGTGTAAGACCACGTCTGGGACGTTGGAATCAATATGAGCTTTATGTATAAGACCACGTCTGGGATGTTGGCATTGTTATAATCCTTACGTGTAAGACCATGTCTGGGACATCGGCATCGTACTGATTCATGTAAGACCCTGTCCGGGATAGTGGCATCAATATCTGAGTACACGTAAGACCTCATCTGGGACGATGGCATTGTACGATCTTTCCGAGTTTCTGAATATATTACTGGATTTCTTTATGGTTCCACAAATGAGCCTGAAATGCAATTGGCAAATCCGAGCTTTATTAGATTGAGTAAATGAATGTTCGATTCAGGTACGTGATTATACACTAATGGTGTATTCAAGGTAAGCATTTAATTGATCCTACTATGAGAATATGTATATGGAATTTGTGATATGATTCAGAAATGGTGAAAACAGCTAAGTGATTGAGATGTGCTAATGTATTTGTTTGCACATATGCATTTTTTTATATACCAAGTTTATTTGTATATGACTTACTAAGCTTTTGGAAAACTTACTCTGTGTGTGTGTTTAATCTGGTTTATAGGTCGTCAAAGCTCTTGAAGGCTCGGGACTGTCATGGATCGTCATCACACTACTAAAACTTATTTTAGTACCCTTTGAAAATGTATATAGCTCAATATGGCATTTATAGGCTAGTTTTGGTATAAGTTGTACAATGAACTTAGCCATGTGATTTGGCTAATTATGTTTTGGTAAGTATATATTGAGGAAAGGAGCTTGGTATAATTTAGATTTAGTCATACAAATTGGTATGTTTGGAATTGGTTTGAATGGTTTGTAGTGTGATTACCTTAGTTGGTAAAATGTGCATGAGATATCTTGTTAAATATGGCTTGTAGGTTTGACCCTTATGGGTGGCATCTTGGCCTTGTAAATGGCCTATAATGTCACACGGTTGTGGCACATGGGTGTGCCTAACGATCGTGGATGAGTTATAGGATGCAGTTTAGTATCACACGGCCTCGACACGGGCGTGTCTTCTGGCCGTGGTGTGCAAGTCAGTAGCTAATATAAAAGTACACGGCCAAACACACGGGCGTGCTTGGTGGCCGTGGTGGGGAAGTCAGTATATGACCTAAAAGTACACGGCCATGGCACACGGGCGTGCCTAATGACCCTGTTGGTATAGTCAGTATATAGACACGGTTGGATACACGCGGGCGTCTAGAAGCCGTGGATGACACACGGTCTCCTCCCACGGGCGTGTCTCCCCTGTAGTTTATTAAAGTTTTAAATTTTCGTGAAATTTCATATGTGTTTCAGTTTAGTCCCAACTCAACTTCTAAGTATGATTAAGGTCTCGAGGACCCGTTTAAGGGACATTATGTCTGAGAATGATGATTGAATGTATGATTTTGCCTGTGAATGTTTTCGATCTGTCTGGTAACACTCCTAACTCTAATCTTGCAACGGACACGGGATAGGGGTGTTACATTTGGTTGGTATCAGAGCTACGGTTGTCGGAATAACATAGCATGTCAGAGTCTAGCTATACATGCCATATATTTGAATTGTGATAGTGTGATGAATCCTGACGTATAAAATGTGATTTTGTATAGTAATGGATCCCGAAAGAGCCGTAGCTGACAACGTAGAAAGTAATGCGTCTGCTCCCGCGCAAGGGATAGCGCCCTCTGATTCGAGACCGGCTATGAGCGGTCATAAGGGAGAAGCTAAACAAGCTTTTTTCCTGATGATGAGTGAGTGGTTCACTCAGTTCGCAAGAAATAACCCGACTGTTTCACAAGCCCCGCCCCGATTAATCCCCCTCAGACATCCGATATACCTCCGACTGTAAATCTGAATCTGTTGAATAAGCCTCCTGTTGACAAGATCCGTAAGTATGGTGCCGAGGAATTTCGGGCTACTAAAGATGATGATGCTGAAAAAGCTGAATTCTGGATTGAAAATACGATCTGGGTATTTGATGAAATGTCTCTGACTCCGGAAGAATGCATAAAGTTTGTGGTATCTTTGCTTCGAGATGCAGCTTATCAATGGTGGAAAACTCTGATTTCTGTCGTTCCGAGAGAACGAGTTACATGGGATTTCTTTCAGAACGAATTTCGTAAGAAATATATCAGTGAGAGATTCGTTGATCAGAAACGAAAGGAATTTCTGGAACTTAAACAAGGCTGAATGACTGTTTCTGAGTATGAGCGAGAATTCGTGAGACTAAGTCAGTATGCCCGGGAATACGTATCATCTGAAGCTATAATGTGCAAAAGGTTTGAGGATGGCCTTAATGAAGATATTCGTTTGCTAGTCAGGATTTTAGAAATAAAAGAGTTTGTTGTACTTGTAGACCGAGCTTGCAAAGCTGAAGCACTCGGGAAAGATAAAAGAAAAGTTGAGTCTGAAGTTCAAGATATGAGAAAGAAATTTCAGAGTAAATCATTTTAGTCTGCTCCGAAAAGATTCAGAGATGATCAAGGTCGTTCCAGAGATAATGTGGGACATTCGAACAGAAATCGAGTTAGACCGAAAATGAGTTCTAAAACTCCAGCAACTTCAGTGGCCAGTATTGGTAATGTTCGATCCGAGAGACCTGAATGTAAGTATTGTGGAAAAAGACATTCGAAAAGTTGTAAACTAAACGACAGAGCTTGTTTCAGATGTGGATCACTTGATCATTTTATCCGTGATTGCCCTGAGACTGTTGAGCCAGAAGCTATTCAGAATGTGAGATCAGATAATGCACGTGTAAGAGGAAGATCATCAAAGAACGTAAGAAATGTCAGTGTTAGCCAAAGAACTATGAGAGACAATATTGTTCGATCTGAAGTTAGAGTGCCTGCCAGAGCGTATGCTAACCGAGCTCGTAAGGAAGCTTCGTCGCCTGATGTTATAACTGGTACTTTTACTCTTTATGATACTTCTGTGATTGCTTTGATAGACCCTGGTTCTACGCATTCTTATATATGCATGAATTTGGTATTCAATAAGACTTTGCCTGTAGAGTCTATTGAGTTTGCTATAAAGGTATCGAACCCCTTAGGTAAAAGTGTCCTTGTGAACAAAGAATGCAAGAACTGTCTGTTACTGTTTCGAGATATCTGTTTCCCTGCTGATCTGATGCTTTTGCCATTTGATGAATTTGATATTATTCTGGGTATGGATTGGTTGTTTATGCATGATGTTGTTGTGATCTGTAAAAGAAAGACTATAGATTTGAGATGTCCAATGATGAGATTGTACGGATTGAGTCTGATGATTTGAATGGGTTGCCTGCGGTGATATCTGTTTTGAAAGCTCAGAATTATGTGAAAAAGGGTTACGAGGCATATTTTGCTTATGTGATTGATTCAAGAGTATCTGACAAGAAAGTTGAATCAGTGTCTATTGTTTGTGAGTTTTCTAACGTGTTTCTTGAAGAGTTATCGGGTTTGCCTCCGATTCGTGAAGTTGAATTTGGTATTAATTTGTTGTCTGGTACTACACCTATTTCAATAGCTCTGTATAGAATGGCACCAACAGAGTTGAAAGAGTTAAAGTCACAGTTGCAAGAATTGACTGAAAGAGGGTTTGCTAGACCGAGTTTCTCGCCTTGGGGTGCTCCAGTTTTGTTTGTGAAAATGATAGATGGCACGATGAGAATGTGTATTGATTATCGTCAGCTGAATAAAGTGACAATAAAGAATAAATATCCGTTGCCCTGAATAAATGATTTGTTTGATCAGTTAAAAGGAGCTACTGTGTTTTCTAAGATTGATCTGAGATCTGGATACCATCAGTTGAGACTGAAAGATTCAAATATTCCGAAGACTGCTTTCAGAACGAGGTACGGGCATTATGAATTTTTAGTTATGCCATTTGGACTAACCAATGCTCCTGCTGTTTTTATGGATTTGATGAATAGAATTTTCAAACCGTATCTAGATCAATTTGTTGTTGTATTCATTGATGATATTTTGATTTATTCATATTATGAAAATGAACATGCTGAACATCTGAGAATTGTGTTGCAAACTTTGAGAGAAAAGCAATTATACGCGAAATTCAGCAAATGTGAATTTTGGTTGCATGAGGTTAGCTTTCTAGGACATAATGTGTCAGCTTCTGGAATCCGAGTGGGTCCGAGTAAGATTTCTGCTATTCTGGATTGGAAACCTCCGAGAAACGTGTCTGAAGTCCGTAGTTTTCTGGGACTTGCTGGTTATTACTGTAGATTTGTAAAAGGGTTTTCAATGATAGCTACTCCGTTGACTAGAATACTTCAGAAAGATGTCAGATTTGAATGGTCGGATAAATGTCAGAAAAGTTTTGATAAGTTGAAAACTCTGTTAACTGAAGCTCCAATATTAGTACAGCCAGAATCGGGTAAAGAATTTGTTGTATACAGTGATGCTTCGTTTAATGGTTTGGGATGTGTTTTGATGCAGGAAGGCAAAGTGATAGCTTATGCCTCGAGACAGTTAAAGCCTCATGAGAAGAACTATCTGACACATGATCTTGAGTTAGCTGCGATTGCGTTTGCACTTAAGATTTGGCGTCATTATCTATACGGTGAGAAATGTCACATATTTTCAGATCACAAAAGTTTGAAATATTTGATGACTCAAAAAGATTTGAACTTACATCAAAGAAGATGGCTTGAGCTGTTGAAAGATTATGAGTTTGTGATAGATTATCATCCGGGTAAAGCGAATGTTGTTGCTAATGCATTGAGTAAAAAATCGTTGTATGCACTACGAGCTTTGAATACTCAACTGAATTTTTCTGATGATTGTTCTATGACAGCTGAATTAAAAGATAAACTGTTGTTTTTACAACAGATATGTGATGCTCAGAAGTCTGATAATGAATTGCTAGAAAAATGAGCTCAGTGTGAAATGAACTCTGAATCTGAATTTCAAATTGTTGATAATTGTTTGAGATTCCGAGATCGTATCTGTGTTCCGAGAAATCCAGAGTTGATTCAGTTGATTTTGAATGAAGTACATAATGGTCATCTATCCGTTCATCCGGGGAGTACTAAGATGTATCATGATTTGAAACGACACTACTGGTGGTCTAGTATGAAAAGGGACATTTCTGACTTTGTTTTGAAATGTTTAATTTGTCAGCAAGTGAAAGCTAAACATCAAGTTCCGTCTGGGTTTTTACAACCGATTTTGATTCCTGAGTGGAAATGAGATAGAGTGACGATGGACTTTGTTTCTGGTTTGCCTCTGACTCCGAGAAAGAAAGATGCGATATGGGTCGTAGTTGATCGATTAACGAAATCTACCCATTTTATTCCGATAAGATCCGATTTCTCACTTGAGAGATTTGCCGAGCTTTATATTGCTAAGATTGTAAGATTGCACGGGGTGCCACTATCCATTGTGTCTGATAGAGATCCGAGGTTTGCGTCGATATACTGGAAGAAACTGCAAGAAGCTTTGGGCATGAAATTGCATTTCAGTACAACTTTTCATCCACAAACAGATGGTTAGTCTGAACGAATTATTCAGATTCTTGAAGATATGTTGAGATGCTGTATACTTGAATTTAATGGTTCGTGGAACTGTATCTGCCGTTGATCGAATTTGCGTACAATAACAGTTTTCAAACAAGCATCAAAATGGCACCTTATGAAGCTTTGTATGGACGTAAATGTCGTACACCTCTGTATTGGACCGAACTCAGTGAGAATAAGCTTCACGGGGTTGATTTGATAAAAGATTCAGTACAGAAAGTGAAGTTGATCCGAGATTGTCTGAAAGCAGCATCTGATCATCAGAAATCGTATGCAGATTTGAAACGAAAAGATATAGAATTTGAGAAAGTATTTATGAAAGTGTCTCCGTGGAAGAAAGTGCTTCGATTTGGACAAAAAGGCAAATTAAGTCCGAGGTTCATCGGACCGTATGAGATCATTGAACGTGTCGGACCTGTTGCATATAGATTAAAGTTGCCGTCTGAGCTAGAAAAGATACACAACTTATTTCACATTTCGATGCTCCGTAGGTATCGATCCGATCTGTCACATGTGATTGCCCCATCTGAAATTGAAATCCGTTCTGATTTGACATATGAAGAAGAACCGATCCGTATCTTAGCTCGTGAAGTGAGAGAGTTGAGAAATAAGAAGATTCTGTTAGTGAAAGTACTGTGGAATCGACATGGGATTGAAGAGGCTACCTGGGAGCCTGAAGACTCAGTGAAACAACAATATCCGAATCTGTTAAACGGTAAGATTTTCGGGGACGAAAATCCCTAAGGGGGGAGAAGTATAACAGTCCAGTTTATACCCTAGTCGGAACAGTGGTGTCAGGACCACAAATCTGAGTCCGTATAATATTTTAATATTATATTCTGTGTCGTTGATATGTGGTTTAGCATGTGTTAAATTCCCGTAAGTTAATTTGATTGTCTGTGTGTTTAATTTGACAAAAGGATGAAATTGCATTGAATGTGAAAGTTGCTTGCTATTGTTAAAGTATCAATGTGATATGGCTTTTGAATGTTGTGGCCTTAATAGGCAAATAAGCCAATAAGTGGTTAGTGGATGGCTAAGGTCATAAATGACCTTGAATTATATGTTTTGATATATTTGTTTTAAAGGTTAAAAATGTCTTTTGTAATAAATGATTATATGTTTAAGAAAAAAACATAAAAATAGCCACATTATCATCCTTGTTAGCCGAAAATCACAGAAATAAAAAGAAGAAAACCTTGAGCTAGGCATTTGGCATTTTCAAGCTCAAATTAAGGTATGATTTTGAGTTGATTTTCGATGATTTTTACGTTTTTGCAATCGTTGCTTCTTCTACCATCAAACCCATGTCTCAATTTTATGAATTGATGGTGTTTGTGAGTTATGCTATTGTTGATATGTTGAGTTTTGTGATGTTTTATGGTGTTAAATGAAATATCTAAGCTTATGAACATGTTTTGTTCTTGAAGTTTTGTTGAATTTAGCTAAATAGGGCTAAATTGAGAAAATATTGTTTTGGGGGACTAATTTGTGAATTTGATGAAATATTTAGACTTGTATAGTCCCTAGGGATATTCGGCTAAGCATGAGCTTTGGTAGATTTTGTGAATTTGGTGTTTTGTAAAAAAATGGACTAGATTGATAAAATGAGCAAATGTGAGGGCTAAATTGCAAATAGCCCTAAATATATGTCTTTGGATTGAATTGAATGAACTAGTGAATAAAAGGGTTAATTCTGAATATGTTTAGATCAAGAACCGAGGAAAAAGGATTTAGATCGCTGGAAAGCGAAAATAAACGAGTAGTCATTTTTATTTCGATAAATCGAATCTGAGGTAAGTCATTATGCAAATAAATGTATATGTATGCAATTGTAATTGTTCATATGATTATGATGATAGTGAATGTTTATGAGAGGTCTTGCATTTGAATGTCGAGATAAGTTCGATATAGTGATTAAGTTCAAGAAGCCTCGTATGAGCATATGAATAGATGGAATTGACTAAGTCACGACATAGACATCTGTTCTGTTGAGATTTATGTAAGACCGCATTTGGGACATCGGCGTTGATTTGAAATTCGTGTAAGACCATGTTTTGGACAGTGGCTTCGATATCTGATTATGTGTAAGACCACGTCTGGGACATTGGCATCAATATGAGCTTTATGTATAAGACCACGTCTGGGACGTTGGTATTGTTATAATCCTTACGTGTAAGACCATGTCTGGGACATCGGCATCGTACTGATTCGTGTAAGACCCTGTCCGGGACAGTGGCATCAATATCTGAGTACACATAAGACCTCGTATGGGACGATGGCATTGTACGATCGTTCCGAGTTTCTGAATATATTACTGGATTTCTTTATGGTTCCACAAATGAGTCTGAAATGCAATTGAAAAATCCGAGCTTTATTAGACTGAGTAAATGAATGTTCGATTCAGGTACATGATTATACACTAATGGTGTATTCAAGGTAAGCATTTAATTGATCCTACTATGAGAATATGTATATGGAATTTGTGATATGATTCAGGAATGGTGAAAATGGCTAAGTGATTGAGATGTGCTAATGTATTTGTTTGCACATATGCATTTTTTTATATACCAAGTTTATTTGTATATGACTTACTAAGCTTTTGGAAAGCTTACTCTGTGTGTGTGTGTTTAATCTGTTTTATAGGTCGTCAAAGCTACTGAAGGCTCGGGACCATCATGGATCGTCATCACACTACTAAAACTTATTTTGGTACCCTTTGAAAGTGTATATAGCTCAATATGGCATGTATAGGCTAGTTTTGGTATAAGTTGTATAATGAACTTAGCCATGTGATTTGGCTAATTATGTTTTGGTAAGTATATATTGAGGAAAGGAGCTTGGTATAATTTAGATTTAGTCATGCAAATTAGTATGTTTGTAGTTGGTTTGAATGGTTTGTAGTGTGATTACCTTAGTTGGTAAAATGTGCATGAGATATCTTGTTAAATATGGCTTGTAGGTTTGACCCTTATGGGTGGCATCTTGGCCTTGTAAATGGCCTATAATGTCACACGGTTGTGGCACACGGGCGTGCCTAACGACCGTGGATGAGTTATAGGATGCAATTTAGTATCACACGGCCTCAACACGGGCGTGTCTTCTGGCCGTGGTGTGCAAGTCAGTAGCTAATATAAAAGTACATGGCCAAACACATGGGCGTGCTTGGTGGCCGTGGTGGGGAAGTCAGTATATGACCTTAAAGTACACAGCCATGGCACACGGGCGTGCCTAATGACCGTGTTGGTATAGTCAGTATATAGACACAGTTGGATACATGGGGGCGTCTAGAAGCCGCGGATAACACACGGTCTCTTCCCACGGGCGTGTCTCCCCTGTAGTTTATTAAAGTTTTAAATTTTCGTGAAATTTCATATGTGTTTCAGTTTAGTCCCGACTCAACTTCTAAGTATGATTAAGGTCTCGAGGACCCGTTTAAGGAGCATTATGTCTGAGAATGATGATTGAATGTATGATTTTGCCTGTGAATGTTTCCGATCTGTCTGGTAACGCTCCTAACCCTAATCTGGCAACGGACACGGGATAGGGGTGTTACACACACGACCTGGTACATGGGCTTGTGGTTAGGCTGTGTGTCCCCTGCATCTTAAATTTGAGAAACAAAATGCTTAGAATTGAGCACACAGGGCATGTGTCTTGGCCGTGTGAAACCTACACCTAATTTTGAAAAAAATTTAATTGATCACACAGCCTAACACACGGGCGTGTGGCTGGCCGTGTGGTGCAAGTCAGAGAGTTACACGGGGTGGGACACGGCCTGTGACACAGGCATGTCATATGATCACATGGGCGTGTGCCCTGACCACATGGGCGTGTGTGCTTTGCATCTTGGAAAATTTTTAAAATTTCGCGAAAAATTCTATGAGTTCTCGATTTAGTCCTAACTCGATCCTAATACTCATATTGGGCCTTGAGGGGCCTTGAGAGTCCATTTAAGGGACGTTGTGAAAAATCCCGGTAAATGAATAGTAAATGATGTCAATTATTCGTAAATGTTCTGAAAGCTCCGGTAATGCTTTGTAACCCTTTTCCTGCGACGGACACGGGTTAAGGGTGTTACACCTTGGGTATCTGATGGACAGTCTGAGAGGGTGATTCAAGTATTACAGAGTTGTATTATCGATTTCCGTGGTAGTTGGGAGGAGTTTCTGCCACTAGCTAAATTTGTTTATAATAATAAATTTCAGTCTAGTATTAAGATGGCACTGTATGAGGCTCTATATGGTCGTATGTGTCGCACTCTATTATGTTGGACTGAGTTGGGTGAGAAGAAGATTATGGGTCCTGATATGGTTTCTGAGACTGAGGATAATGTCAGATTGATTTGGGAACGTCTTAAGGTAGCTTTTTACAGACAGAAGTCTTATATAGATATTAGGAGGAAAGATATAGAGTTTGTTGTGGGAGATAAGCTTTTCCTAAGGTATCAACATGGAAGAAGGTCCTCAGATATGGACGTAAGAGCAAGTTGATCCCTAGGTTCATTGCGCCTTATCGGATTTTGAAACAAGTGGGGTCGGTCATCTATTTGTTAGAGTTACTTCCAGAGTTAGACCATATACACAATTTTTTTTTCACATCTCTATGTTAAGACAGTATCGGTCTATCCATCTCACATTGTGCTTGTTGAGGTGATTGAAGTAAGGCCGGATTTGACTTTCGAGGAAGAACCAGTGCAAATTTTGGATCGAGAGGTTAAGGTATTGAGAAAGAAGACTATTCCGTTAGTTAGGGTTATGTGGTGGAATCATGGTACATAGGAAACCATTTGGGAACCAAAGGATTTGATTCGTTAGCAATACCCACATTTGTTTGATTTAGGTAAAATTTCAAGGTCGAAATTTCTTTAAATAGGAAAGAGTTGTAACGCCCCCAAAATTTTTGTTTTTGAATTGTTAGAATTTGAGAAGTAAAATTGATTTGAGTAGTGGTTAAGTTTTGTGCTTGTGTGTGAGAGGTTCTAGGTTCGAGTCCCTTCCCTTGAATTTTTTATTTTTGCTCCAACCCCTATCTTCGGATATTAAGCTTAAAAATGATTTTCTCTCAATTGATGGCAATAATAAGCCTATTGGTTTAGTGGTAAGGCTTTAGCTTACCTAAAGGTCATGTTTTTAAATCCCTATACATGCCAAATGTAAATATTTTTGCTAATTCCCCAGTCTGTGCTGCCTATGTGGTAGAGGTTGGGTGAAATTCGAACTCTGGATAATCTAATAAGTTTTCATAATCAATTTGATTATGATGTTTTATAAAAAAATTAAATTAGAAGATTTTCCCCAAATTTTTCTCACCACTCTCTCACGTTTCTGACTTTCTCTCTTCCTCTTTCCACGTTCAATTTTTTTTTTCAATTTTGTGATTGACTTTTTCACCATTTCCTCTTTTAGGTTTCCTTCTTTGTGTTTCCCTTCTACTATATCCTTTCCTTCATTCTTTTCTTTCATTTTCTTGCTATTTTTTTGAGTTCTTGGACATTTTGATTAAGGTACATCTGTTTAATACAATAATTTCTTCGAAAGTAGCTTTTGTTTACTCTTAAAGGATATTGTTGTTCTCGTTTCTTGTGGAAGGTTTGGAAGTGTCTGTGTGTGTTTTTGTAAGAATCATTTTAATTGATGATTTTGGAGTATTGTTAGGAGAGGCTCATGAATCGCATGACATCCTTCCGCTGAATTAGGAGATTTGTAAGACTATCATCTCTGTTTGGGTAAGTGATTGAATGCTGAAAGGTTGATTTTCGGCTTTGTTAAGGCCCAAGGTTAGTAGTTGTTGTCGAATTAGTGATTTAGATTTAGTGTTCCGTTATTAAAATTGGTTGTTTAAATGTTGAATTTAGGTTTTGGCATTCTCGTTATTGGATTTGCATCAAAAACCAACTAGGTGTGTAATGGAAACCTCAAAAAAAGCGAACGGCGTGATGCTGAAAAGCCACTGTCGATGTCACACGATCATGTGAGCCACACAGTCGTGTGGGCCACACGGGCTGGGTTATTTGGGACGTGTGGGTCACATAAGCATGTGTTAGGCCATGTGGGCCCAATTTTTGTAAAATTTAGTTAGGGTCATATTTGAAGTGCGATTCGAGATTAGCCACTTCGTAGGCTCCAAAATGTGTTATGTATGATTTATAGTTATGAAATATGATATTCTGCCTCTGTTTATGTGATTTCTGAAAGCATGATTTTTTACAATCTGATGTGTTTAGCATGTATGTCATATGTGCATCCGATATCTATTTAGTATTGCATGTGCATTGGGTAGGATATTGATAAGATGGAGAAAGTGTTAGCAGTTTAATGATTTGCCTTATTTGATGGTATTGCCACACCTACCTGATTCTAGTGGATTACTGCATTAATTCTGGCAGCTTAGCTGCATTATTCTGAAAAGTGACATATGCCCACTTACTAGTGTGTGGAGTTGGATGGGTATTTATTACCCTAATTGGTGTGTAAGGTTGGACGAAGATGGTATATAGTGGATGGAGTATGATCTGAATACGTATCTGAATTGCAATTGTATACGTATCTGTTATTTTATATGCATCTGATTTGTTGTGTGGGTTGAGTTATACACTGGGCTCGTAAGCTCACCCTTTTATTTTATCCTCTCAGGTAATCAGCAAACCTAGGATTAGACGGCATGTGAGAACTCGGGATTGGACTTTTTCAATAAAAACAGTTTAATATGAACTTTATGTTAATATTAGACTTTTTGGACTTTTTGGTTGCTTTTGTTGATTTTAAGTAACTAATATATTTCTATTAGCGAAAATATTTGCAGTTTTCAACACTTTATCACTTAAATGAATTTTGTAATAAAGTAATAGCATTAACAAAAATTTTCCCTAAAATTGAAAAACGATTTATCAAAGTTAGCACTGGTTTTACCACACATTTTCAAAGTAAATTAATGGGCTTTCCAATAAGTTGGTGTAATTCCTTAAGATTCGGCCATAACGTCCAAGCGGGGTGCGGGGTATTATAATATCTCAAGAGAAGAAAATAGAAAAGTAGATAGCATGGCTAAAATAGCTTTTGACAGAGAGAAAGGGTTAACAATTATTTGCAGGATGTCCTAGTGATTTAGTTTAATTGGTTGTAATTTTATTTTATTTTTTCAAAAAAAGAAGAAGGTAGATTATTTTTATATTTTTCGTTAAAAAATGCAGATTTTCCTCTTTAAAGAAAGAATGGCAGATATTAAACGTTATTTTTTCCATTTAATGTCACTATTATTTTATTACATTTCCTTTTTATTTACTTTACTCTTTTTCTATTTTTTTTTTCTTTCTTTTAGAAAAAATAAGTCAAAAAATCTAATGCGTACTAACTTAATAACTCCATATCAAATTAAAACATGGATAATACCAATTCAAAATCAGCAAAGGTTAACACAATGAGCCAAAATTAAGTGACATCGTTAAACATGTTATTATTTAATTGCCGATGTATTATGACATTTTGTCGTAATTCTAACTAGGTTATATAGGGTTGTTCTCTATTTAGCAACAAAACCCCTTTAGATTATATAAAGATTTAGAGAAAAAAGAAGAAGACAAAACTATTAATTCAATTGGCATTAATATTATTGAGAATATGAGAAAATATGGATTTCAATACGTTAAAATGTATTTATTCTTCTATTTAGGAATTGAGGAGAATATATAAATAATTCTATTATAAAAAAAATTGCAAATACTGAATTCAAAATTTAAACTTTGTTGGAGGGTACGGAATATGTTATTAATGTTGGTTAAAATTGCAAATATAGGATATTGTGTATCAATTTAATCAAATGGAAATCCCTTTGTAGGAATAATATTATATATATATCAGATTTGCTAGCCCTAAGTTCTATCTATATATTATAAAATGTTAGCCGCTGAATTTCCATCGCATAATCACAAATTGATACTATTAATGGCAGCTTTTGTGATGCAGACATGCACAAAATCTAGTTTTTAGAGACAATATAAAGGTATGTCTAAATAATTATAAAATCAAATTAAATTAATATAAAGAAATAATTTTAAATAAAACCAATTTATCAAAACTAATATCGTAATAACATTTATGAAAATAATAGTAATAGAAATTAAAAGAAAAAGAAAATATATAAACAAATATTAAAGTTTTACTAAATATAATAAATAAATAAACAAAGTTAAGAACTTCAAACAGATCTCGTCCAACCTTTAATTTCAATATAATTAACAACAAAAAGTTACAACCTAACATCTTCAACCTAACATCTTCAACTTAATAATTTTTGCATGGGGAGTAATTGATTTAATTAAGTAGAAAGGTTTGGTTTTAATATAAATGGCTAAATCAATAAAAAAATTCATTAATTTTTTATTTTATTTTAATAAATTTATATATTTTTATTACGTCTTAATAATCACTTAATATTTGCAGATTGAATCTTAATTTGATTGGCACAAGCATTGTTGCCAATGCAGAAGAACATAAGCTCAAGTGCGTTGAAACATATTATGCTCTTATTTATGGGTTTGGGAGGAACTATAGGTAGTTGATAATCTAAAAAAATAATTAACATCTTAATCGAGTTACAAAAAGCTTATTTTATTTTTTAAAAAGAAAATTGAAGTAAATAATTTTAATATTTTAGCCAATATAAAACTACTAACCAAAACCCATTTCCCTATTTTTTTTTCTTCTTCTTTTCCTAGCTAGATATTATAATAACATAAGAAATCTTTGTTGATGGTCATAGAATTACTTGTGAAAGGAGATTATAAACTAATTTCTGTTTTTAGTGTCAACCTTCTAGTGTTGAGTGTAATCTTTGGGTAACCAAAAGCTGTCGGCTTGTTATTGCATGAGCTTGTTTGTGGTTAAGAAATTATAGCATTTATGTTTATATGGTCAAATATTCATAATATTATTGTAAAAACTAAGATAAAAGTTGAGTTGAAGTGAAGCCTAAATATAATTTTTATTCAAATTCATTTCAACTTATAATTGAGTAAACTTCACCCTCTCACATTATTATTTATTAATTAAACTTTAAAATATTGATGACATGTTTTAATGTTTACACTATGATATATATTAATGATAATTACATAATATATAATGATACACCTACTATATAGAAGAAAAATAAAATAATATAAAAATTAATAGTTGTTAATAAAAGTAATAAAAATACTAATGACAAAATATTAATTAAAATATTGTTGAGACGTTGAATTTGTGAAGTTGAGTTTTTTTCACCATAATTTAAAAAAAAAAATGCTTAAGAGGTAGGTACATTAAAATTGTGAAAGTGTTTAGTTTTCTTTTCTGTTTTTATTTTTCTAGCTTTCGTTTTAACTCATTTTGGATTTTGATTTGTTAGAAAATATTTAATAATTATTATATTAACTTTATCTCCTATCTCCAATTATCTAAAGTAATATTTAATTTGGTTTCCTTTTATATTTTTCTAATTTATTTGGGTCCAATTAACTCATAATACCAAAAATTTAAATAATAGTATATATAATTAAAAAAATATTAAAACATTAATATTGAATAAAGCTTTATTACTTTTTTTTATTATCTAAGATTGTATGTTTTAACTTAATAATCTATACTATATACAATGTGTTATAGGTTGATGATATGTGTTAGCTGAACACAAACTTAAGTTGGGCAATGACTAAAATCTTTCTTTTACAAAATAAAAAAGTTTAACTCTGGTCAAATCAGTGCTATCTAGTGTTCCTATATGTCAATTATCATGTTCCAAAGCACCAAAGGATACTTGTGATAAAATGGATCAAACTATGAGAAATTTTTGGTGCGGTTATGAACCAAACAGAAGAAAGTTACATTTTATCAACTGGAATAAAATCCGCTCAAACAAATCTGTAGGTGGTCTTAGGATTTGAAACATGCAAGCAATGAACAAAGCACTATTGGCCAAACTTGTTAGGAGAATCACTAATGGGAATTGTTGCTGATTCAAGAAATTTTGTGTTAAACTAAGTCTTATTGGATATTATGTTTTGATATAACAGATTAAAGTGTTTTTGAATAAAAGTAAAGTTGAGCAATTTCATAAAATCAAGTTGAAATGGTTTTAATTGAGTCAAACATTTTCAAATATGTTTTAATCATTTTCAAACAAGTTAGAATTGCTCTAGGACAAAAAGTATCGATACTCTACAAGATATCGATACTCCTCTGTTAATCGATACCAAATTGACATTCTGGAATTTGTAACCTCTGCTAAGTATCGATCTGGTATTGATACTTTTCATAAAAGTATCCATAAATCCCTCAGGTATTGATATTCCTTCTCCAACGGTCATTGAAATCAACATTAATCATAAAAAATATCGATACCCTTTTAGTAGGTATCGATACTCGTTACTGCAGGTGAAGTTAATGACCTATTATTTCATCCCCAACGGTTATATTCACTTCTACAACAACCACAATGGTTGGAAACCAATTAGTGGGTATAAATACCATCTCCCAAAGGTTTAGCAATAAGAAGAGCAATGTGCAAAGCTTAAAGATAAATCAAAACAACCTAGAGTTTAATTCTTTCATACCTTTTCTAGTAAACACTTGTGAGCTTTCATTGTATTCATTTAGCTCAAGTGTTCTTTGTATTTGTGCTTAATTGGCACACATCCTAATCTTGTAAGGATTATTTCTTTGTTTGTTTATTTGTTTCTCTTTGAGAGAGGGTTAATTCTTAAGATTTGGTTAGAAACCTTAAAGGAGTTGTATCTTAAGATTTTGGGGTATAAATCTTAAGGGAGATTGTAAGGTTAAACCTTGTCCTCAAAGGTAATTGGGGCCGAACCACTATAAATCATTATGTTCTTTTTGCCACAATCTTCATTGCTTCCACCACAACATCTCAAAGGCCTATACAACTTCCCTATAGGCGATCTCGAGTTGATCCTTACAAGCTAACACTTTGATAAAAAAATATTGCACAAGGGAAAGCTTCCTTTAAATAGAGGAAAAATCAAGGGGGTTCTTGGTAATAAAAGATTACATTTCATGGCAAAACTAGAGTGGATGGTCTACAGTTAATAGAGGAGTGGCGCACAACCATATAGGTAATGATGTGTCTCTTAAAATTTTGAGTTGACAGAACCCTACTAGTTCAAAGCTATTGATTGAGGGAGCTCCAAAAGCGATGTGGATACACACAAATGATGATGAGTTCTTTGTTAAATCGACCTACTTTCAAGCTCTAAATAAGCAAGTTGGAGTATCATATGTGCACAACTAGAACCTTCTAGAAAAGGTATGGAATTTTCTTCGGTCTTATAAACTCCCATATAAGGTGATTTTGTTTATATGGAAAATTCTTAGTGAGGCCCTTCCTTGTAAAGTGACAATCAATAGAAGAATTTGTTGGAAGATCGAGTTTGGAAAACACAGCAAAAAATAGGTTTAAGGGAAAACCAGAGTTTTAAAAAAAAAATTCTAAAAATAAGATCTTGGTTGTGTTATCTAAAGTAATAAACACTTAATCAATATCGTACCTTTATGATTCATTTAGGATGAATGCTTCGACCGAGTAGTCTTCTTCGCTATCCTTAAGCTCACATCTGTTGAGTGTGGGCTCGCTTCGAATCAGAAAATTTTTCACAAAATTACAAGTTAGGAAATTTCCTAATTTCTCTAAACTTTTGGGGCCAATTCATAAATAACAATAATACCTCTAAAAATTTTCTGAAATAATTTCTTCAGAGAATTTTCTCTCTACAACTTTTCTTGAGTTCAAGTGTATGAGAATAATGACCCATGCTCTCTTTATATAAGGAGAGTTTAGTGAGAGGTCAACTAGGATTAGAATTAATCACATTAATATTAAATTAACAAAATATCTAGATAAATATTAAATTAAATTTAATATCTCATATTAATATCTAAATAAATATTTAATTTAATGTAATATTTCATATTAACACTAAATTAATAAAACACTATCTAGATAAATATTAAATTAAATTTAATATCTCATATTAGTATCTAGATAAATTTTAAATTTAATTTAATATTAAATTCATTAAAATAATATTATCTTTGGAAAAATTAATTTGAAATCAAGTTGCATGGTAGTGTCCCATTAGGAGTCTAATTTTTCACTGCTCTACCACCGAAAAACCACCATTGCCAACCATCTGTCGGCATCGCAGCCACCAAAAAATTAATTTTTTTCATTCCTCCGGCACCCCGTCACTATTTTTCCCGAATGGGCTTGGCTGGTTCGACTGCTATTGGTTCGGTTCAGACCAGTGACAGCCCGACCGGTCTGGTCTAACCACCGATTGGACCTTCAGCCCAATTTCATACATAGGGCCCAGTTCAACCAATTTTTGAGTTTCAGTCTTGATTTTTGGTTCTCGGGGTTCAGTTTTCGATCTCAGGTTCAATTTTCAAGTTCAATTAATTATTGGGTCAATTGTCTGACTTGAAAATTAATTTTCAAAAATATCATACTTATTTTAATAAATTTGATTAATTTAATTTTACTTGATCAAAATTAATCTTTCAAAAAATACTGAGATTTTCCAAATTATTTTTTCATGAAAATTCTTTAATCAAATTCTCTAATTGAATAATTCACACGACCACCTAATTTAATTCCATGTCGAATAAATCGACTCAATTAAATTATTTCCAAAGTCATAGAATTTCTTCTGATTCAAATACAGTTAGGTTGAGCTTTTGTTGAGCTAGCGGATGGACTAATCGTCATGTACAATTAGGCTTGAGTACTTGCAATTATGTCCAGAAGTATCGTTTCGATAATTCGTAATTTACTTAATCATGGAGTCAATCCACAAGAAGTACCATGATTGAAAACTCCTTATTGTATACTTTTTACAAAAGCAATTCATCCAACTGCTTTGTCCAATGACCTCCCAATGTGTGTGTTACCCTCATATGGTATCCTTGATTCCTTTAAGTTAAATTCGTTTATTCAATACAATCTTATTTTATCTCATTGTCACCATTGTGTTTTCTTAATGATTAATATGATCACTGTCAACTAATGACTGTAATAAATTGCTCATTTGAGGATAAGTAACTTGTGGCCATATTCCATATTTATCAATCCACACAATGCTAACGAAAGAATATCGTTAACTGTTTAGTCGAGCTATGAATTCCATTGTTGCTAGTAAAGTCATGTCATACACAAGTCATTTACCCAACATACCGACTATCGACTCGATCATCTTTAGAGCATAAGCCTCCACTTATATCAAAGCACATGAGTTACATACGCATGGTCAATGACTAATTCAAGATTTAGGAAAGTCACACCATGAATGCTACAAGTGAATTAAATCACAAGCGAATTCAGAATTAATGCAACTTGGGTCTAGTTCAATGTATCATTCCTCTAATGAGTACATCTATGTCCCTACTCGTGGAGTCCGCTGCTCCGGTAGTCAAGACTAGCCATCTCTTCAATTAGAATTGTAGACGACATAATAATCCTTCTAAGTATTTGAATCTAATGCTCACTTTGATTCTTTTACGGGCTTACGTGTCACATGAATAAGTCTACTAAAATCGAAACATTTTTTTTGCCCAAACCTATTTTTCGAGCCTAATATTTTTACCCAAACCCTCTCAAATTTTGACGGGCCTTTAAGCTTGGGAGGGTAGCCCTACCTATGAACAGGTCAACTAAAACCAAAATAAGCATATCTTTCACATTTAAACCCCAATTTCAATTTTATCTCTATACAGCTCTAAAACACCTATATTACAAAAATTTCATGCTAATTTTAAAATATTTTTATTTTAGTCCCTATGTTCAAAACTAATCAATTTCACTTTACAAACTAGTCCATATTTCAATTCCAAGCTTATAAACTAACATAATAGCACCATAAAGCTTAAAATTCATCAATGGAAAACTTTTAAAACTTTAAAATATTTATGATTTAATACCCGGGTTAGCTAGATTAAGCTACAATGATATCAAAAACATAAAATTTACGAAAAACAGGCTTCAAAATCACTCATATGAAAGGGAGAAAGCTTGTTCGAAACTTCCCTAGCTTAACAATGGAGGAAACAGTGGTGAATGGGAGATAGAAAGATGATAATGGCTTTTTACCCTTTTTTGTTTTATTATATTATAATCAAATTTTAACATAATTTTATTAATTAAAATGCACTAACCGTCCACTTACATTAGAAGTGGGTTAATTACCTCTTAAAAGCTTTAATAATTATTCTTTAGCCCACTAATCTAATAGAAATCAATAGAAATTAATTTTTATAGTTTTTTCGATTTAGTCCTTGTACCTTAATTGCTAATTATTCAATAAAAATTATCAGATCAAACATCAATATTACACTATATTAGAATTGTAAATATTATAAATAATATTTATTGACTCAGTCATCAAACAATAGGGTGCCAAAACCACCGTTTCCGATACCATTGGAAAACGAGTTGTTACATTACGCCAATAGAGTCAATGGGGTGGTGACCTCCTTTAGAGCCTTTTGTTCGGGTGAACTTCGATGCAAGATTTTACAAGGATCTAGAAGTGTCAAGTATAGTTATTATCATCAAAAACAGTGAAGAATTTATCATGAATGCAACTTGCTTATGGAATCGATACATACCTAATGTTTTAATTGCAGAGGCCTTAGGAAGCACCCCAAGCAATCAGGTTCACTCAGGAGATGGGTTTTCGGTCTATGGAAGTAGAAAGCGTCTCATTGGTGGTGATAAAGAAGCTTAAAGCGACATACATTGACATATCGGTTATTAGTAATTTCATCCCAAGGATGCGAAACAAATTTCTGTGGGCTTTGAAAGAATCAAGTTCCAACATATAAAGAGAGGGGGAAATCGAGTAGCTAACCTACTAGCCATGGAAGGACTTCAGCGAAAACGAGATGTTTGGTGGATCGAAAAAGCTTCAACGGTGGTTCAGAAGGTTGTGAAGATAGAGAGGCAGAACATCCATCATCCCAGCTGAGTGCCACTAAACAAATGTCTTGAGGAGCTAGAAAGTCTTATTCATTCTCTAGCAGAAAAGTGATTGTCTCAGACTTAAGCTGGACCATTGTTTTAATTTGTGATATGAGATTTCATATTGGCATGGAGAGGTCCCTAGGGCAAAAAAGAGGAAAGGATTTGGTTTTCTTTCATTTTTGTTTTTCTTGGTTTGCTCGAGAACATGTATTGTCTTTGCTTTATGACTATTATTTTCTCTTTCATTATTAATAAGAGTATGCCAGTTTGCATTTAAAAACAAAACACTAACAAACTAGGATGCCATTTAATTATTTTTAAAGGGAGGTCACAATTTTAAATTAAATAAAGAGATTGTAGATACTAGATTATGGCACACCCACAATTTGGGTAAAGTATCTATATAACAAATGTATATAAAAAAATTGATATGATAACCAAATATTGCTTTGGTTGAAATGTTAAAGTTAAGATAGTAGGGTCATGGGTTAAATCTCATCATTTTCATTAAGTTTATGTATTTTTAAGATTTATCAAATAAAAAAAAAGACATAAATACTCTCAAAATAATATTTATTGTTTTGTAAAAGAAATAACCTTTTGGTAGTTTCACATTAAGTTGGGGCTTGATTGACGTGTGATACCAACTTAGTCAAATCATGCATAATATAATAGTTAGAGGTGTGCATCCCGGCCCGGCCCGGCCCGAAGGCCCGCCCGAAATGTGGGAGGGTTTGGGCAAAAATAGGCCCGAAAAATGGGCTTGGGCAAAAAAATGAGGCTCATTTAGAAAACTGGCCGGGCCTCGGGTATATTTTTTTGGCCCGGGCTCGGCCCGGCCCGGCTTGAAATATTTTAATATTATTATTATTTTTTTATTGATAAAATGTTAACTTTAGTATTATATTTAATTTATTTTTTCACGTGCTACTGCCTTCTCTTAATCTCTTCCAGGCTTCCTCGGTTCCTCCCCTTTCCATTTCTAAAAATCAAAATCCCTAACCTTTCTCTTCATCCTCCTCCCTCTTCCTCCCAAACATTCCCGACAGCCCATTGAGAGAGCATCTTCAATTTTGTGGTCTCGAAGCTCCCCCAAGTTGTAAGCTTCTTCTTCAATCTTCATTTCTTGGTTGAGTTCTGTTTTTTCTTTTTTCTTTTTGGTTTCAGCATACTGCAAAGGAATAATTTCAATATATGCTTTAAGCTGTATTAGAAATAAAAAAAAAATCCAGCCTATTAATCTAAGCATAAGACAGATCACAGATGGGTGCATGTGCATTGTATAGCTTTAACAAGGAAAGCATTTTTTTCCCGGTAACCAAACAAGAAGATAAACTGAGCATTGGCCAAAGCAATATCTTTCATCTCCAGCTGCTGTTTTAGAATAGAAAGCTCATCTACCCTCTCTTTCTCATGGAGGCCCAACTCAGCCTCAACATTAGCAAGTTCCAGCTTCCATTCGGCTGAGAGTTCCATTCAGCTTCTTTAGCTCTAAGATTTGTTGAACAGTCCTTGTGCATTTGCTCCACACTTCTGAGCTTGTTTTTCAGTTTTGAAAGAGACGAGGAACTTCCAGCTTCCTGAATTCTAGCTTCTCGGAGCTCTTTGAGGGATGTCAGCAACTCTTGGTTTTGAAATAATGGTGAAAAGGTGGGAGTTCAAACTTTAGAAAAAAAAAAAAAGAAAAAGGATGGACATATGATGCTTTGAAATAATGGATTCTTTTTATTATTTTATTG
This sequence comes from Gossypium australe, assembly GCA_005393395.2. NCBI lineage: Eukaryota > Viridiplantae > Streptophyta > Magnoliopsida > Malvales > Malvaceae > Gossypium > Gossypium australe. Next base: position 14,645,396 of record CM016615.1, on the reverse strand, counting down.
AATGTTGGCTAGCATGTGCAGCTTTTGGAAAATTAGTTTATTGGGATTTATATGCATAAGACTGAAAAATTGCTGATGCATTGTTTAGTGTCTTGTGACTGAATATTTGTTTAGTGTCTTGCTTCTTGTGACTATGAGAACATGTGGAAATACATATACATGCATGCAATTTAAACTAATTCTGCTTGTCCCTCCTGCTGAATCCTTTTCCCTCCTTTTTTTTCTTGGCTATAATCCCTTAAATTTTCCTTTTCAATATATAGATATAGAGGTGTATGGACTGAAGACAGTAGTTAGTTACTATCTATCATAACTTATGTGAGGACGGATTTACATGAGGATAATATTTTTAAATGTATTTGATTTATTATATTTTTTATTTGTTTCTTGTTTTAATATTTATTTTTATTTTTAAATGTATTTAATTTATTATATTTTATTTTTTAATAAAATAAGTAAAAAAATTTATATTAGCCGGGCTGGGCTCGGGTTGGGCTCGGGCCTAACAATTTTATGGCGGGCCGGGCCTGGACAAATTTTCAGGCCCATATTTCGGGCCGGTTCGGGCTCGGGCCTACCAATCGGGCCGAAAATTTTTTTGGGCCCGGCCCGGCCCAACCCATGCACACCTCTAATAGTAGTTAACATTTGAATTTCAAATTAATTCTTAAAAACGATTTTATAAAAAAAACTAAAGGCTCAATACATAATTTGGTACTTGAATTTGACATTCTTTTCCGAAGGTGGTACTTGTGTTATTTTTTGATCCAATGTGGTACTTATATTTGACAAAAGTTATATAACCTTAAAAAACATAATAATATTAGCAATTAAGTTTCGTCAAATCAACCTTAAAACCTGAATTAAACACTAAAAAGTTAGTATTATTACCTTTAGATACCGAAATATATAACTTTTGTCAAATACAAGTACCAGATTGAACCAAAAAAAAACACAGGTACCACATTAAAAAAAAAAGTGTCAAACTCAAGTACCAGCCTAAACTAAATTAAATTCTAAACAATATAAGTACTGAATAAAACGAAAAAATAACATAAATACTACATTAAAAAATATCAAACTCAAATAATCAAAACTAAATTAAATTTTGATGGTCTCACGCCATATAATATTTATTTATTTTACAAACTTTTAACTATTATTTCATCCTTCCTAAAAAAATTTACTATATTAAAAACTATTGATTTGAAACCAACCCGATTAAATTATGGGTTTGAAAAAAAAAAATTTAATTAAGAAAACAAATTATCATGATTTAATGCAATTTTTTTTGAAAAGATTAAAATAAAATATAATTAATTCCCTAATGAGAAACTTCAAACACTTGAAGACCTTCTCTCCTCTTTTAAATTATTTTGTAATTCTATCAACTTCTCTATTATTTTCTTTAGGAATATGTTGAATGATTTAATGTTTTATTCTAGATAAATTTTTGGTGAATTCTTCTGATTAGAGTTGAGTCTAAATATTTACGAGCCCAAACTTAAATTATTAGAACTGCCTCCATACTATCAGTTTTAATCATGCTATCATGATTTAATGCACTTTTTTATATGTATAAATTCTCATTGTTTAAATCATTATATTATTTCTAAATCATCTCTCTTAGATCACTTGTGCATTTATGATTGCATTATACAAATAATAATAATAATAAGTACTTAAGATGAATAAATGTTTTAGTTCACCAAATTGAGGCACTTACGTGAGATTATTATTACCTCAGGACTTTTTCACACTCTGTAAACTTCGCCTCTTTAAAATAAAATTTTATACTTCTAGGAATATAAGAAATTGTTTTTATTTATACTTAATTTATATAAATATTATAAAATTAATTTTTTGAACAAATAAAAAATATAACTAATATTTATACTTTTAGGTATGAAACAATAATTTAATGAAATTTTATTATTTAAATCAAATCCAAGTTGATTACATAAACGCCACTATTTTTAATTTAGATTTAATTATGAGTTGGGTTAGGTTCGGATTGGATCAATGCAAAATTTTAGATCTGAAAAATTGGAATAAAATTTTGTTCAAGCTCAGCTCAGATTAAAAATACTAAACCCGAACCCAAACTAGTTTGCTCGTATTATTTTTTTAGATTATCTTTTCATATAAAAATAAATTTAAAAATATAATACATCAAATACACAAAAAATATTAAAATAAATATTTTCCAACAAATATAAAATACCTTAAAGAAATTTATACTTAAATAACACTCTCTAAAATAGTAGCAAAATTAATACTAAAATTAACAACAAAATAAAAGTTATACAATATCTAAATAATAACAATTCAATAGTAGTAATACAATAGTGAAATGACACCAAAACAAGAGCAAAAAAAAAAAAAGAGTTTAGGTTGATTCGAACAAGGTTGCCCTAAGCCTAATTACTTTAGAAAATAGACCTTATTTTTTGAACTTATATTTTTATTTAAATCCTCTTACTTTTCAAACGGATTTTCGAACATTAACAGTAACCCAACCCATCATTTATTTCGATCAATAAATTGCAATAAACTCTCAAACATAATTTAAAGACGAAATTAAATTGTTTGGACTATTTCTTCCACTTGATTTTAAATATTGTGGCCGAATAATATAAAGTATAAGTTAAATTTGTACATATTAAATTTAAATCCAAATAAAATTTCAAAAGCAGTCGTTAAGTTTTGGTGGGTCCAATCTAAAGACTGAATTAGTATTGCCTTTTGCGTGCATTTTTCCACCTTGTTACAAACACCAAATAATAAATAAATAAATGAGTAATAACATAAAATATAAGAAAAATATGATAAAAATGAATTAAAAAAATATTATGATCTACGTGTTATGTTATTTGATGAGGGAGGGTGGTTTCTTCCTAAGTGAACCAAACAATGTGATACATTCGCTACGTGTTAGTTGCTGACGTGGCTTTGGTAGAGTAATCCACACAGAAATGTAGCAAAAGGGTACCATTTGCCTTGTTCCACAAGGAATAGGGTTGAAATTTTGGGTACGTGTAATTGTTTTATATCTTTATTCCCATAACTACCCTTCATTCCCAAACTTTTCCTTTTTCTTTTCTAAATTTAAAATAATTTGGTTTTTCACGATTATAGTTTAATGGAAATTAATATTCGTTATATGCACTATAAAAGTAGTGTACAAAATCATTCATTCTCTCAACCCCCCTTAAAAATCAAACAAAGCTTCCTTTTTTTTTTCCTTTAGATTTTCAAACAATGATATAATTTCAGTTTTAGTCTCCAAAATATGCTCAAAATTTATTATAATTATATATTTGGACCTTCCTCATTCTGATACGTGATACACACCATGATTCTTTTCTTTTCTTTTTTTCACTTTATAAAAAATGGTTAATTTTCAATTTTGCTCCTTTTAATAGGCTTAAATTTGATCTTTAATCATTATACTTTAATTTCTAATATAGATTGGTCTCTATATTTTTATAATGATATTAATTAGTTCGAACAATTAATATAGTTAACTTTTCAATTAAAATGTTACATAGTTCTTTATGATTTTGTTGAGTAATTTTCTGTGCGTCTCATTAAAGAGAACATTCAAGTATTTATACATAATATCACTGTTCATGATTTGACTCCACTGTTCATGAACTTGACCCTACTATTCATAGGATTGACATTCTGAGCAGGCCTCAGGAATGCTGGACACGTGTATCGTTCGGGGTCGCCTGATGAACCTCATAGTCCACCACATACGAATTCTTTGAGTATGTGCAAATTGAGACTACGAACTCCTGTCGACTCGTGTGAGTGGATACCGAAAGCTCCCCTAGCTATCCTCTCGTTGTACGTCTCGCACACATCCATCTGGCAGGGCCGATCTAGGTCGCAGGTAGGCAACCCGGATCTTATCTAGGTTTCGGATTGGTAGTCATTGGTGTATAACAATCTAGTCCCCCCTAGTGAGCCTAAGGAGGGTTATAAAGTGGCACTCATTAGGGCCATCACTTCACGTTTATTATGGCTTGCAGAATATGTAGCGTCTATTGGAATCTGATGTTATCTTAGCCACATGTACGGGTGGATCGCGTTTGTGTGAATCTGGCCGTTGGTGCCCCTTGGTTATTTGAACCGTCAAAATGTTGGGGAAGAGACTTCTTTTAAAAAGGGATTTTCTGAAGCCCTAAAACTCACGAACTTAGCATTTTTGTAAATAGAATCAGTTGAAGCTTTTCTTCAAGGTAAATCTCAGTAACTCCCCGTCATAGGTTTTAAATTTCTTCGATATTTTTCTTCTTCTTTTTGCGTCGGAGATATGATGAGAATGAGATAAGCTCAAGGCCAATTAGTTCCATATTGCCCACCGCGAGAGCGCACTTCCAAGGTCCTCATTGAAGCCAACTTTTTCACCTGCACTGCAAAAAATGGAGAGATGAGTCGAGCTTTGCGTGCGGAAAGGGTCCAAATCCGCAACTTTACTTACGAATTCTCCATTCTTGAGGGATCGTACAGGCTTAGTGATGGCAGTTTCTAACTCCCCCTCTATGCCCTAGAAGCCGGGTTTCTACTGCCATCTCCTTCAAAAGTACCAGATTGCTTCTGGTCAACTTTGTGGGTTTTCCTGGTGGATCACGGTGGCCTATTTTATTGATTGTTTTCACCGTAACGAAGCACCACAACTCACAGTTTTCCAGATCTTGTATTTGCTAAAAGCCCAGAATCGAGTAAATTCGATGGGTTTTTATTATTTCTCTCCCCGCGAAAAAGGTGAAATAATAATTGCAAATTGATGTGTTAACCTTCGGCTAAACTGGAGGAAGTATACTAGGGTGAGATGTAGGCTCGCAGATGGGTTTGGCTTTCCTATGGAGTGGTCCGCACTAAGTGGGAATATGTGCGCATTCAAGCAAACTATTAGGACAGATGGTGGTAAAGCCTAGTTGAAGAGGCTCCGTGTTGGTAGTTCCCTGGTTATTGAAGATTTTATAACCGTGAGGAATGTATTCCTATACTGCTTGGAGGGTCATAACCCCCAATGGATATAGGCGAGGCGACAGTAAAGAAGTTGAAGAACTAGGTACGTTCTCTAGGAGGCGGTCATGGCCACACGTGTTATATGGTGACGATGATGAGCTAGGCCAAATTCTGACAGGATTAAAAGAGGAGCCTAAGAATTTCTTTTACAGTTATTGTAGGATAAGGCCTCGTCCTTAGGTGGTGGTTGCCTCACCGTGGGTAGAAAGTGATGCTGATATTAATTTGTTAACTACTCCTACTAATACTAGGATTGTTAGTGATGTAGGCACTGCTCGTAGTTCAGGGAGTGATTCGGAGGAAACTACTAGCACTTTACGAGAAATTAACAAAGCCATGGAAATTACTAGGGCTATGGACCTGCGAGCTGATCTGAGGGCTCAACGGAAGAAGCACAAGACTGATACGAGAGCTGTTAATGTGGTATTTAGCAGCAAGGAAGAGACATACAATAGCAGGATGGAGTTTTGTCGCAAAAGGAGGGCAAATTGTGTTGGGCCTTCTACTGTGACGGCTACTACCCCTACTTTTCCCTCAGCGAGCTCACAAAATGTGGCTCACGAAAGTTCTCCTATCATTGCTCACATAGCTCTCCTCCTCCTCCTTGTATTTCTCCTCCTCCTTTACCTCCTGTTGAGGAGCTAACTACCGATCACAGTGGCGAGCTAGCTCTAAGTCACCAAAATTTAAGCACTAATGAACTGCAGGGTATTGTCAAGAATTGGAAAGCTTCAGTGTTAGATGCTGCAAAAAGGAAGATATGTGATGGTGACTCATTTGGAAGTTCGTAGAAGTCTGCGCTATTAACACATAGCTCCACTCTGTAAGCTTTCCTCGTTGAGGCCTTTGTAATCAGTTTAGGTCTTGAGAAGAATATTGTTGGGGTAAAGGCTACTCAGAAAGATCTTAAAAAATATATTAAGAACACTCGCGAGTGATGACAGAAGATGATGAATGAAAATGAAGTGCTCTACAAACAAAATGATGAGCTCATCGAAAAGTTAAGAGCTGAACAAGTAAAGAATAATGGACTATCTAGCGAGGTCACAACCTTGGGTGCTGAGCTAAAGAGGGTTGTTGAAGAGCATAAGGCAAATTTAAACTGAATTACCGCAAAGCATGAGGCTACGATGGCGAGCTTAAAGCAGAAACAAGAAGAAGCCCTTGAAGGATTTAATAAGAACACTCTAAGAATGTTGAGTGATGTTATTGCTGAGATCAAATCCAATATTCTTCTACATGCTCAAGTTGTTAATGGGCCTTTTGATGCTTGCAAGGTTGATTTTGATACTCTCTTAGAGGTAAAGGTGGACCAGCTTGGCTTTGATGTTCGTTTCTCTTTGGGATCTGCTTGGGATGATTACATATCCAAGTGGAAGAACTCAAAGGATTTTTACCTAGATGAGGGCCCTTCTGAGCCAGCCGTTGTGCATACTGATGATGGCACCATTGTTGATCCTGTTGTTGACCACACCGAAGTTGTTGAGGGGAAAAGAGGAGAAGTTAATGATATGTTGTAATTTTGTAATTTTGTATTACCCTTCCTTATGAAAGAATTGAGGTTTTGAAACATTTTGAGTTTATTTATTGGTATCATGATAATTTATCTCTTTGTGAACTTAAGCGAATTGCAACAAATTTTGAACTTAAGCAAATTTTCAAACTCATGTAAACCTTCAAATTTAAGCAAAATTTCAAACTACCACCGAATTTTCACATTAGACAAGTTTCAGAGACTTGGGCAATTTTTGGGTCAATTTTAACCTTAATAACATCAGTTTGGGAGTGTGGGCTCGCGCTAACTACTTTGGAGGTTGCGCTATTGAACCTGCGAGCCTTAAGATTATAGCTGAGAGCTTGAGCTTGCACTAACTGTTTTAGAGGTCGTATTATTGAACCTACGAGCCTTAAGGTTACAGATGGGAGCTTGAGCTCTCGCTAACTATTTTGGAGGCTACGGTATTGAACTTACGAGCCTTCAGATTACAGCTAGAAGCTTGAGCTCTCACTAACTGTTTTGGGGTCTGTGGTATTAAACCTACGAGCCTTAATATTATAGCTGAGAGCTTGAGTTCTCGTTAACTGTTTTGGGAGGGATTATATAAAGTAAGCACGTTGGTGAAAGAACATCTTTTCATAAAAGTATTAGAATTTACAGATAATACTTTTTATGACGCGTATTCCATGTGCACAATAGAATTGTGCCATCTAGTCTCGCCAATTTGTACACTCCGTAGCCTATCTTTTCTACAACTTTGTATGGTCCCTCCTAGCTTGGGGTCAACTTTCCTTACTGCGAAGCTGGGAGGCTGGCCTCAGTACTTCTGAGTAGAAAGTCTCCAACTTGGAACTGTTTGTTTTTTACCTTGGAGTTGTAGTAGCGAGCTACTTGCTAAATGCGTGTTGCATTCTTGATTTCTACTACTTCTCGAACCTCATCAATGAGATCAAGTTTGATCTTCATAGCCTCCTGGTTGGCATTTTCATCAATGTGTGTTACTCTATGTGACAACATGCCAATCTGAACAGGAATTATTGCCTCTGAGCCGTAAACCATCGAGAACGTTGTCTCGCCTGTTGTAGTGTGAGGTGATGTTTATAAGGCCCACAAAATTTTAAGAAATTCCTCTAACCAAGCACCCTTAGCCTCTCCTACTTTCTTCTTCAAAGATGTCAAAATCTTCTTATTCATAGACTCTATTGGCCTATTTGTCGGGGGTGTTTTAACAGAGCTTTAAGCCAAAGTGATATGAAGATTAAAACAAAAGTTCTTGAATTTTTCCTAGAATTGTGTACCATTGTCCGTGATTATCAAATGCGATACACCAAACCTACATATGATCGACTTCCAAAGAAAAGATTCCATTTGCTTCTCGGGGATGGTTGCCAGGGCCTCAGTTTTAGTCCACTTGGTAAAGTAGTCCACCATGACTACTATGAACTTTTTTTGCAATATGGCTATGAGGAATAGGCCGAGGATATCAACTCCCAAGGTTGCAAACGACCAAGGGCTTGACATGATTTGAAGACATTTTGCTGGCAGTCATTGCACTTGGACGTACCTTTGGCAACAATCGTATGTGTGAACTAGCTCATGTACATCCTTTAAAATTGTGGGCCAGTAATACCCCCACCTATATATTTTTTGGGCAAGCAATCTTCCATCCAGGTGATCGCCAAAAATGCCTTCATGAATCTCTCACATTACAAACTCAGCCTCTGACGGCGTTAGACATCGTAGTAGTGGTTGTCAGAATCCATTTTTTATACAGTACACCCTCTAAAAGGGTATACCTAGCAATTGTAGAACAAAATGAATCACTTTAAGTTGCTACGTAATCAAATAGTTTAATGACTAATCATTCATTATCCAGTTATCAAGTCTGTGGACTTAAAGCATTCGGATATGTATAACACATAACATAAATGTAACAGCCCGGTTTTAGCTAAATCGGAATAGTAGTTTCGGAACCATAAATCTGAGGTCAAAAAAATATTTTAATATTATTTTTAGCATCTATGGCATGTGATTATATATTTGTGAAAGTTTTGTGATTTAATTTTATCGATTGGATGTCTATTTTGATAAAAGGACTAAATCGCGTAAAATGAAAAAGTTGCATTCTACTTGTTTAAAGTGCTTAATTGTTATGGTTTATTAAATGAAAGGTCCTTATGATATTATTAAACCATTGATAGTGGAATTTGACATAGATGGCCTTATATTAAGTGATTTTATATGTTTATTATAAAGGTTAAAATGGTAATTAAGTTATTAAGTTTAATTAAACTAAAAAAATCCATATCATCTTTATTTCTTGATCTATAGCCGAATATTAAGGGAAAAAGAAAGCTTCCATGCCCATCTAGGTTTCAGCTCTTATTGTTTTTTATTAAGGTATGTTCTTTGCTCGGTTTTTGATGATTTTTATGTTTTTGAGATCGTTGCTTTGTATTCTAGCTAGCTCGCGCCTTAATTTTTGAATTCGTCAATGATTTTGTGAAGTGCCATTGATGAATGCTTGAGATTTTGAATGTTTTATGATGGAAAATGAATATTTGTTAATAGTTATACAAGTTTTGTAAAGTGATTTTTGACAAAAATGTAAAATAGAGATTTATTGTTGAAAATATGTGGTTAAATGTGTGAATAAATGATAAATATGGGCTGATATGTGCACTAGGAAAATTTGGCTAGCTTAGAAAGGTATTAAATTGCATAAATTTTGTGTATTTGTGAAATAGGGACTAAATTGAATAAATGTGGAACTTTAGGGGCTAAAGTGTAAAAATGCCCAAATATGTGCTTGTGGACTGAATTGAATGATTTGATGAATAAATGAGTTAATTTTGAATGTATATAGATCAAGAACGAAAGAAATCAGATTTAGATTGGGGAAAATCAAAGGTTATCGAATAGTCGATCCATTCCGTTTATCCCAAAAACAAGGTAAGTTCATATGCAAATAAATGCCATTAAATTGAATTATATATGTTTAATTATCATTGAACTGTTATAAATATTGAATGATTAAATACGAGCAAGAATCGACAGGGTTACAATATCTGAAAGTCCAATACAAACCTTAGGAACAGTATAGGATACGAATGTCATGACATTAGGATTACCAAGATGTGAATACGTGTAAGACCATGTTTGGGACATTGGCATCGTTATATGATTTCGTATATGACCCTGTCTAGGATAGTGGCATCGATATGTGATAACATGTAAGACCATATCCGAGATATGGCATTGTATGAGTTATATGTGATTTTCGAGTATCCTTAACGATTTCGAATGGTTCAACGGGTAAATTCAAGTCAAGAAAGAATGTGTGAATGAGTTAAGTGACTCAGGTATCTACGAGATTCATATAGTATTAAAAGTGGAAGTATTTGATGAATTCACTTATGATTTTGAATATATGTTCAATGGGAAAGGTTTGTGAGCTTTTATATGCTTATTCATGATTTTCCTATTAATGAAAATGATATTGATTCATGTGGTAATTTTATTTGTATATGGCTTACTAAGCTTTTAAAGCTTACTTTGTGTGTTCTTTCCCTATTTTATAGATAATCGAAGCTAGCTCAGACTCCGGGATCATCAGGAACATCGTCACACTATCGATCAACTTGTTGGTACTTTTGATGTTATGTATATATGGTATATGACATGTATAGGCTAGTGTTAAGATGATATGTTTTGGGTTGTGATTTTAGCCATGAGAGTTGGCTTGTAAATGATGTACATGTTGGTGTGTATTTGGCCATCTAAGTTGGCTTAATTTATGAATTTGGTAAGTGATATGTGATGTATATATATGGCCTTATGTTTTGGCATGTTGTGGCTTGATCTTAAGATGATGATTTAGTATGTTTTATGACATGAATTTGTTGATAAGATGATGAGAAAAATGCATAGAGAAGATAGGTGAAATTGTTGGTAATGGCATATTGTTTTGGTATGTTTATGGTTATGATTTGAGTAGTGAAATGGTTGAAGATAAAATGGCATGATTTGTATATGAATTGGCATGTTTTAGTTGCCTATAAATGTGTTGAAATGGTATTAATTTGGATATATAGGTGAACATGAGAAAGGGTGGCAAATTGGCCTTGCAAATGGCCTATTCCTGTCCACACGGGCGTGTGTCTCAGCTGTGTGCAACACACGGTCATGATACACGCCCGTGTATCCCCTGGTGTTGAAATTTAGTTGAAGACAGTATGCTCCACACGGCCTCACAGACGGGCGTGTGACCGGCCGTGTGGCACAAGTCAGTATACCCCTTAAATGGCACACGGCCTAGCACACGGGCGTGTGATTTAGCCTTGTTGCATAAGTCAGTATACACTACAAGTTTGGCACGACCTAATACACGGCCTAGCACACGGGCGTGTGTGGCCATTTCGAAGGGCACACGAACTAGACACACGAACGTGTGGTCAGCCGTGTGGCCCAAGTCAGAATGTATGCCCTATTTTCACACGGCCTGGGACACGGGCGTGTCTGGATCCATGTGAGGCACATGGCCGGTTCACACGGGCGTGTGACCCTTGTATGTTTGAAAATTTTCTAATTTTTTGAGAATTTTTGTAAGTTTCGGTTTAGTCCCGAACCACTTCTAAAGCATGTTTAAGGCCTCATAGGCCCTTATAAGGGACAATGTGATTATGATTGAATGGTATTTGAGAATGCATGCATAAATGTATGTTGTATGTTGTGATTTGATCGGTAATGCCTCATAACCCTATTCCGGCGACGGATACGGGTTAGGGTAGGGTTAGGGGTGTTACAATAAATATACATACCTTGCAGCTTTGCGTTGTAGTTTTGCAAGCTCTTTGTTATCTGAGTGGTCATTTGTTCCTTGCAATATGCGAACTATAGAAGTCATCCATGTGTTTTCTTGATCTATACTACATGGAGCGCGTCGTAACTTGAGGCTTCCCCCAAGCTCTAACAGAATCTTTCCCCTCTGCTCTATGAAATTGAAGATGCTAGCTTGGATAGAGCGTCCACACATGTGTTATCACTCCTTGGGACTTGTTTTGTTTGTATTTTATCAAATCCCACTAACAACTAGGTTATGATTGTGTGGTTTCTCTTCAACCCTAACTCATTGACCTCATACTCGCTTGGTGACCTCATACACGTGCGTTATCTCTTCAACTGCTTGGTGATCAACTAGGAATCTGTATGAAAAACAAGTTCTCTTGCCCCAAGCTGGCGAGCTAACTGCAATCCTAATATCAATGCCTCGTACTCTGTAGCATTATTAGATGCCTAAAATCCAAAAGAGAGTCGATATTGCCACTCGTTTCCTTTAAGGTCCACCAAGAGTACCCATGCTTCTGATCAAGTCCACACCGTAGATCTATCGATATAAACTAGCCAATCCTTTGATTTGTTAGTGGTTACAGCATCTTCCTGTAGTGGACTAACTACTATGTTGCACGTAAAAAATGGGAAAGAAATTTTAATACAAATTGGAAATTTGTCACAAGTCATTATAGAGGTAGCGTAGTGAACCAAAGATTATCATTGAAACTCGCGAGGAATTACAGTTTAAATATATCTCTTTTCATAACGTAGTATGGAATTAACATTTATAAATCAGGTTACCTCCTAATCACTTTACCTTCCAAGCAAGATTCACATTGTGAAAGACTAACTTCCTTAAGCATACTTAAGGAACCATCATTCATGAGTCTAATGATTTTTTCTTAGTCAATATAACCATGTTTTAGGCACAATAGGTACCCCTCATTAGAGTGTGAAGTTTTAAGCCTCTTATTCACTATTTCAATTTGAAACATCAAGTAGTTATTTTGTTTCTTAAAGTAGAGATTGTTTTCCATCCATCCATTACAGATTAAAGAACGATTTCTATGAATAGCAATCCCTTTTATTGAATGTCATAGTATAACCGTCATAAAATGAACATGCTACAGAAATTAAATTCCTCTTAAAACGAGGTACATAAAATATGTTCTTTAAAACAATATTCTTAAAATTATCAGAGTGTAAAATAAATTCTCCCACTACTTTGGCTGAAACATAGCTCTCATCTCCGGACCACAATGAGAGGCTCCTATCATACAGACTTCTCATTTTGTTAAACTCCCGTAAAGAAACATACACATGGTTAGTGGCTCTAGAATCAATAACCTAGTTGTCAAATGATTCTTCCACTAAGCAAGCTTCAACTATAAAGAGTTCTATACATTTGCCCTTTTCGGCTAGGTAATCCAAATACTCCTTACAATTTGATCTAAAATGCCCTTTCCTGTTGTAGAAGAAACATTTGATCTTTTTAGGATCTTTTAACTTCTTAGCCTTCTTCCTTTCTACACGAGGTGGAACCGAAGACTTAGTCGGTTTCTTCTTTCCCTTATCTTTCTGCTTCCCCTTAGAGGACAATGGACCCAAAGCTAAGTTTTCGTTAGGTTTTTCTTGAACTAGCTTACTACCATTCAGCATCAACCTATAGGGTTGTAATTCCTTCATAAGCTGAGTCAAGGTAAGCGCATTGTTCCCCAATTTGTAAGCAGCCCTAAAACCAGCAAACTATTTGGTTAAAGATTTGAACATTGTTTCAATCTAAGTGTTCACGTCTAGTTCAGCCCCATTGTCCTCCGTTTCCATAAAGAAAAGCTTAAGCATATGTTCTTTGACCGAAGAGTTGGGTTTCTTCTGAGAGTGTAACAGTCTGGTTTAGACCTTATTCGGAAAATGGTTTCAGGACCAAAAATCCGAGTTAGAAAAATATTTTAATATTATTTTCTGTGTTTGCTATATGTGATTAAGCATGTGTTAAAATTTCGTGAATTAATTTGTCCGTTTGTGTACTTAATTTGAGAAAATGATTAAATTGCATAAAAGTAAAAGTGACATACTATATGTTAATGTGCTTATTTGAGTTGGCTTTTAAATGGAGTGGCCTTATAAGGCAATTAAACCATTTTAAAAGATAATGCATGGTTAAAGGACATTAATGGCCTTATATTTATATGTTTTATATGTTTATTAATAAGGTTAATTTTGTAAATGAATTAATATTATAAGTTATAATATAATAAACATAAAATATGGCCATTGCTCATCTTATTTGGCCGAATATAGCAAGGAAAGAAAGGAAAAAAACCATTTTAGGTTTCGGCACTCATCTAGTTCAATTAAGGTATGGATTTTGATCGGTCTTTAATAATTTCTACATTTTTGTAATCGTTGCTTTATATTCTTCAAAACCCATGCCTCAATTTTGTGAATTGATGATGATTTTGATATGAGCCATTAATGAATTTATGAGTTTTACGATGTTTGAGAATGAAATATGGAATATATGTGTTTGGTTAGCATATTTTGTCTTTGGATTTTTAATGAATTTGAGTATTTTGGACTTAATTGAGGAAATGAAATTTTGAAGGACTAAATTGTAAAATAAATGAAATGTGTAGACTTGTATGAGCATGGGTAACATTTGGCCAAGCATGAGTATTATGAAATTTGGTGTATTTTGTGATTTTGTGAAATGGGGACTAAAATGTCCAAATGTGACAATGTGAGGGCTAAATTGTAAATTTTCCATTAATGTGTGTTATTGGATTGAATTGAATGAGTTGTTGAATAAATGGATAAAATTTGAATATGCATAGACCAAGAACCGAAGAAAACGGACTTAGATCACGGGAAATCGAAAGTAATTGAATAGCCAAGTTCGTTTCCGTTAAACAGAATCCAAGGTAAGTCGATAGAAATAAATGTATTTAAATTAAATTATTTCTGCATATATGAAATTTAGATTGCTATGAATATCAAGTAAGATGGAATGTATATGAAATTCGAGGATATATTTATGTCGACAAGTCGATAATGTCTGAGAAGTCCTGTTTGAACCTAGGGATGGATAGAATTGTATATGTCATGACATAGGTGTCCGATATGTGATATCATGTAATACCACGTCTGAGACGTCAGCATTGATTCGAGATTTCGTGTAAGACCACGTCTAGGACATTGGCATCGATATGAGCTGTACGGGTAAGACCATGTCTGGGACATTACCATCGTATTGATTCGTGTAAGACCCTATCTGGGACAGTGGCATCGATATTTGGTTACATGTAAGATCGGTTTGGGACGTTGGCATTGTACGACTATTCTGAGCATTTCGAGTATCCTATTAGATTCCAAACGGTTCAACGGGCAAGTCCGCAAAATGAATGTCTATGTGAGAAGTAATAACGATTCAAGTACGATTGAAAAGTACACTATGTGTGTATGAAAGGTAAGTGTTTATATAAGCTTACTAAAGTGAATATGTGCTTAGTCATGTGATAATATGTGATTATATGCTTGAATGAGCTATGGGTATATGTGATATTTGAGTTGAGGAATGTGGCAAGCTATAGCTAAGCAAATGAGCTAAAGAATATGTGATGAATTTGCAATGAGAAACATTAATGTCATTGTATCAATGTAGCTATGCGCAATTTATGTTAAGTTCATTTGTATATGGCTTACTAAGCTTTTGAATGCTTACTTTGTGTGTCTGTTTGCTCTGTCTTATAGATTGTTAAAGCTACGAGAGGCTCAGGGACCCTCAAGGATCATCACCACACTATTAAACTCAACTTTGGTACTTTTGAATGTGTAAATAGCTAAATATGGCATGTATAGGCTAGTTGTTTTGGAGTATGTTTGAGACATGTGTACATAGCCATGTGATATGGCTAGTTTAATGGATGTGTAATGAATGAAGAGTCATGCTATATGATGTTGGTTTTGGTATGATCTCATGTCTATGAAATGGTCAAGATTATGGTAAGCCTATTGATGCAATATTAGTATATATGTTTGATCAATGAAATGGTTATATGAATGGTAAGATGTGGATGTATCATACTTGGTTTAATTGTGAATTGGTTGAGCTATTTAGCATATAAGATGGTATGCTAGAAATGAGATTGAATTGGGATGATATGATGATCATTTGGTGTGTTTTTGGTTGCCTATTGTGTTAAGAATTATGCTTCTATGTGCATGTAGGAATGACCCAAGTGTGGGTGGCAATTTGGCCTTGAAAATGGCCTATAATTGCCCACACGGTTGAGCACATGGGCGTGTGGCTCGACCGTGTTCCTCGTGGTTGTAATTCAAAGCAAGTCAGATTCGACCATGGGTTGGACACACGGGCATGTGACTGACCGTGTGGTGCAAGTCAGTAGCGACCATGAGTGAGACATACGGGCATGTCTACAGCCGTGTGGACAAGTTAGTATGTATGCCTTGTTTTGACACGGCTTAGACACACGGGCGTGTCTGAGGTCGTGGGAGGCTCACGGCCTGCCCACACGGGCGTGTGACCTCTGTAACTTAGAAAAAATTTTAAATTTCTGAGAATTTCCTTATGTGCTCGGTTTTGTCCTGGCCCTATTCTAAAGCATGTTTGAGGTCTCGTTGATCTATTTAAGGGACACTTTGATCTGATTGGTTGAATTATATTACAAAATGTCCGTAAAAGATTTTGTTTGTCCGGTAATGCCTCTTAACCCTAATTCGGTGACGGATATAGCTTAGGGGTGTTACATTTGATTGGTATCAGAGCTACAGTTTAGTCAATTCTAGGACTAACGTAGCGTGTGAGAGTCTAGCTATACATGTCATATATATGAAATGTGACAGTGTGATGAATCTTGAAGTATAAAATGTGTTTATCGTATAGTAATGGATCCCGAACGAGCCGTAGCTGACGATGTAGAAAGTAACGCACCTGCTCCTGCTCAAGGGACAGCGCCATCTGATTCGAGACTGGCTACTAGCGGTCAAGAGGGAGAAGCTAAACAAGCTATCTTTCAAATGATAAGTGAGTGGTTCACTCAGTTTGTAAGAAACAATCCGGTTGTTTCACAACCTCCACCCCCGCCTAATCCCCCTCAAACCTCAGGTGTGCCTCCTGTAATGGGTAGAAATCAGTTGAATAAACCTCCGATTGACAAAATCCGTAAGTATGGGGCTGAAGAGTTCAGGGCCACTAGTGAAGACAGTGCCGAGAAAGCTGAGTTTTGGCTAGAAAACACTATCCGAGTATTTGATGAAATGTCGCTGAATCCTGAAGAATGTATAAAATGTGTTGCATCTTTGCTACGAGACGCAGCTTATTAATGGTGGAAGACTCTGATTTCTGTTGTTCCAAAGGAAAGGGTTACTTGGGATTTCTTCCAGTCTGAGTTTCGAAAGAAATACATCAGCCAGAGATTCATTGATCAGAAACGAAAAGAATTTCTAGAATTGAAACAGGGTCGTATGGCTGTCACGGAGTATGAAAGAGAGTTCGTACGATTGAGTCAGTATGCTCGTGAATGTGTATCCACCGAGGCAATAATATGCAAAAGATTTGATGGCCTTAATGAAGATATCCGTTTGTTAGTTGGGATTTTGGAATAAAAGAGTTTGTTGTACTTGTTGATCGAGCGTGCAAAGCTAAAGTACTCGGGAAAGATAAAAGAAAAGCTGAGTTTGAAGTCAAAGATGCGAGAAAGAGATTTTCGAGCAAATCATTGTAGTCTACTTCAAAGAAATTCAAAGATGAGCATAGTCGTTCCAAAACTAATATGAGACATTCGAATCCGAGAGATCGAGTTAGATCACAGTCAAACTCTAAAGCTCCAGTTACATCGATAGCTAGTGTGGGAAGTGTACGATCTGAGTGACCTGGATGTAAGCACTATGGTAAAAGACATCCGGGTAGTTGTAGATTGAATGACCGAGCTTGTTTCAGATTTGGATCGTTAGATCATTTTATCCGTGATTGCCCAGAGTTTGTTGAGCAAGAGATTGTTCAGAATCCAAGATCTGATAATGTTCCAGCGAGAGGTCGACCTTCTTGAAATGCAAGAAATGTCAGTGGTAGTCAGAGAACTACGAAAGACTCAATTGGGAGATCTGAAGCTAGAGTACCTGCCAGAGCTTATGCCATCTGAGCTCGTGAGGAAGCTTCATCTCCGGATGTTATAACGGGTACATTTACTCTCTATGATACTTCTATGATTGCATTAATAGATCCAGGTTCTACACATTCGTACATATGCATGAAATTAGTATCCAGTAAGACTTTGCTTGTAGAGTCTACTGAGTTTGTTATTAAAGTATCGAACCCCTTAGGTAAAAGTGTCCTGGTTGATAAAGTATGCAAGAATTGTCCGTTAGTGTTTCGAGATGTTTGTTTTCCGGCTGATCTGGTGCTATTACCCTTTGATGAGTTTGATATAATTTTGGGTATGGACTGGTTGACATTGCACGATGCTGTTGTGAATTGCAAAAGAAAGACCATTGATTTGAGATGTCAGAATGATGAAATAGTTCGGGTTGAGTCTAATGATTTGGTTGGGTTACCTGCTGTGATATCCGTATTGAAAGCTCAGAATTGTTTGAGAAAGGGTTATGAAGCTTATTTTGCATATGTAATTGATTCGAAAGTGTCTGAAAAGAAAGTTGAATTTGTTTGTGAGTTCCCTGATGTATTCCCTGAAGAACTACCAGGATTGCCTCCAATACGCGAAGTTGAATTTGGTATTGATCTGTTGCCTGGTACGACTTCTATTTTGATAGCTCCGTACAGAATGGCACCAACGGAGTTGAAAGAGTTAAATTCGCAGTTGCAAGAGTTAACTGACAGAGGGTTTGCAAGACCGAGTTTTTCACCTTGGGGCACTCCCGTTCTATTTGTGAAAAAGAAAGATCGCACGATGAGAATGTGCATTGATTATCGTCAGTTGAACAAAGTGACTATAAAGAATAAATATCCTCCGCCCAAAATTGACGATTTGTTTGATCAGCTAAAAGGAGCCACTGTGTTTTCAAAGATAGATTTGAGATCGGGATACTACCAGTTGAGAGTAAAAGATTCAGACATTCTGAAAACTGCTTTCAGAACGAGGTATGGGCATTATGAATTTTTAGTTAAGCCTTTCGGACTAACAAATGCTCCTACTGTTTTTATGGATCTAATGAATAGAATTTTTAGACCGTACCTAGATCGATTTGTTGTTGTTTTCATTGACGACATTTTGATTTATTCTCGAGATGAAATTGAACATGCTGAACATCTGAGAATCGTGTTGCAAACTCTGCGAGATAAGCAATTGTATGTGAAATTCAGCAAATGTGAATTCTAGTTGCGTGAAGTTTATTTTCTGGGACATATTGTATCGGCCTCTAGAATACGAGTCGATCCGAGTAAGATTTATGCTATTCTGGAATGGAAGCCTCCGAAGAATGTGTTTGAAGTTTGCAGTTTTCTAGGACTTGCTGGTTATTATCGAAGGTTCATAAAAGGCTTTTTGATGATAGCTACTCCGTTGACTAGATTGCTTCAGAAAGATGTGAGGTATGAATGGTCCGATAAATGTCAGAAAAGTTTTGATCAGTTCAAAGCCCTTTTGACTGAAGCTCCAATATTGGTTCAGCCAGAATCGGGCAAAGAGTTCGTGATTTATAGTGATGCTTCATTGAGTGGTCTGGGTTGCATTCTGATGCAGGAGGAAAAGTAATAGTTTATGCCTCGAGACAACTAAAGCATCATGAAAAGAACTATCCGACACACGACCTTAAGCTAGCTGCCATTGTGTTCGCATTAAAGATTTGGCGTCATTATCTTTTTGGTGAGAAATGCCACGTGTTTTCAGATCATAAGAGTTTGAAGTACCTGATAACCCAGAAAGATCTGAATTTGAGACAACGTCGATGGTTAGAGTTGTTAAAAGATACGAGCTTGTGATAGATTATCATCCGGGGAAAGTAAATGTTGTAGTTGATGCTTTGAGTCGAAAATCATTGTTTGCATTACGTGCAATGAATGTTCATTTAGATTTGACTGATGATGATTCAGTGTTAGCTGAATTGAAAGCGAAACCGTTGTTCTTACAACAGGTTTGTGATGCTCAAAAAGTTGATAATGAAATGCTAGCGAAACGAGCTCAGTGTGATTCGAACTCTGATTCTGAATTTCAAGTTGATGTTGATGATTGCTTGAGGTTTCGAGATCGAATTTGTGTTCCGAGAAACTCAGAGCTGATTTAGTTGATTATAAATAAAGCTCATAATAGTCGTCTATCTGTTCATCCGGGAAGTACAAAGATGTACCATGATCTGAAACAACACTATTGGTGGTCTGGTATGAAACGAGACATTTCTGACTTTGTTTCGAAATGTTTAGTCTGTCAGCAAGTTAAAGCTAAACATCAGGTTCCATTTGGTTTGTTACAACTTATTCTGATTCCCTAGTGGAAATGGGATAGAGTGACGATGGACTTTGTTTCTGGATTGCCATTGACTCCGAGAAAGAAAGATGCAATTTGGGTCGTAGTTGATCGATTGATGAAATCTGCCCATTTTATTTCGGTGAGATCTGATTACTCACTTGATAAGTTAGCTGAGCTTTATATTTCTAATATTGTAAGATTGCATGGAGTGCCATTGTCTATTGTGTCAGATAGAGATCCGAGATTTACTTCACGGTTCTAGAAGAAACTGCAAGAAGCTTTGGGTACTAAATTGCATTTCAGTACAGCTTTTCACCTATAGACGGATGGTCATTCCAAACGGATGATTCAGATTCTCGAGGATATGTTGAGATGTTGCATTCTTGAGTTTAACGGTACGTGGGAACAGTACCTGCCCTTAATTGAATTTGCGTACAACAATAGCTTTCAGTCAAGTATCAAAATGGCACCTTATGAAGCTTTGAATGGACGCAAATGTTGAACACCTCTATATTGGACTGAGCTCAGTGAAAATAAGATACACGGGGTCGATTTGATAAAAGATACAGAACAGAAAGTGAAAGTAATCTGTGATAGTTTGAAAGTAACGTCTGATTGTTAGAAGTCCTATGCAGACTTGAAAAGAAAAGACATTGAATTTGAAATCAGTGATCAAGTGTTCTTAAAAGTATCTCCGTGGAAGAAAGTACTCCGATTCAGACGTAAAGGCAAATTGAGTCCAAGGTTCATCGGGCCGTATGAAATTATCGAACGTGTTGGACCAGATGCGTATAAATTGTTGTTATCACCTGAGCTAGAAAAGATTCATAATGTGTTTCACGTATCGATGCTTAGACGATACTGATCTGATCCATTACATGTGATTACTCCATCTGAGATTGAAATCCAATCTGATATGACATACGAAGAAGAACCGATCCGTATTTTAGTTCGCGAAGTGAAATGATTGAGAAACAAGAAAATTCCGTTAGTTAAAGTATTGTGGCATCGACACGGAGTGGAAGAGGCTACGTGGGGCCTGAAGATTCAATGAGACAATAATATCCAAATCTGTTTAACGGTAAGATTTTCGGGGACGAAAATCCCTAAAGGGGGAGAATTGTAATAGTCCAGTTTAGACCTTAGTCGGAACAGTGGTTTCGGGACCACAAATCCGAGTTAGAAAAATATTTTAATATTATTTTCTGTGTTTGCATGTGTTAAAGTTCCGTGAATTAATTTGTCCATTTGTGTACTTAATTTGAGAAAAGGATTAAATTGCATAAAAGGTAAAAGTGACATAGTATATGTTAATATGCTTATTTGAGTTGGCTTTTAAATGGAGTGGCCTTATGCGGCAATTAAACCATTTTAAAAGATAGTGCATGGTTAAAGGACATTAATGGCCTTATATTTATATGTTTTATATGTTTATTCATAAGGTTAATTTTGTAAATGAATTAATATTATAATTTATAATAACATAAAATATGGCCATTGTTCATCTTATTTGGCCGAATATAGCAAGGAAAGAAAGGAAGAAAACCATTTTAGGTTTCGGCACTCATCTAGTTCAATTAAGGTATGGATTTTGATCGATATTTAATAATTTCTACGTTTTTGTAATCGTTGCTTTGTATACTTCAAAACCCATGTCTCGATTTTGTGAATTGATGATGATTTTGATATGAGCCATTGATGAATTTATGAGTTTTACTATGTTTGAGGATGAAATATGGAATATATGTGTTTGGTTAGCATATTTTGTCTTTGGATTTTTAGTGAATTTGAGTATTTTGGACTTAATTGAGGAAATGAAATTTTGAAGGACTAAATTGTGAAATAAATGAAATGTGTGGACTTGTATGAGCATGGGTAACATTCGGCCAAGCATGAGTATTATGAAATTTGTTGTATTTTGTGATTTTGTGAAATAGGGACTAAAATGTCCAAATGTGAAAATGTGAGGGCTAAATTGTAAATTTACCCTAAATGTGTGTTATTGGATTGAATTGAATGAGTTGTTGAATAAATGGATTAAATATGAATATGTATAGATCAAGAACCAAAGAAAACGGACTTAGATCGCGGGAAATCGAAAGTAATTGAGTAACCGAGTTCGTTTCATTTAAATCGAATTCGAGGTAAGTCGATATAAAAATAAATGTATTTGAACTGAATTATTTGTCCATATATGAAATTTGGATTGCTATGAATATCAATTAAGATGGAATGTATATGAAATCCGAGGATATATTTATGTCGACAAGTTGATAATGTCCGAGAAGTCTCGTTTGAACCTAGGTTTGGATAGGTGTAACACCCCTTACCCGTATTCTATGCCGGAATCGGGCATGAGGCATTACCGGACTTAATCCACTTAATCACACAACTTTAGTCCCAACTTAACATATCTCTATTGTCATCACAACATACTCATTAAGGACCTACGAGGCCTTGAACATACATATGGGGGGTTTCAGTACACAACCGGAAATTTTTGCGATCTTAAATTTTTTTTCACCTAAACAGGGGTCACACGCCCGTGTGAAATGGGACACGCCCATGTCCCTCACCCGTGATTGACACTGACTTATTTCACACGGGCGGACACACGCCCGTGTCCCTAGCCCATGTCCCTCATACGGCCTCGACACGCCCGTGTGCCAAAACCTTTGCATTCTGTTTATGACGTCATCACCTCGCTATGGTCACACGGTCAAGGCACACGCCTTGTCCTTAGACTGTGTATCGAATTAAATTCCAATTTCAAGTGTAGACTTCACACGGCCTAGACACATGCCCGTGTACCTACCCTTGTGGACGTGAACAAGGCTATTTGCCAAGCTCTTTTGTCACCCTGGCCCACATATCATGATCCCATACAACAAATCATCAAATAAGTCAATTTGTGCAACAACATTTTCTTGAATAACCTCATATTTTCATTGATTAATAGTATTGAGCCATTAACTATGGCCATGTACAAAAGGATTCATCTATAAGGAGCCAATACACACTTAGCCAAAATAACAAATCATTTCACCTAGTCTAGCTCCTATACATGCCACATTCAAAATGCTAATTCTAAATATACCGAGATGAGCTGATAGTGTGGGTGATCTTTCGATTATCTTCGTAGCTCGACTCGGCTCTTTGTCACTATAAAACAAGGGAAATGAAAAATGGAGTAAGCTTTAAGCTTAGTAAGTTTACATGTAAACAAATAACATCATAGTATGTGCTAAACAATAAATAGCATCTCATACTAAACAAAAACAATCCACATTCATAATCATGTTTACTCATTTCCTCCCTTACCCTATTCCAACCATATCACAAGCTTAATGCCTACATTCATTAACATGCATCACTACACTTAACACCACAAAGTCACATGATACCACACATCATAATTTCTCAATAAACCATTCATAATACCAATCACTCGGTGGTTTCGCACTTAGCCCACCATTAATCTATAATAGGGTGGTATCGTACATAGCCCACAAAAAGGATAGTTACGGTGGTATCGCACATAGCCCACCAAAAAGGATAGTTACGGTAGTATCGTACATAGCCTACCAAAAAGGATAGTTACAGTGGTATCGCACATAGACCACCAAATGATAAATAGAGATGGTATCGCACACAGCCCATCGTAATTAAGTAATAAGGTGGTATCGCACTTAGCCTACCATCAAGAGTTGTTATCTCACATTTACATATCTATTTTGTCATTCATACGAAAAATTATTCAATAACCATCAAATTCAATCCACTTGAATCATACATGTTCTCAATCATTCCATGCACAAATTACTAACCACAATGTAACACCCCTAACCCGTATCCGTCGTCAGATTAGGGTTACGGGCATTATTAAACCTAAAACCAAAATCAGAGCATTCAAACTGTACTACCACGTGTTAAACACATATCATTTGTATTATAGAAATTACACAAGCATATTTCATCTGATTACAAATCTCCCATGAATAAACTACACTCCACATGATCAATTCCAAGTAATAGCCGAATTGGTACATATGTAAAACATTCAACATTTAATTACTTATTCTTTAACCATACATCCAAGCATATACCTAAGGTCGAATATATATACATACAAGGTAATATGCATCTAATAATCTAAATCAATGAAAAATTTCGTTAACAACATACTTGGCTTCTCATGACTTCCATACAATTATTCATAGCTCGAGGTCACTTAAACACATACTAAGCAATTGACATAGGCTAGTTTCAATACATATGCACATAAGTCCCATTCAATATAAATAATTTACTTGTAACGAACCTTGTTATGGAACTTACTCTTTTGCCAAAGAAAAAAAATGAATTAACTTACAACTTTCAATAACTATACCAACCACATTAAAAATTTTTAGCCATGAACGAATGTGTATGCTAACTCTTCACAAATATAAAAATATTAAACTAACTCATTCATAATACTTTTCTTTTAAAACCTGCTTAAGCCAAATATATGTAATGCACACATATATATATATACATACATACATACATACATACATATATATATATATATATCATATTAAGCAAAACAATTCAAATCAACCAAATCATATAAATTTTGCCATACCCGAATACCCATAAATAAGTGCACATATGATAGCTCTTTAAAGCATCACCTTTAGCTTAACATCTTTACTACTCAAATAGACCAAATTCAACCATTTCACATAGTAACATGCCATTCATTGTCACACAAACATACCTGTTCAAATCAAGCAACATTTAATTGAAATTTCATATATATATATACGAACTCAACATGCTCACTTAATTCATAGTAGAAGTAAAGCCATTTTCACAAGGCATTATATAACATCTAATGCAAAAGATAAGCCCAAAATATTAGATTAGCCTATACATGCCATGGACTTAAAATTTATTTCCAAAAAGTACCAAAGTAATCGATAGTGTGCTTGACTTTGACAAGGATCCCCGAGCACGAGGTTTGACTTTAAAGATCTATAAAACAAAGTAACAAACACCCCAGGTAAGCTTAAATAGCTTAGTAAGTTATAAGCAAAAGGTGAAGTGCACAACCACGCATTACACCATTTTCTTTTTAATTTATTCGATCTAACTATTGAATAATTCGTAAAATTTAAAACACATATTGGATTAACATTCATCAATCTCATGCTCATTAGAACTCAAAACAAATGGACTAAGTATTCATATCCTTCATACCATATCGAAATAACTTAAATAAATTTGCACCAAGATGATAAACCATTATTCAATATGTACATACCTGACACTTTTGTTTACCTTTACTAAGTGTTTCTATCCTTGAGCAAAAATCGATAACCCGCACACACAGTGCCTTTCAACCGATCTCGCACACACAGTGCTCGGTGAATAAATTCGCTCACACAGTGCTCTTCAACCGATCTCGCATGCTCTTCAACCGATCTCGCACACACAGTGCTCGGTGAATAAATCCGCACACACAGTGCCACTCAACCGATTTCGCACACACAGTGCTCGGTGAATAAATCCGCACACATAGTGCTCTTCAACCGATCTCGCACACACAGTGCTCGGTGAATAAATCCGCACACACAGTGCCACTCAACCAATTTAGCACACACAGTGCTCGGTGAATAAATCCGCACACACAGTGCTCTTCAACCGATCTCGCACACACAGTGCTCGGTGAATAAATCCGCACACACAGTGCCACTCAACCGATTTCGCACACACAGTGCTCGGTATTTTAGCTCGCACACATAGTGCCATTATTTTATCTTCTCCTCATTACTAAATATACTCATGATTTCATTTCATCCAAATAAATACACTTAAAATTAAAAAATTCAAAATCATCACACTTCTCCCATCATATAATATCACATTCGGCAACAACCATTATACATAATAAGATATATATATATATATCCTCATTTTTAATTTCCAGCATCAATCACATTCTATTTTCACGTGTAACTATATTTGATACATATACAAATATTCAATCCACCCAAATTAATTCAAGCTTACATATATAATATGCATTTTATTCTCACTTTCGAATATAATAAAATATTTCCATACCACATTTGGCTTTATATAATTAAGTCTATTATTTCACTTTAGCATATACAATTCAACATTGAATAAAATTTGTATCAATCCAATTGCTTACAAACTTACCTTGAAAGTCGACAATTTAAGCTTCCCGGCTACTCGTTTAATTTGGCATTTCCCCGATCCAAATACTTTCCCCTTTTTCCTTGATCTAAATAATTGCAAGAAGGAACTCATTCAAAAGAATTTCTTTCATTTTAGACCAAAACACATAGTTGAATAATTTTTCAATTTATCCCTCGCATTATTCATTTTTGCAATTTAATCCAATTTTCACTAAGTACGAAATTTGCCAAATTTACTTATTTCTAGCTAAGGCCGAATGTGCCTTAAGCTAATTCAAGGCCACATCTTTCCTTATTTCTAAAATCTAACCCCTCAATCTATATATATATATATATATATATATTAAATTTAATCCTAAATGCTCAACCTAATCAAAATCTCCAACACAAAATATAGCAATCTAGCACATGAAATTTTTTTGTTTATAACCATCAACCATCATAAAGCATGAATTTTCATCCATGGTCGAATCAACATACATGATCAATAAGAAAAATTATCACATGGGCTTGTTAGGCAAATGATCAACAATCACAAAAATGCAAAAATTATCAAAAAATCCAAGACTTAAGCTTACCAATTTTAGTTGATGAGTGCCGAACCTTAAGGAGGTTTTTCTCTTCTATTTCTTTTGCTACATTCTGCCAAGGGAGTTCAAAAAGATGGACATGCAATGGCTTCTTAATTCTTTTATGTTTTTATTCCATTATACATAATTAATAATATATTATTATCACATTCCACTAACTATAATATAATATCTTATATTTACATCTATTCCATCACCTTGCCGTCCACTATAGTAGTAATAGGTATAATTGCAATGCAAATCCCCTTGATTAAAAGACACTTTATTATACTACCCCTAATCAAGCCAATGGCAATTTTACCACACATGTACTTTAATCCTTTTTCCTTAAATTAATCACCCAAACACAAATATTTATCTACAATATTTTAACACATGCTCATCTACATAACATAGATATCAAAATAAAAATAATAATAGAAAATAGATATATATTTTTCCATCCTGGATTCGTGGTCTCAAAACCACCGTTTCGATTAGGGTCGGAAATGGGCTGTTACACACAATTTGTATATAAAATGCATTGTTTACACATAAACTTACCTCGGTGCAAAACGTGTTAATCGATGGTCTATTTCGTAACCTTGCCTTTCCCTCGGTCAAGGTTGATTCCACGCTCTTCTTGGTTTGCAAGGAGATAGCTTGGTTGAAAGTTTGGTCTCTAAAATCCCCTATTTTCCCTTCAATTTTCGGTGGAAGAAGAAAGATGAATAGTGATAGATGATATCTTTTCTTTTTATCTTATTTTGTTCATCTTTTCATCACCTAATTTTACCAAATTTGACCAAAAATTTAATGCCCTTGTCCCCTTGCTTCCTATGGCCGGCCAACACACTCCATATGGCCTAATTGCACTTTAAGGACCTTCAATTTAATATTCTATGGTTGTTAGCCACCTCTACCTTGAAAAATAGAACTTTCGCACTTTATGAGATTTAGTCCTTTTTCACAATTAAGCATGTTATCGCTCAAATTAAAGCACCAAAAATCTTCACATAGCCATATATTAATTCCATAACACATAAAATAACATCAAAATAATTTTCCTTATCCTCGGTTTAGTGGTCTCGAAACCACTGTTTCGACTAGCCCCAAAATCGGGCTGTTACAATAGGATTGTATATGTCATGACATAGGTGTCCGATATGTGATATCATGTAAGACCACATCTGGGACGTCGACATTGATTCGAGATTTCGTGTAAGACCACGTCTGGGACGTTGGCATCTATATGAGCTTTACGTGTAAGACCATGTCTGGGACATTGGCATCATATTGATTCGTGTAAAACCCTGTCTGGGACAGTGGCATCGATATTTGGTTACATGTAAGACCATGTCTGGGACGTTGGCATTGTACGACTATTCCGCGCATTCCAAGTATCCTATTAGATTTCGAATGGTTCAACGGGCAAGTCCGCGAAATGAATGTCTATGTGAGAAGTAATAACGATTCAAGTACGATTGAAAAGTACACTATGTGTGTATGAAAGGTAATTGTTTATATAAGCTTACTAAAGTGACTATGTGTTTAGTTATGTGATAATATGTGATTATATGCTTGAATGATCTATGAATATATGTGATATTTGAGTTGAGGAATGTGGAAAGCTATAGCTAAGCAAATGAGCTAAAGAATATGTGATGAATTTGCAATGAGAAACATTAATGTCATTGTATCAATGTAGCTATGTGCAATTTATGTTAAGCTTATTTGTATATGGCTTACTAAGCTTTTGAAAGCTTACTTAGTGTGTGTGTTTGCTCTGTTTTATAGATTGTTAAAGCTACGAGAGGCTCGAGGACCGTCAAGGATCATCACCACACTATTAAACTCAACTTTAGTACTTTTGAATGTGTAAATAGCTAAATATGGCATGTATAGGCTAGTTGTTTTGGAGTATGTTTGAGACATGTGTACATAGCCATGTGATATGGCTAGTTTAATGGATGTGTAATGAATGAAGAGTCATGCTATATGATGTTGGTTTTGGTATGATCTCATGTCTATGAAATGGTCAA
Source organism: Gossypium australe (assembly GCA_005393395.2). Classification (NCBI taxonomy): domain Eukaryota; kingdom Viridiplantae; phylum Streptophyta; class Magnoliopsida; order Malvales; family Malvaceae; genus Gossypium; species Gossypium australe. Next base: position 14,616,764 of record CM016615.1, on the reverse strand, counting down.
GATTATGGTAAGCCTATTGATGCAATATTATTATATATGTTTGATCAATGAAATAGTTATATGAATGGTAAGATATGGATGTATCATACTTGGTTTAATTGTGAGTTGGTTGAGCTATTGAGCATATAAGATGGTATGCTAGAAATGAGATTGAATTGGGATGATATGATGATCATATGGTGTGTTTTTGGTTGCCTACTATGCTAAGAATTATGCTTGTATGTGCATGTAGGAATGACCCAAGTGTGGGTAGCAATTTGGCCTTGAAAATGGCCTATAATTGCCCACACGGTTGAGCACACGGGTGTGTGGCTCGACCGTGTTCCTCGTGGTTGTAATTCAAAGCAAGTCAGATTCGACCACGGGCTGGACACACGGGCGTGTGACTGGCCGTGTGGTGCAAGTCAGTAGCGACCACGGGTGAGGCACACGGGCTTGTCCATGACCGTGTGGACAAGTTAGTATGTATGCCTTGTTTTGACACGTCTTAGACACACGGGCGTGTCTGAGGCCGTGGGAGGCACACGGTCTGCGCACACCGGCATGTTACCTTTGTAACTTAGAAAAAATTTTAAATTTTTGAGAATTTCCTTATGTGCTCAGTTTAGTCCCGGCCCTATTCTAAAGCATGTTTGAGGTCTCGTTGATCTATTTAAAGGATACTTTGATCCGATTGGTTGAATTATATTGTGAAATGTCCGTAAAAGATTTCGTTTGTCTGGTAATGCCTCTTAACCCTAATCTGACGACGGATACGAGTTAGGGGTGTTATAGAGAGTTCACGTAACAACCCCATTTTAGTGGTTTCGGGGCCACGATTATGACAAGTGAGTCAATATTGTATTATTTTTTTAATTTTTATGAGTATTTATTAGATTCATATTAAAATTTGGTTAAGAAATTTTACCGTTTAAATAGTTAATTACTTAAAAAGGGCTAAACTGTAAAGCTGCAAAAGTAAGTTTCTATTAGTTAAAGGTGTCAAATGGCTAGAAAGAGATAAATAAGTGGACTTAAATGGTAAATATACCATTTAGTGTTGTAGTGGAAGATTTTGGTGACTAATTGCATGAAATTAAATTAGTTTTTAAAGGGAAAATGGTAAATAAGTAAAAATAATAACATAAACAAAAACAAATTAGTAAACATATTCCTCTATCACCCATTTTCAACTGAAAAACACCGTAGAAATGGCTTGGAGAATTCAGTTCACAACCTTGCTTGCATGGTAAGTGATTTTGATCCCGTTTTTAATGATTTTTATGTTTTCGAAGTCGTTTTAGCTTAATCTAGTTAATCCAGGGTTAATTTGTGAAACTGTTAATAGTTTAGGGACTTGCCATGAATGAATTAGGTGTGCTTGTGAATTTAATTGATAAGATTCTTGTGTTTAATAGCTAAATAGAAGTATTTTGTTAAGTGATTTTTAGTAATTTTAATGTTTAGGGATTAAATTGTTTAAATAGTGAAACTTCATGTAAATATTGTGAAATGATGATAAAAATGGGCTGATTATGAACCCTATGAAATTCAGCTAGCTGGTATTTTGATTAAATTTGGATAATTCGTAAATTTTGGGATTTAAGACTAAATTGCATAAAGGTTAAAATGTCAGGGGTAATTTTGTAATTTTATATTGATAAGGGTTATAGGCTTGAATTAATTATGTAAGCTATTTGAATTATTTAATTGAATGAAAATTATTATATAGATCAAGAAATGGGTCAATCAGATTTAAATCGTGGAAAAGCTAAAGTACTGGACTAGTCGTCAGCTTTGTTTTTACAACTTCTTTTCGTTGAGGTAAGTTTGTATAATAGTTAATTTATTTCTTGTGAAATTGTTAAATGTTAATGTTTAATTATTTTAGGTAACTTAAATGTTTAATGTGTACTATATGTTAAATTGGATTACATTTCCATAATAATCAATTGATGAAATTGTTGATAATGTGGATTACATGTATGTGAGTTTTAAATGTTATAATGGAAATGAAGTTATAGGATAAGGATATGAAAAGTGTCCCGTTTGAACCTTGTGAATACCTAGGACACAAATGACATGTCATTAGGGGTTATACGGTTTCAGGTGCTTGTCTTGGATGTCCTACCGATGGCTAAAGTACTGCATTCGTTATGGATTCTTTGCAGCTCGTATGAGCAGCATCATTGTAACACCTCTAACCCATACCAGTCGCAGGAATAGGGTTACGGAACATTAGCAAAAAATTTTAAACTAAAAAATTCAATTTCAACCATTTCATAAATCATGGCATAATTCAATCAAACTCATGCATAACATCCCTTATTCGAGCCCTCAAGACCTTAAAAACACTTTAGAAACGATTCTGGACTAAAAAAGAAACATTTAGAACTTCATGGTAAAAGATAGATAGAATTTTTCACACTACAGGGGTTACACAGCCGTGTGGCCAAGCTGTATGACTCACACGGCTAAGACACATGCTCGTGTCTCAAGCCGTGTGGACATTCGAAGTAGGGACACACAGCCGTGTCCCAGCCCGTGTCCATGCCCTTGTAACTCTCTAACTTGGGTCACACGGCAAAGCCACACGCCCGTGTGCCAGGCCGTGTAACTCTCAAAATGGCTTCACACACCCGTGTGCCAGGCCGTGTAACTGCCTGACTTGCAACCCTCTGAAACCTACAGGGGACATACGGCTAAGACACACACCCGTTGGACAAGAAATATGTCATTTTCAAGCCATCTCTTTCACCCAAACCATGCTCACACCTATAAGCCATTTGCACATAATTTCAAGCTACAAAATATACATAAAACATGCATCATAAAGCTAGTTCAACATGGTATTTATCCATACAACCAATATGCCAAAAGGCGCCTCAATCACATAGCATCAAATCCACCTAAACATAAACATAATTTAGCCATTCATCAACCAAACATTTGCAACCTAATTCCACACCAAATCTTACCACAATAGCCACATACCAAAATCACATTTAAGCATACCAAAAGATCCATTCAAAAACATAACTTCACTTAATCATTTCAACACCAACCATCAAAGCATTAAAATACCAAAAGTTCATCAACCAAAACACCACGTTTACAAGCCAAACATAATGACCATTTCATCAAACACTATTCACCTATACATGCCATTATAACCATGACTCAAAACATCAAAATCTACCGATATAGTCGATGGATAGGGTGATAGTTCTCCAACGATTTTCCAGACCAATCGAGCTTCCGATAATCTAAAAAACATATATAATAAACACAACGTAAGCATATACTGCTTAGCAAGTTCGTAAATCATGAACAATGCTTACCATTTCAATGCATAAGCTTAAAATAAATATGAACCAATCCATCACAAGCTTGGCACAAGCCTAAGCATAACCAAAACACAAGTTAGTGCTTAATCACATAACTTAACAAAATTCATCACATGGTAAGGTAAATCACATAATCATAATTCATATGAATTCATACTTTTCATAACATGGATATACATACTTTGTTTATCAATACTTCATACCTTTTTATAATTTCATAGTGACATCTATAGGAACTCTTACTAGTTCATCCCTGTTCATGCCCGTTGAACCACTTAGAATAATATCGGATATGCGGGAAAGCTCACACAAAGTGTGCTAAACAATGGTCAAAACCATTCCTTTTCCTTCTCCTTTTCATAGATGCTCATACGAGCCATAAATGGGCCTGCTCACACAAGCTGACGGTCGGAACGTAGCTACCTAATGACGCTCACAAGCTGACAAGTATCCGCAACAAATGCCGGAACTTAACCATCGGTAGGATGTTCAGGACTAGTGCCCGAAACATGGTAACCCTAATGACATGTCATTTGTATCCTATATATTCCTAAGGTTCAAACAGGGCTCGATAATCGTCGAAATGTCGTTGGATTTTCTGTCGTGACATGATATGACAATAATATAATAGCATTTAAATCAAATACATTAAAACACTATTTAAACGTACGAATTTACCTCGACCGCAAAACGACGAAATAGGATCAACTAGTCCGACACTTTATCTTTCCCCCGATCTAAATCCGTACAAGGCTTAATTTGATCTAAATAATCAAATTTAATCCATTTAATAATCATTCTATTCAGCTCAATCCAAAAATCATATTCTTGCAAAAGTACGCTTTTTCACCTATTGTTTTGATTTCTTTACAATTTAGTCATTAAGCTCAATAATTAAAATTCATGCAATTTCATTCCTACCCAAGCTAGCCGAATTTAATATGGTTCCATAGCAGCTTATAAAATTTATTATTTCACAATTTTCACCATGAATATTACATATTTTTTAATTAAATCCCTAATTGACATTTTCAACAAAAATTACTTTACAAAAGTTGTTTATCTAACAACAAAGATGCATTTTCTTCCATCAAACATCAAAAACCACATGAATATATTCACTGCAAAACCCTAACCTTTTAACATTTTTGCAAATTAGTCCCTGGGCTAGCTGAATTAAGCTACAATGACTTCAAAAACATAAAAATCATTAAAAACTGTTGTGACACCGGTACCCCATGGCGCAGCAAAATAAAATTAGATCCGGCGATCCAAACCATGAATCCATGTGTGAGGAACGAATCGGGGTGAAATAAAGGTTTCGAAATTGCCAAAACTTCAATCTAAGTAGACAGCGACGCCTTGGCAACAAGAGTTTTGATCTATTGTCGAATCAAGCCACAACCTTTTCCGATGTCTGCCTCTACGTAATCCACCCGGTTTGACTATGAACGGAAGAAATCTCCAAAACTATTTTGGAGGTTTATTTGCTTGACTGCTGCTAGACCTAACAAGCAATCACTTAGGTTTTTTTTTTATCTTCAGCTTTGTCTCCTTTTAATACCTTTTATAATGGGTGTCTTTTTCATTGGGCCTTTTATAATTGGTATCCTTTTAATTGGGCCTTTTATAATTGGTATCTCTTGAATGTATTATAAGATTAAATAAATACAATAAAGTTTTTAACCGAAAATTATAATTATATTAATTATATCCGAAAATTATAATTACATTAATTATAATAAGGATTTCGGCAAACTATATTTATTTAAATTTATATATGAATCAAATTCATATATTAATAAAATTATGTTATCATTATGTGTACAACATCCTTGTACATATAATATGTTCAATATTTGATTGCCCAATTAAATTAATTCTTTAATTAATTTAATTCATGTGACAACCAAATACAATACCAACTATACTTTATTCCGTTCATTTCAACCATAGGGTGTGACCCTGTAGGTTCATGCAATGTTAGCAGTAATACTAGAACGATTCTATTGTCACAGACAATGAGTGGCATCTAGCAATGCATCATTGCTACCTAAGTTACAAGAAGTCATGATTCGACATAACCTTTTGTGATTAACCTTTCATGCATTAATCCTTAAGTCCTTTATCTCTAGAATGGATACAAGTCATGGGATAGTCACACTTGCATAGTCCATCCCATGTTTCTTGATATCTTGAGTAGACTATGATATACAAATTAGTATGACATCTCATATCAACTTATTTGAGCATGGCCATGCATTTCTAGTCTCACTCAATCAAGTGGCCTAAGATATTACTCCTATTATGTAGGAGGGACTTATCCTTTATTGATCAACCATATCCCTCTACATAGATTGTGTTATATCTAACATCAGCCTTTATAGAACAACCTGTGACGGTGTACGTTTGACTGTATCAAAATATACAACTCACGATGCTGGGATAATAATGATCTCAAGTCTGAGGATCATATACATATTAATCACTATGAGTAATGTTGTGACAATTACATAATAATCCAAGAAACATACTCATATCGGGTCAATCCAATATGTTGTTCTCTAACACACATATTCATGCATTGATTTTGACACTCCATATCAATGACAACTCTTTATCATCAATCAACTACATGTTAGTCTTAATATATTATTGTTGTCCTAGTAAACAATAATACTCGACTAAGGATCTTTTAAGAATAATCATATTATTCTCAGGACATTATTATAAAATAGTTTATCTATACACACAGAAAGAAAAATTGAAATAATAATGACAACGCTTTATATTAATAAACATGGTAAATTAAGTATGTTATTACAACCATCTCATGATTGGTCTTTGGGCATACTCTTACAAAAACAGGATGAAAAATCACTTACATGCATAAGGAAGAGATGACCGAATACTCAAGCTTGGCTATAGATTCGTTCTACTCTTATTTCAGTAAAAAATGGACAAACAAAGTTGATGGCATTTGTTTTGATTATTTTACTAAACCTTTAATTTACTTAATTAACATTTTATTATAAACCTTAAAACCACTTAATTAATGTCCATATTTGTCCACTCAATATAGTTATGGTCTAATAACAAAATAAATCCCTCAACCATTTAATAGCATAGCCATTAGACCCCTTTAGCTTATAGAATGTAACTTTTGTACCCTTTACGATTCAGTCTTTTTTACCAAATTAAACATGCAAACGATAAGATTTCTTAACGGAATTTTTATACGACATTACTAATATTTTGTAGACTCTAAAATAATAATAAAATAAATATCTTCACATCGAATTTGTGGTTCCAAAACCACTATTCCGATTTCACTAAAAACGGGCTGTTACAATCATGTAGTTTAACATACTGACCCATAACTCATGTAAGCAGACCTATTTCATGGCTCGTGTGAGCATTATAGATATGGTTGCAGTTATAGATACTGACGAACTTTGTGTGGTCATGGTTCCCGTGTATCCGAAGTTGTTTCATTTGGTTCAATGGGTAATAAAGACTTAATCAAATGAGTTTAACTATATGAAATGTTATGTTATGTGAGCATGAAAGATGAAATGAAAGATTTTGACATAATGTTTTGATTTGGATGACTAATGTAAATTGGTAATGTGGTGAGTAAAAGGTATATTTGATATGTTACAATTATGTGTTTTATGACATGATAAGATTATTTGTTTCCTTTTTTACTTACTAACTTATGGGACTTGTGATGTGTATAGGATTTAATGAATTCATGAGCATGATAATGAAATTATGCATCAAATATATATAAATTGAGCCTAAAAGGTAAGTTTACGTTTATGATTATACGAGCTTACTAAGAATTATTTGCTTATGTAGTTGTTTTTCCTTTCTTGTAGATCATCGGAAAGCTCGATCGGTTGGAATCTAGTCAAAGTACTTTCACACTATCCATCCATCACTTTGGCAGATGTTTTGGTAATCCCTATCAACTATCATTTTAGGTTCCTCGTCAACCAACTAGTCCCTATGGTAACAGGATCTTTCAATTTTCCACTAACATAACGAGTCAACAAGGACTACTTATCTTCCAACCTCAAAATCTAGACTAGCTTGGGGTGAAGATGTTCACGGATGGGCCATACCAATTTTGGGTTACTTCCCACCTTGATGACTTCCCGGGGTTGTCAAGCTTAGGTTTTGTTTCATGTTCTTCCTTTCGCAAACAGTTGATCCGTTGAATAACCCTACAAAACAGTCAATAGATCATACCTCCACTCGCTAATCCCCCATAAAGGGATTAGTTCCTCATGGTTTTCATAGACACTATAGAATCAATAAAAAGAGAAAGCATGCTAATTAAATTGATAGTATAGAGTATATGAAAGAGCCTAATTATGTTGAGATTAATCATAGATCCACAAATTTTGAATGCTTTCCTCAATTCAGATCTCTTGAGAACCATGAAGAACAATTGAAATAAGTTCTAAAACATAAAAATGAAAAAAAAAAACTAAACTAAATTTACTAAGAAAATCTAGGCTAAGTGAATGATGTCCATAACATGTGCCAAAGGAGCCTATTTATAGATTTTAGGTGGTCATCGTCCTTAACCCTAGGTTAGCTGAAGTCCTCTAACTTTAAGTTTGATTGTGCAGACCAAAACGCCCATGTTTCGTATTTCATTCTTATTCCATAGTTGATGTCGCGACACACCAAGACCTATGTCGCGACATAGAAGTTAGTATACTCCTCTTGGGATATCTTAGGGGGTGTATCGCGACACCTTTAGGCTGTGTCGCGACATCGAAGGCGGTCTTAAGCTTTCTCCATTCTGCTCCTTATGTTGCAACATCGAACATCCCGTGTTGTGACATAGCGACTAGTATTAGTTTAGTACGCCTTCTAAAGGTCTCATGTACACTCACAAAGTGTGTTAGTTCTCCCTTAGGCCTCATTCAGCCCCTAAAGTCAATAAAAGACTCAATTTGCACATTATATTGAATATAAAAAAAACTAATAAAACTTAACTAAAACAAAATGAAATGCTTGTATTCAGTCTCCTTAAATGCGAAAACTAATCTGCTACATCGAATTACGGCAAATCATTGCTCACATAAGGATCAAAAATTTCAAAATAGACATATAAGGCCCTAACATTTATAAAATTGCTCAAATGATGGCCAAACCACTAAAAAATGTCAAAGAATGGCCTAACATTTTTGAAAGTGTTCAAATAAGGATCAAACCTTTGGCTTCCCAGATGCCGTATATCATGTTTCAACTTATGTTCTAACTGCTTCTTTTCTTTTCAAGTAACATCTGATTCGATTGTTATCTATTTTATTCTAAACATGTCAGTATTTACCTATTTTTTTCTACAAATTGGGCCAAAGTGCGTGAAAAGCCCTTATTTGAGCACTTCTGTAAAAGTTAGTCCCTTATTTGATCATTTTGAAAGATTTGGCCCTTATGTGAGCATCCTCTAAAAACTTGAGCCCTAATCTGAACATTTACCTTTCTTGTTATCAAGACTTTTTTTTTTGGTGAAAAGACAATAAAAAAAACTAAAATGACTACATTAAAATAAAAATAAACCCGCAAAGCGGAAACCTTAGACACCTGAAGACCTTCTCTCTTTTCTTGAACTAATTTAGCGATCCCATCAGCTTCTCCATTGTCTTCCCTAGGAATATGTCGAATGACCCAATGTCCTATTCTTGATAAAAGTTGGTGAATTCTTTCTAACTAAAGTTGAATCTAAATTATTACAAGCCCGGTATTGAATTGCTAGGAATGTCTCTATGCTATCAGTCTGAATTATCACACTGTCATAACTCTGCTCCAAAAAAAGCGTTAATCCATCCATGATGCCCCACAACTCAACCTCAATAACAGGACAAAATCCCAAATACCTATTATAGCCTAGGATCCATCTTTCATTCCAATGGATCCATCTTTCATTCCGATCCCGCAATACTCCCCCAGTTGAAGCAAAATAACTGATCAGTTTTATTTTAATGATAACCACAACTCATCTGTTTTTTTCCCTCAACACACTACTTAATATTAGTAAAACATTTAAATTTACCTATAAGCAAATAAGGAATTATATTTTGATTAGCTAGCATCTATAAACAATTATTTTTAAAGTATAAAGCCTATATATATATATATATATAACAACAAATAAAATAAATGTCTTCCATGTATATTTGATTTAGGAATATCCTGGTCAATGGTGTGAAACTAATATTTTAAACCAGAAAATTTGTATGTATGTACTATGCATATAGAATCTAGTACATTGGATGTGGGTTTTCTTTTTCCCTTTTTGTTAATTTAAAGTCATCAATTAAATAATTTTTAGTTAAAAGTGGATAGTTTTTAACTTTTTATATAATAAATTCTAAACTACATAAATGCTTTATATATATATATATATATATATATATATATAATTGAGTTATAAGATGAAACGTAAAAGATTGAATCTAAACTTTGATGGTAAGCAAAACAAAGAATCCTGCGATTTAAAAAAAGGATTATTCGCATATAAATATATGTTTTTAATATTATTGTGTCTTGAATTTTAATTTAATAATTTAATAATTATTAAAATATAAGTAACAATAATTTCATTTCGTATAATTTTACATTTAAAATTTTGATTTGATTCAATTATCACAAAATTATTAATACAATTATTTTTTTATATAATGTCTAAAATTATCCATAGTCCATCCCCTACCCTTAAATAGGAGGATAATGTGCTTCAGCACACTCGAACCTACATCCTTCTGCACTGACAATAATGCCAATACCAATCAAGCTAACATTGAATCAATTTCACACAATTATTGATATAACATCATTTTATGTTTATATATTTTATGAACAAATAATCATATTCATCCAATATAAAAATAAATTAATATATCTATTTCTTAAAATATGTATTATTGAATCAAAATTAAAATTTCATATATATACATTTGACCCAATCTAAATTCATGTATCAAATTGCATTGAATTAAAACTCATGTATAATTTTAAAATTTTTGGCTCATATTAATTAATTTTATAACAAGAAAATTTTATAATTTTCATTACAAAACTTGAGAAATGCTTTTTATTTAGAGTTGAATTGTTAAAAATAAAAATAATAATAAAATTCAACTTTGTAGACAAGGATAGCTTAGTAATTATGGTGAGATAGTTTCAAAATCAATACGACGTATGATATGATCTTAAAAGCCAAATACTTGTATTATACCCTTTGAAGAGACTTTTGTGTTCAATTTCCTTTAGCAGATACCGATCCACACAATATATAAAGAAGCTCCCATTCACTCACATTTCAACTGCTAACTATTGCTCCTAATCCAATCAAAGGTTTCAATCCTTCCATTAATCCTTGTAATTTCTTGATTGGATGTTTTGTGGTCATATAAATGGTGGTTTGGTTATTGCAGGTAAGGGATGATGGGGAGACCACCGCCTTGCAGTCGTGATGAAAATGGCCTGAAAAAGGGGCCTTGGACGCCTGAGGAAGACCGGATTCTTGTAGATTACATTCAGAGACATGGGCATGGAAGCTGGAGAGCACTTCCTAAGCTTGCTGGATTGAACAGGTGTGGGAAGAGTTGCAGGCTTAGATGGACTAATTATCTCAGGCCTGATATTAAACGAGGAAGGTTTTCCGAGGAAGAAGAACACACCATTATCAACCTTCATGCTTCTCTTGGCAATAAGTAAGTATAAACTCTGTTTTATACTTGTTTAAAAACCCTAATTGGGTATTATATTATATTATATACTTGGCAGGTGGTCTGCAATAGCAACTCATCTCCCTGGAAGAACAGATAATGAAATTAAGAATTTCTGGAACACTCATCTGAGGAAGAAGCTACTTCAAATGGGGATTGATCCAGTGACTCACAGGCCAAGAACTGATCTCAACATTCTACCCAACCTGCCTCAGTTGCTTGCTGCTGCAAACTTTACTAACCTCATGATGACTAATATTCCTTTGGATGCTGCACACCTTGCTAAACTCCAATTGTTGCATGACATAATTCAAGTTCTGGGTACTACAACTATGGAAGCACTCAACTTTCTAGCAGGACCAACTTTCCGGAAAAATCACCAGTTTAGTAATCTCTCATTGGGTTTTGCCCCGCAAGAACTTACTCAATTACAGTCAAATCTTCTCAACTTGGAAGCTCCACAACAACATCAACCGGAGGTTACTGAATATCATAACCAGCCAATGAAAGACTCCAGCAACCATCAATTCCCATCCCTATCTCCTGCTAATATTCCACCACCTCTAACACAATCACAGCTTCCGGCATTAGTTCCGGCCTCACCCGAACGTCGACCCCAAACCGAAAACAAGAATATCAACCCAATTAATATATCTAACCCTTCATCTACTTCAACCACCTTTGAAGGTTGGGGAGATCTTATGGATGATGAAGAAAGTGACTCTTACTGGAGAGATATCATAGAGTAAGCATAAATTATCATTTTTTCTTTAAACTATATCTATATATATACAATTTCTTCATTTATTTATGAGTCATTTTTGTTGATTTGCAGCCAGGCATCATCTCAGCCATGGCCCTTCTCTTAAAGGAGCTTTGGGATTGAATAGGTCAGGAGTTTGATTTAGTAACACTTGGTTTTTCACTAGATTTAAACAGAAAGAACAAAAATATACAGGCCAGGTGCCATTGTGTAAAGAACAAACAAAGTTCCATGTAATAATATTCATGTTCTTGGTTAGTTTGAATTTGCTTGATTTCATTTCAGTAATAAACTTGGATTAAAGCATTATTCTTTGTGCAATCCATTGAACAAGTGATGCACGCTTTCATTTTTTGGTAAATTATGTCAATTAGAGAAAGAAACAAGAGGACCACAGGGTGGATCCATGAATATAAAACAAGTTAGTTGTAGATAGTCTTAGACACGAAATGAGTGAAAAAGACAGAAAAATTTTCTCCAAATAGAAAATGGGGTTTGACCTTATTGGAGAGGGGGACAAATTCATGTCAAACTTGTATTAATATTACACACTCACAAACCCAAACACCAATGCTTACAAATGTCTCAATCTAATGAAGATCATGAACGATGACCTAATTGAAATTTAATTATATTACATGTAAAGTGCACCCAAAAATGAATTATAAAACCATATTGTTGCTAAACTAGTAGATTGTTATATCTGTCTCATGATAAAAAGTCAAGACTATTTGTTACTCATTAGGTAAGACTATTTCCTTTTTAATACAAAATTCATATTTTATCATCATTAACTATTGAAGCCTGTGGTGTTATAGCAAAGGATTTACGTTGAAATGAACATTTGATCCTTGAATACTCCCAACTATCTTGAGTGAATTCAATAGAATTAAATTTATGCAAAGCTTTAACAAAGGGACCCCTAAAAAAGTGGTAGATTTTATTATTTAATTCCTTATATTTTTATGAAATTACATATTAGTACAACGATAAAATTATACTTTGACTTCCCAATAATTTATGATTCCTAAAGTAATTTTTTAACTTCGTCCTAGCTTTACCAGCAAGCTATCCAAAACCTAATAGTCTATTTTTTCTAGAACAATGAAATTTGGTGAAATGAGAGTGGATCACAAGAAGCTGACATGTAACTTCTTTACTGATGTTGAAAACGTTGGGTGTATATAATGAAGGTTTTCAGTAATTTCAAACTTAAGATTAATTGTATCTGTTATTTGGCTTAAGATTGAAGGGAAAGATGAAAAAGTAAAACACAACAATATGTTTGATTTTGTAAGCAGAAGGATAAGTATGATTGAAAGAAGAGAGGCTTGGGGGAGAAATCCCTATTGACAAGCTAACCTTGTCCATGAAGGGATTTCATTATATTTAGTAGGTAAATGTATATCCTATTTGACCTTTAATGAAAACAACCAAACCTTACCTACCTTGCTAAATATGTTGATTAACAGTTCTAAATCACAACATTTTATGATGTCAAATTAATCAAGTTTAACGAAACTTCCTTTTTCGCCACATGATATGGGTAATTATTATACATTTTTCAAGATTTTACAGCGAGGCAGAGGTAACTTATTTAGATTCAATGCAAAAAAAGACAAGGAAACAAAAAGGGCTAGTAATCAAACTTCAATGTCTCGTTTTGTATGGATAATACTTGTAAAAGGATAGGACACCATTCATGAAGACAATTACTTTTTCGGTCCACACCAATCTGCAAAATCGTTTGTAAACAGGTCATGGTTTTGTTCACAATAGGTGAATTAGTTACTACCACTAGATATTCAATTTGATTATTTACTCCTAAAACTTTGATATATACTATGCTGTCTCAAACATGTTGAATGTGATTAAATTTAACATCAAAGGAATGCATATTTTTTTGTTGTAACCAGGATATTTACAGTTGGTAACTGTAACTAATCCCCTCGTCACAAATTCTCTCCGGAAAGATAAAAGGTTGACCATAAAATATACTTCATTCCCATGAACGGGGATTGAGCCTCCAATCACATGATTAAGAGATGAAATGAAGAATAACCACACCACACCCATGGTTTAAAGGAATGCATATTTGAATGTGTATAATGCGTATAATGGTTTGAAGGGAAACAAAATATAGATACAACATTTCCATTTATATTCGTTCTTTTAAATATGTATATACACAGTATCAAAAGTCAAAACTATAAAATTTGTATTAGGAGGTGCTACGTTTTGGTCTACAGTTTGGGAAGGAATTGTATCTAATTGGTGCAGGCAAAGTCCACTCACCTTCCCCCCACAGGGCCCGCTACACAGGAATTACCTTAATCTTATATAAAGATTTCAAATTGCAATTGCAAAAGCCACAAGATATTGGACAAAGTTTTATATATAAAGCTGGAAGCCAATGTACTAGCTAGTTAAGCAAAGGAAGCTTTAGATCACCCTGAACAGACCATTCACAATATCAAACATGACACAATTTGAAGATCATCAAAATACAAGATCTTGCTGACACAACCGAATACAGTGGTCTGAGTTTTAAGTCCCTATATACTGGGAACTCGAAATTTAAAAATAAATAACTAACTAGTTTCATTATTTCTGTTTAAAAGAGTATCATGAGACTAAAAGAAAGATTGATCAATTAGAAACAAAGCAGTATCAAGCCAACTATCCACATCCTACTCCGATTGTGGACCATTAGTAATTCAAATGTTAGCTCAAAAGCCACAAACAACACTTTTAAGAATATTCTGATGTTCCACTACATAAAACTTCAAAACTACTATTTGGATGGAAAGGATCATGATTTTACAAAACCTTATAACTGCAAAACTTGGATGCAGCACGCAGCTAATCAACAGCCATGGCTTCAGAGCCCCCACTGGCATCTTCCATCCCACTCTTCTGCTCTTCAGTCACCATTCTCATCTCCTCGATCAAACTCTTCTGATCCTCTTCTATGGTATTTTGCAACTCATCCACCTGCATTAAAGGTGAAGTAACACGATAAGAAATTTTAGTAACAGATCAGACAGATTCAACCAGTCTTTTAAGCAGTTTTGAGTACTGCAGAACAAAGATCCGTCTTACATTTTATCCATTATCATGCAAGACAACATGGAAAGGCACTGCATCAAGGATAACAGAATCAAATCATACAGGGACAATAGATGAGATTGGTGACACATCCATCTCAAGCTAGTAGCTCAATCACAAAACCAAAACAATATGATGCAACTCCATTTAAATTGTAACTTAAAACAAGCAAACATACTGAGATAAGGCAGATTCTGCAAAAAAAAAAGTATATGTGCGAGACATTAAGGAATATGGTGTCATATCCTTTTATTCCAAAATATGTTCACGCAAGTCATTAAGGAATATGGAACCAATAAAGGTGACATGTGCGAGATCAACAATAAAGTAATATGTCAATAGATGATCTTAGAAGTTCAATGCAGAAGTTACATTTGTCAATAGAAAGACCAAGCTACATTCGTCACAAATGTAATATGAAATTTCCTAGTGGCAATCTGCTTATCCAGCTCAAACAACTGAAGTTCCCCATGAAAGCATATATTAAGGAAAAAAAAGTATTTTATAGATCACAGAAAAAATAAAATTTTGTACAGAAAAGAAAGCGAAAGAAATCAGCAATAAGTTCCATCCACTTTTAATGGAATTGTCCCCAGTTTCCAATATTTTTGACAGCACATGCTCTCTCATCTCCATCTTGTGAGAAGAAAACAAACAAACTCAGAATCTAAGATAACCCCAGGCAATGAGGTAAACATGTATCAACTTTTAAGAACAAAACCAGCAGCAAGGACAGTTTTAGGAAATACATAAGATTCTAAAAGAGATTAAATACAGAGACAATATCCTGGAAAGAAAGAATGTGTGTTCATGGACAGGATTTCAAGAGATCATATTCTCAAATCAAGATATATTAGCAAACAAGAAATTTCAAGCATCACAAAAGCTGTTTCAATTCGATCATGTTTAGAACAGAAACAGTGAAAACTGCATGTAAGTTGCAGAATTAAACATACCACATGCAGCAGCAACGCAAACTGTTTTTTCCGAAGCTCCAGCAACCTTGAACCAGCAGTATTCTCTGCCTCCAATGCCGCAATCTCTTTCTCTATCTCTCTTATGCTTTTTTGTGTCTCAGATCTTGGTGGCTGTGCTGAGATCAGTTTCCTAATAGCCTCACACTCCTCCTTGTGTTGCCTTTCAATCTTACTTTCCTCTAGTTGTTTCTTTAGCTCTTCTATGTCAGTCTGCACAAGTGATATCTGCCTATTTATCTCATCTTTTAACTCATTGAAGTTCTCCTTCTCTCTAAGATTTGCATCAATAACAGCTTTACTCTTTAGTAAAGGAATCTCAAAAGTAGACAACTCTTGTAAGAAAGCCTTGGAGAGTTTTGCGCAATCATTATAGTTTTCTTCATCTTTTTCAACCTCTAACAAAAATGAGGTAAACTTCCTTTGAAGTTTCTTCAATGGTGGTTCGCCTCTCGTAGTAGTTGTACGGGTCAGAAGCCTGTGTTTTATAATAGCATCATCTTCAGCTGGGCCAAAAGCATAATTTGCCGTGACCGTCTCTCCTCTACCAGACACTTTCCTTCCTTTCCCCAACATCTAAATGTCCTATTTATTCACCCAACCCTGCAATATCAGCAGTTCATGAACTACTTTAAATAAAATGCCATGTATATCCGCAATAGATAGAAAAGAAACATCATTTTACCAAAGAAAGTATGACACTACCTTCAATAATGAAACATATATCACTCTAAACTCTCAACATTAAAAGAAAACGAACGGAACATGAAACAACCAACTATCAAACGGATCCACTCAAAGGCAGAAGCATAAAACCAACAGTTCAATAGGAAATTCTCCAACACGAAAATGGAAGATTATACGTCTCTTTACCTAATTTTACTTTTTTTTCCTTAGCAAGGTTTAATCTCTTGCTACATTTCTAAACAAGATATATAAATGAAATGAAATGAAAATATAAACTATATATCATACAAAAATGATTGATTAGAGCAAATTGGAACAATTTCTTCAGGGAAAAAAAGAACATAAAGTAAAATTATGAGCAGGAATTTATCCGAAAGCATAAATCATTATAGCAAAAGAAAGTGCTAAAAGGTTACCAATTCAAAGAGATTTGAGGGAGAAAAAGCAAAACCAGGACGATTTTGTCGCTGAGTAAATCGGTAGTAACTTGTTAATACAAAAATTCTTAAATCGGTAGTAACTTGTTAATACAAAAATTCTTCTTTGGTTTGCCTTTTAAATTTCGACTGAAAGAGAAGATATGCCCTAAGACAAGTACGCGGCTTTTGAACCGGGCTCCGGGGCTCGGTTGGGTTTTCTTGGTGTTGTTTTTTTTTTTTTTTTTTTGGCTAAATATAATATTTGGTATCTAAACTTGACAATTTTTTTTAATTTGGTACCTAAGCTCTTTTTTTCTCCAATTTGGTATTAGAACTTGCCAAATATTATACAAATTACTCAAAATACAAATTGTGTTAGTTTTTTATGAGTGAACAAACATAGCTAATATATGACTAAAGTGTGGCAGATAGCATGTAATTTAATGACAAGAATTATTACATTTATTCAAAGTTCCTTCAGTTTCGTTACATAATATGCTCAAATTTTACTTTCATTAGGACTAAAATTACATTTTCTGTTAATGACAAGAATAATTTAAGAGGAACCACATGTTTAAAGCATGGTCTGATCTTCACAAAGCCCTCAATTCCGCAAAAATATCATTAATATTAGAGAAAAATTATATTCAAGAAACGAATGAATATTAAAAAAGAAAACAAGAGTTTTAAAAACTCAAAATAAAATAAGCTCATTATGTTAGATTTTAAAAATAAAATAAATTAAACTAAAATTAATTGAAGATGTAAAATAAAAAAATTATTAATTATTAATTGTTTTAATTGTTTTGTTGGCGTGACATATAGTACAAAATAATGCCACACCAGAAATTTTGTATATGTAAAGTATTACATCAATAAATGTTGTTGACGATTAATCAACTAACGAACACACCATCAACACAGTCAAAAAATGACCAATTTCATAAAAATGGAACAATGAAATTAAAGTGGTTAAAAAAAGAATAAAACCTAAAGTGACTAATTAGGCAAATATTAGAGACTATTTTCGGCATTATACCAGAATTAAGGAGTTATAGCCAAGAAAATGAAAAGCAAAAGAAGAAGTAGATTGTAATTTGTTCTCTTCTTTCATTATGCATGAGTTTGCCAAATGAGATGATTTCATGAAATGAATATGGCATGCTTAATTGATTGAAACTTGCATTTGATGGTAGTCTTAAATCTCAAGTTCTCGTTAACTTCTATTGATTGAGTCTTAGCTCAATTAGCATGGACATTGTTACCAATGCAGGAGGACGTGGGTTTGAGTGCGCTGAAGCACATTATCCTCATATTTATGGGTTGAAAATAGGTTATAGACAATAGGTTATGGACAATTCTAAATATTGTATAAAAAAACATTATTCTCATATTTATGGGTTGAAAATGGGTTATGGACAATAAGTTATGGACAATTCTAAATATTGTATAAAAAAAATAAAACATGTAAAGTAGTCATTTGTGGCATTAAAACATGAAAACGTGAATCTTCCATGTAAAACACATTGGACTTCTTTCATTTGATATGAAATATGCGTATACTATGCAGGATTTCGACCAGGGTAAAGAATCATTCAGGGAGATTCTTATAGTGAATGTAGGTAACAAGGGTGGAGATACAGATGCAGTATTAATGAATAAAGACTTGGACATATTGGTAGGTGATGTAAGAGTTTCATTGGAAGGACCGTATCCAGAGGTTTTCTTCTTTGAATGGGTGCAAGAAATATTGGATAAAAGTATGGAACAGAAAGTGGTGGTGAAGCTCTTGGGATGTTTGATTGGTTATAAAGCCCTCTTCAACAGAATACAGGTACTTGGAAACTGGTTGGGTCGTTCCAAGTAATTGATATAGACAATGACTATTATATTGTTAAATTTTCTATAAGCCAAGACTACACAAAGACGTTAACAGAGGGACCTTGGATGGTTTATGGGAACTACCTTGCGATTCAGCCTTAGAGTCGTGATTTCTCCACGAAGGAATGTTATCCCTCTAAAGCAATTGTGTGGATGAGATTGTTGGGGCTTTCATACAAGTATTATAATAAGAAGCTTCTGAGGATCATAGCAGGGATGTTGGAGAAGGTAGTTAAGATAGATTACAATACAACAGTAGGAAGAAGAGAGAAATTTGCTAGATTTGCATTGGTGGTGGATCTAAAGAAACCTCTGAAAGCTTTTTATTGAAATCAATAGTATCCCTTATTGTGTTGAGTATGAAAGACTCCCTTCAATCTGTTACAAATGTGGATGGTATGGTCATAGACAAAAGCGGTGTCTTTTGGAGGTCAATGATACGGATTTGGCTCAGAATGGTGCAAGTGAATCTTGTCCATCTCTACCTATTGTTGAGAAAATTACAGAGAGGGAAAGTCGTTTTGGTCCTTGGATAGTTGGATGCAGGTACCTGACTAGAAACGACGTCCAACTAGACAAACAACAACAAACAATAATGGAAAGAATGCTAGCAGCGAGAAGGAATTACAGGAAAAAACTCGATTCAACATCCTTGTGGATTTGGACGACCCAAGACTTGTAGAGTTGAATGATACTAATAAAGAGAAGATAACGACTGATATTAAAAATATATATGGAAAAAAGAGTGTGAGAGGAGTTGAAATTCAAGGAAATGAGGTGGTGGTGGAGAGAAATAAGGGATTGGATAAAAACAAATGTGAAGTAAAGGTGATGGTGGAGAGAAATAAGACGTGCCATAAAGTTGTCACTGTTGAAGATAGTGCTGCGAATTTTGAGGTTATGCGTGTCGTGCATGAACTAGGCATAGAGAAAGGTGGTTCAACACAAAAAGAAAACAAGGTTTTAGCCATAAAGGAGATTTCTAAAAATGAGCATAAAGTTCGTAAAAGGATAGAACAAAAACAACCTGCTAAACTAGTACTGGCCGAATGGATTGAGTCACTCTCAATCGAGTAAGGATATTGTTGCAGGGGATGGTTGTGAGGCTCCTATGGAAATGAGTTTTGATAGGGCTTGGTAGCAGGAGTGTTGGACCTGAGGTGGGGAGTTCGGTTGGGAGAGACCCGAGCGAATATGGAGAAAATGTCGAAGTAAGTACAATGGTAACTCCAGTGACTGGCGGTTTGGCTTTGTGACAGTTTTTGTGGTCTATACTTTCTCTTTTTTTTATGGATATTAAAATCATATGCTGGAATTGTCAAGGGGCTGCGAGCTCCAAATTCGGTGCTATCTTACAAATATTTTGTGGTATCATAAATTGGATATTTTAGTTTTACCTGAAACAACGAGAATAAGTTGGAAAAAAGTGGATGAGGTAATAAGGAGAACAAAGTTTGATTGTTCATTCAGAGTAGAAGCAAAGGGATTCTCTGGAATGAGAATTTGATGGTTGATATCATTGAGGTGTCGAATCAAGTCGTCCATTGTCATCGTGCCAGGTAAGGTATGAAATAAAGTATCCTTTTTACTGTTGTTTATGCTACTCCGAACGCTTCAAAGCGTAAGTTGTTATGGAATTATCTTGCATCTTTAAGGCCCCAAGGGAATGTACCATCGCTTATTGGAGGAGATTTTAATGTGATTGTGTCCAATAAAGAGAGACAAGGAGGGGCAAGGGTACGTTTGGGTATTGATGCGCTTTTATGGGACTTTATGTTTGATCATGAATGGTTGATTTGGGTTATAAAATGTCATCTTTCACTTGGAATAGGGGATCGCTTTTCCAACGTCTGGATGGTTCATTTGTAATACAGATTGGATGGATATTTTTCCTGATTCTTCTGTGGCTCATCTTCAACGTATAGGTTCTGATCATCGACTAATTTGTCTCTCTAATGTTATTCAGAGTATTCCCAATATGCTAAAGCCTTTTAGATTTGTTGTTTCTTGCTGGAACATGACCAATTTGATATGCTCCTTAAATCATCTTGCGCTTCAGGAAATGACGTGGTGACTAATGTCGAAAATTTTTGTTCTAAAGTTAAGAAGTGGAATTTTCAATCCTTTGGGCATATTGAAGATAGGAAATGGGTACTGATGGCTAGGCTGAAGGGGATTAAAAAGAGACTTCATAAGTATCCTTCATATTTTCTTCGTAATCTAGAGAAAGAGCTCAGAGGTGAATTAAAGCAGGTCATTACCTAAAAGGCGAATTTCTGGCATCCAAAAAACCCATTGTAAATGGATGTGCAAAGGTGACCATAACACAAAATTCTTTCATGCTAGCATTATTACTAAGAGAAGGGCTAATACGATAACAATGTTAAAACTTAAAGATTATAGTTGGTATGATGACCCTAGAGTTCTACAACATATGGCCACTAATTTTTACAAAACCCTTTTTATAAAAGAATAGGTTGCTTAGTAATGGTTCTATCCAACGGGGATTGTTTTATAGGATGTTTGATGTTGAGTTTGAATCTTTAAAGGCCACTGTAACGAATGACGAAATCAAGAAGGTTATTTTTTATATGGATCCTTTGGAATTTCTTGGTGTTGATGGAATCCATGCAATTTTTTATTAAGAGAAATGGAAAGTGGTGGGACAAAGTGTTTCTGACTTTGTGAAGAATATTTGGAATGGTGGCAGCTTTGTAGGTTAGCTTAATTATACCTTACTTGTGTTGATTTCAAAGGTTGATAACCCTGAATATTTGTCTCAATTTCGTCCTATTATCCTCTGCGCGGTACTATATAAATTTGTTTCAAAAGTCATTGTGAATAGATTGAGGTCGTTGATGCAAAAATGGGTTTTTCCAAATCAATACAGGTTTGCCCCTAGTAGAAGCATAACAGATAATATTATAAAAAAATGCCGCCCGGTAGCGTAGCAAAAAATTTTTCTGCAAGATTTTGAGGTTTTTCGTTCTTTGTTCTTTTTTTTTTTTTTTGGCGTTTGTGTCCGTCTTTATTCTTTCTAAAAGAATAATCGGATAGTTGAATGTGGTAGGGGTCCCTACATGCGGTGGGGTTTGCGTTGAAGTGGTGGCGTACTACCCGAGGGTGTACAGTCGATTCATACGTGGTTGGCTATGAATTTTCTTGCCTGTACTAGGCGCTGTTAGATGGGAAAGATCATCATTCCTACCAAGGTTTTGTCGTTTCCCTGATTTTATTAACATTTTTTCTCTTAAATATTTGTAAGTGTGCATGGTTTTTGTACATCTTTCATGCATGGTTTTGTATCGCTTTGCATGGTACAACATTAATGGCTTATTCTCCTTTTGACTTTTCTACGTTATTAGTAAATATGGTCATTCTACGTCATGTTAATATAAAAATGCATTTAGGTTATGTGGTTTAGAGTTTTTCATTATATTAGGTTTTCTATCGCTTTCTTGTATTAAGAAGCAGTAAGGGTTTTTGGTCCTTTGTCTAATTGACTTTTGTTTAGCCTTCTTGATAATTCTAGTTTGTGTAAAACTTCCTGGGATTGGGGTTTTGGGGTTTCTTGGAAAGGCGAGTCTCGTTGTGGTGACTCATTTGGTTTTTGATTTTTTTGGAGTATTGTTGTGTTTGTTTCCCTTGTTATGTTTCCTTGGCATTCTTCTTGTTTTTGTTCGGTCGCTCATTCCATTAGACTGGAATGTGATTCACCGTCATTGCGTGGTGCATTTGTGGATGCCATAATGGTAGAAGATACCGACAAACTTCTGATGAAATTAAGTTTCTAAGAGGAAGAAGCAACGAGGGTCGTGAACACAAAGGTGGGATCTAATAGTTTGCAGGGTTTCGAAGCCTGGGCCATTTGGAAAATGATGTCAGAAGAGAAAGTCAATAGAGAAGCAATGTACCTGGTATTCAAGTCACTTTGGTTCACAAAGGAGGAGGTTAACTTCATTGCCCTAAAAGAAGGTGCTATTTTGGTGAAGTTTGGTAACGTTGAAGATAGAAAGAGGATACTAAACCTCTCTCCTTGGCTTTTCGACCAGTGCCTATTCAATATGGTACCCTACGTCAAAGACTAAGAATTTGAGGCTTATGCCTTTAACCGTTCTTCGTTTTGGGTAAGAATTTCTAATATACCTATAGAGTACATGGATAGACTGATTGCTTTGGAGGTGGGCAATACGATTGGGGAATGATTGCAATAGACTAGCGTGATAGGGATGGTGGATGGGTAGAGTACATGCGGCTTAAGGTTATAAATGTTCTCAAGCCTTTGCATAAGGTTGTTCAGTTTGTTAGCAGTGAGGGAGCTGAGTCTGTTTGTGCTATTAGATACGAACGTTTGCCGAGATTTTGCTACATTTACGGGCTTATAAGTCACTCCACTCAAAGGTATGATAAGAAGGAAGAAAGTAGCAAGTCAAACAAGATGGGATTCCAATATGGAAATTGGTTAAGAGCTCCTACAGGAATGTCAAACCAAAATCGTGGGCCTTGGAGAAATGGAATAGAAGTCATTACTGATAATAAAGTTAAGGAAAGCGAATCAAATGGGAAGACGCAAGGAACTATAGAGGTGAATGAACTTACAGAATAGATGGGAAAAGAAAAAGTCAAAAATGTAGAAGATGAGTCAGAACCGAGCACTCAACTGGAAAAACGCCCTATGAAAGTGACACGCAAAGGGCTCAGGAAAATGAAAACCAAAAGAAAGAGAACAAGAGGAAGCCGTGGGAAGCAAATCGAAGAAAGTCCAAACAGAGCTGTTTGTAGAAAATTGTTGGAATGCTTAACACCATCAAAGGAGGTAGTTGGTAAATAGCCCCGCCAAGAACAATGAAATTCCTATGTTGGAACCGTCGTGGGTTGGGGAACCCCGCGACAGGTCGGGAGCTCAAGTAACTCCTTGTTGCTAATAACCCCGATCTTATTTTCCTTAGTGAAACTAAAATAAAGGCTAATAACTTTTGTCGTGTTCAAAACAAGTGCAGGATGCAGAATGGTTTAGCTGTGAGCTCTGAAGGTTGAAGTGGTAGCCTTGCGTTGATGTGGAGGGAAGGGGTGGACGTTTCCATTCAAACCTATTCAAAGCACCACATTGACTCCATTGTTCAATTGGAAAATCATAATAATATCCGTGTCACTGGCTTCAACGGGAATGCGAATCCTACCTTTAGAAATAGCTTATGGGATATGTTGTGTAGGGTTGGTGTTTTGGTGAGGGAGGATTGGGTGGTTGGGGGGACTTTAACGTGATACTGAATGAAACTAAAAATGACGGTGGTCAAAGAATGGTGAGGGCGCATATGAATGAGTTCAAAGACATTATGGATGATTTGGCCCTCGTGGATATCAAACCCGATAGAGGTTGGTTTACTTGGGTCAACAACAGGAGTGGGGGTAGCTTGATTAAGGAGAGATTAGACAGGTTATTAACTTCAGTCTCCATGATTGAGAAGTTTCCGTTTATGGCTACCAACGTGGTGCGGCAAACATAATCTGACCATGATGCAATTCTCTTGGACATGTGGGGCTGGAAGCCTAAAGATTATCCTAGAGACCATAGGTTGTGTTTTAAATTTGATGATTGTTGGGCTACAGACAGAGAGGCTAAAAGCGTTATTAGTAGTGAGTGGAATAGGGATGCGTTGAACTATGTTAATAAGCTGGAGAGGATTCATGCGGTCCTTGGCTCGTGGCAGCGTGATAAATATGTCAAAATGAAGAGAGATATTCGAAATTTGGTGAAAAAAGTTGATATGGTTATCGATTCTGCTCGTAGGGTTGATAGTGTGATTACTTTGAGGGAGGTGTGTTGCAGACTTGGCCACCTCTATGCTAGGGAAGAAAAAAACTGAGCTCAAAGGTCTAGGTCTCAATGGCTCAGGGAGGGCGACAGGAACACGAGGTAATTTCATGCGAAAGCTACGGGTCAATTAAAGAAGAATACTATTGATAAGCTCAAGGATGTGGATGGGAATTGGGTGACTGACAATAAGGATATTTGCAATGTGGCTAAAAGCTGTTTTTGGAGACTTTTTCAGTCAAATGGTCATAACACTAATAACCATGACATGGAGTATATCTAGGAGTGTGTTACTACAGAGACAAATGAGTGGCTCACTATGGATTACACGAAGAACGAGGTTATCCAAGCTATTAAACAAATGAACCCCCGTAAAGCTCCTGGTGTCGACGGTCTCTCGGGGAGTTTTTTCAAGCATCACTCGGAGATAGTGCAAAATGATACTATTCGGTTCTGTTTGGATGTTCTTAATGGCAAAAAAAGATATTTCTAACCTTAATGAAACGATGATCACTTTAATTCCCAAAATTCGTGACCCTTATGATATCACTAACTTTCAGCCTATAAGTTTATGTAGGTTTATTTTCAAAATCATCTCAAAGGTTCTGGTCAACCAACTTAAAGTTGCCCTTCCTAACTGTATCAGTCAAAATCAAAGTTCCTTTGTCCGGGGAGAATGATACAGGATAATATGTTGATCGCGCACTAGCTTTTACATTACCTTTAAAGCTCCAAAAATGGCCCTAATAAAAGGTTGGTTAGATATGAGCAAAGTATATTGTCGAAACCGTTCCCTTTTTTTGAAAGAGGCTGGGAATCGGAATTGGGTTTTGAAAATGAATAAAACGGGAGTCGCCACCGACCTTTTATTAGGTGTGATCGGATCACCTTTGTTTTAACAAAACGTTTCAGTTTACTAAAACGGTGTTTTTGGTCTACGAATATTCGAGAAAATAGGTTCGGGAGTCGATTACGTGCGAGGAAGGATTTGCACCCTCGCAACGCCCAAAATTGGTACCAAATTAATTAATCAATGTTCTAATATCGAAAAGTTTGAAAAGATTTTGAAATTTCATTCTATTTTTTTTTTATTTTAACAACTTGATTGAATATCAAGTTTTCCTTGTTTCGAAGGAATAGAGTCTCACATCCAGCACGATTGGACACGATAATCTAAGTCCTTGAATTCAAGATCGTCTCCAAAATTCCCCAAGCACACATTTTTGAAATTTTGGAAAGGGTATTTGCTCATTCGGTCATACAAAAAAAAAACACACCCAGCACGATTGGGCACGATCTTTTCGAACTTCCAAACACGCAAATATCACCTTATTTAAAAATAGAAACAAAATTTGAAAGGATATCCATTTGTTCGGTCAAACAAAAAGTCACACCCAGCACGATTGGGCACAAATTTTTGAATTCCCAAACTCATGAATATTACCCTTGTGAAAACCCATTTTTTATGAATAAAAAAAATATAATAAAAGATAAAATGTTGAATTGCGATGAAACGACGAAAGCGAGAAATTAGCAAAACATGATAATAAATGATGCAATAATAAAAATAAAAATATAACATTAAAATAATAATAAATAAAAACAAAAAGATGTTAGTAATGATAGAGACAATAGTAAATACAATAATAATAATAGTAGTAATAATAATAGTGTAGCAAATATAATAATAATAATAATAATAATAATAATAATAATAATAATGATACCATAATAAAATAATAATAATAATACAAAATATGTACAACATAACAATATAATAATAATAAATATAATAGTAATAGTAAATAGTATAGTAATAAAATAATAATAATAATAATAATAATAATAATAATAATAATAATACAAAATATGTACGACATAATAAATAATAATAATAATAATAATAATGATAATAATAATGATGATAATAATAAATAATAATAATAATAATAATAATAATAATAATAATAATAGTAATAGTAGTAATAGTAGTAATAGTAATACAAATAATAATGGTATAATAATAATAATAATAATGATAATAATAATTGCAAAATACTAAAAAGGATCAAATTGAATTTAAAACAGAATTTTTGGGGTCATTTCGAAGTAAAAAAAAAAGAAAGGGCCCATTTGAAATACGCGTGAAAGAAGGGGGACCAAAAAAGAAATTAATCCCTTCCCTATGTGCTGCATTATGCGCGGGACTAAATCAGAACAGAGGAAAATATACTGGGGAAAATTTGAAAATAATGAAAAGACTGAACTGAAAGGGGGTAAGACGCTGAGGGACTTGTGGCGCAATTATCCCATCGAAGAGAAACGCGCGGATCCTGACCTGGATCGGGTCGTGCGCGCGGGTTGGGACCAAAACGGCGTCATTTTGGTGCCTTGGCACCCAACCCCAAAACGGCGCCGTTTCATTTTATTATAAAACCAATTTTCCTTCTTTTTTTTTTTCATTTGTGCAGTTTGCTTCAAAAAAAAAAAAACTTCCCCCTCTCCTTTTCTCTCCTTTTCTCTCTGGGAAAGAACCCAGATTCTAGCGAGGTCCGCCGTTAGCGCCGCCGCCGGCCACCGCGTGTGGTGGCCGGAATTCGCAACAGGTAAGCCTTTCTCTCCTTTTTTTTTTTATTTTTGATGTTATATAAATATATATAAACCCTTTTCAGAGGAAAATAAAAAAATAAATTTATAAATTTAGTTTCGAAAAAGAGATAAAAAAAAGAATATGAACCTTAATAATGTGCCTTTTCTTCGATTCTCTGTTATCTGCCCGTATTAAACTCTGATTGCAAGTGTTTGTCTTTTTGATCGAAAAAAAAGGAACCCTTAATACATTCTTTTTCACTGGCTTTATAGCTGAATAACAGTAATAAAAAAATCAATCCTCTTGCTCGTGGTGTTGCTGTTGTTTTGTCCGTTTTTGATGGTCATGGGGGACAATGGAAAGTGGAGGGAGCGGCGCCAATGATAGTGGAGGCCGGCGGCGCTAGGGTGTCTTTTTTCTTCTTTAGGGTTTTTGAAATCCTAAAATTCGGGCCATTTGGGCCTTTAATTATTTGGTCCTGTTTATTATTAGGCCCGGGCAATTTGGGCTGTTTACATATATAGTCGGGTGGAGTGGAATTTTATTGAGACGGTTATGAAGAAAATGGGGTTTATTGCGAAGTGGACTGACAAAATAATGGGATGCGTTCGGTTGGTAAGATACTTGGTTGAATGTAACAATATTTTATCAGATATTATAATTCCCGAGAGGGGACTCCATCAAAGGGATCCAGTCTCCCCTTATTTGTTCCTGTTTTGCATGGAAGCATTTTCAAGGATGCTTATTCATGCACAAGGTAACAATGTTTTAGAAGGAATTCAGGCTAGTATGAACGACCCTAGGATTAATCATATATTTTTTGCCGACAACACCCTTCTTTTTGTGAGAAATAAAAAGAGTGATGTTGAAAGTCTTGTTAATATTCTGAAGGTGTTTGCTAATGTCTCAGGTCAAGAAATTAATTTTGAAAAATCTATGGTTCTTTTTAGTCCTAATACTCCTAGGGTGCAAAGACATATTTTTGGCGATATTCTTGGTTTGAAGGTGGTTGAGAAGCTAGACAACTATCTTGGCCTCCCCCTTCCAATCGGCAAAAAGAAAAAAGCGGCTTTCCAAGATATTATTAATAAGATGTCATGCAGGATTAATAGTTGGACCAAGAGGCTCCTTTCCTATGGCGGCAAAGAAGTTTTCATCAAAGCGGTCCTCCAATATATTCCAACATATGTGTTGTCGATCTTCTTGGCTGTTAAAGGTGTGGTTGAAGACGTTCAAACAAAGTTAAGTACAGCGTGGTGGTCGGGCAAGGAAAAGGGTAGATTCTGGACGATGCTTCCTTGGAAGACCTTGTGCCATCCTAAAGGCATGGGAGGCCTTGGCATAAGGGATATTTGACTATTCAATTTGGCTCTTCTTGGGCGTCAGGTGTGGGGGCTCATCAACAATAAAGATACCCTCTGTTTTAAAGTGTTAATCCTCTAAGTACTTTTCCGATGGCAATGTCTTTCACTCCAAAAGAGTTGGCAAAGCTTTCTTTACGTGGACCAGCATTGCGGCTGCGATGGAAGCCCTCAAAGATGGTTTTGGTTGGCAGGTTAGGATTGGTGATAGGATTAACATACGGGTTGACAACTGGGGGTGGAAGGCTTAAATGGTGGTGTCCTTAAAGTTGATATGCTCGACACTAATGATAGTAGTGTGAAGGATCTTTGGTTTGAAGAGTATAGATGCTGGAACATGGATAAAGTCTACAAGTAGTACGGGCAGGATTGGGGGGATAAATTTTACAATTTGCCTATTGGGAGTGAGGGCCATAGCGACAAAATAGTATGGTTTCATAACCCTCGTGGTTGTTTCACATCAAAGTCTGCTTATTCCTGGTTATTGTTGAAGGAGATGGGGTGTGGCCCTCATAGGTTTTTTTGGAATGCACTTTAGAAACTCGATACTGTTTCTAAGGTTGGGTGTTTACTTGGCATGTGGGGTACGAGATTCTCCCAATGAATGTTAAGATTGCTTCGATTCAGCGCGACTTTGAGCAGAGATGTCCCAGATGCGGGGTTGAGGATGAGACCCTAATACATGCGCTTAAAGATTGCCCCACATCTCGGACGGTTCTCTCTATAGAAGGGTGGGATGAGAATAGGATCTCGAATAAGTATAGTCGGTGCATTGACTGGCTGGAAGATATGATGCGGGTTCTTGATAAGAAAGCTATGGCCGATCTCATGACAACCTTATGGAACTCCTGGAATAATAGAAACAGATACAATTTCTGAGGAAAAGAAGAGGATGCACAGGTCATATGGGAGAGGGCCAGCACCCTTAGCAAAGACTTTCGGATTTGTAACATGTTGAACGAGCCATTGCTTTCCCCGAACATTGCTGTTAAGAAACGGATTAAACCTCCTAAAGGGGTTGTAAAAATAAATTTCGACGCTACAGTAGGTGATAACAGAATTAGGTATGGGACGATTGTTAGGGATTATGAAGGTTTTGTGTTGGGGGTGGTGGAGGCTTTATAGAAACAATGATGTCAGTGGAAGAAGCTGAGTGCTTTGCGTTTGAGGCTAGCATTAAATTGGCATGTCAGTTGAAAATTAAATGGCATGTACTTTTTGAGATGGATCATGTAGGCCTTGTTAATAAGCTAAGGAACCTAGCTACAAACGTCACTATCATCTGCGCGCAGATTAAGGAGTGTAAAGATGCCTTCAACAATTTCAATTCCGTTGATTTAATTTGGACTAAACAGTCTTGTAAGACTGTTGCTGATTTAATATGTATGAAAATGTGTAACGAGGTTAAAACTTGGTTTTTTGATATGGACTATCATGTGGAAATCCATAATGTTATAATTTGCGATGTTATGTAATAAATGAGTTCACCCTTGTGGTCTTTTATTGTTAAAAAAAATATAATATTATCATTTCTCAAGAAATCATCTATTCTATGCGTAGAAAGGTTGGAAAGAAAAGGTGGATGGCTGTGAAGATTGATCTAGAAAAAGCATATGACAGATTGGATTGGGACTTTATTGACGATACGTTAGTTGATATTGGTTTTCTAGGTAACATACATAAGCTTATTATGCACTGTGTTAACTATTCATCTATGCAAATTATATTAAATAGGAACCTCTGTAATGTAGTTTTGATGCAAGCTGCATGATTTGTGGAAGTTCGTTGGAAAATATTGACCATGTGTTGCGGTTTTGTACCCCAATTGTGGAAACATGGCTTTCTGTTATTAAGATGGAAATGAGATAGGAATTTTTCAGTCTTAGTTTTAAAGAATGGTTTGTAAAAAACCTTCCTAATCCTTAATATTTCACTTGTAAGACTATCAGGTGGTTAACACTGTTTGGTAGTATTTGCTACTAGCTATGGACTAGGAGAAACAATTATATATTTAATGCTGAGCTTATGGACGCCAATAGTATTTTGGTGAAAAGTTGTTGGATGAGAGACAATTTTCCTACGGCGAACATTGGATCAGACCAGACATGGAGGTGCATAAATGGTAATTCTCATAAAGTCATAAGATGGAAACCACCAGATGATAAATGGAAAAAGGTAAATACTGATGGTGTTGTGTGCCAGTTTTTAGGGAGTGCTACTATAGGAGGAATAATCCGTGATCAGGTTGGAGCATGGATTATAAGATTCACAAGAAATATTGGAAATTGTTCGGTGCATATGGTTGAACTCTAGGGTATGTTTGATGGTCTCCAAATAGCGTGGAACCTCAGACTGAACAAAGTGATTTTTGAGACAAATAGTAAAGAAGCTATCCAAGTAATTCAATAAGCTAGAAAGGATTAGCATGGTTCTTCGGTGATCCGTAGCATCGAGGAGCTTCTCCAACATGATTGGACAATTCACTTAATACATGTTTTCAAAGTGGCCAACAAGGTAAAAGATGGTTTGGCAAAAATGGCATTCTCAATGCCTTTTGATGAATCACTAAACTAACTAAAATCATGACAAAGGCAAACACACCTATCGAATAGTAGTATAGCTATGGTGAGTCGGGAATATCGTATTTACGAGGACTAAAAGTACTAGTAATTACTTTTTTTCAATTATTTAGCCTATAAATTAAAGGGGATGTTTTTAATATAAAATTAACTAAACTAATTACTAAGAACACAATAGAGAATGAATTAGGAAAATATTTGAAGAAAACCAATGAGATAAATAATACTCAGGGAAGAATCTACCTAGACTTCACTTATTATTCTAAATCTAAATTAAACGATATATTCACTTGTACCTTAATCCGTACAAATCCTTAAATTATGTTAATATCTCTTTCGAGAGTAAGAACAACTAACTCTAAGTTGATTAATTGAAATCTCTTTCTAATTAAACCCCTATTGTCGCATTAACTCGATTTATAGATTCCCCTATTAGATTTGACTCTAATCCGGTAGATTTATGTCGTCCTATTTCTAGGATTGCATGCAACTCCACTCAATTATGACAGATCTACCCTTAAACAGTGACTTTTTGCTCGACTGAAATAAGTACATCACACTTGAATTAATATCTTGAAAACATTAAAGCAAGAAATAAGCATACATAATTGAGAACAAGAATCAAGTATTTCTCATGTAATTCAGAAAATCAAATAATAAAATCCATCATAGGTTTCATCTTCCCTAGGTATCTAGGGAATTTAGTTCATAATCTGGGATGAAAACATCTCAAAATTAAAATAACAACAAGACATAAGCACTCAATAGTCAAACATGAAAAGTCATTGCCATAGGCTTGCATGAAAGTCAAATCTCCACCACTATAAAATGAGATGATACACAAATCAAAAGGTTTTTAAGAGGTTGTAATGGGGCTAGGTTAAAGGTGTGGAGAAAGGCTGAAAAAGAGGGCTAGAATCGAGATCGAATTGATAAATTACCAAACTAGAAAAATAACTGATAGACCGTAATATAAACATATTTTAATCCCACATTTAGCATACTTTTGGATGATTTAAGCCTTGAATTGTGGAATTTGGTGCTCTTAATCCTTTGTTTTCATGTTTTATATTCAGGAGAGCACCGAAGGATGAAAAGAACGAGAAACGGGCCTAAAACGGAGTAAATGGGCCATATGACGAAATCAACACGGCATGGGCCCAAGCCACATGGGCGTGGTCGTAGCCGTATGGACACCACGAATTTGCACACCAGTGTGGCTGAGACCGTGTGAATCAAGGACGAAAATTTCCCAAAACACGGGCTGCGATAAAATGCCATAGCCGTGTGATGCGGCTGTGGTCAAAACTGACTAAAGAACACGGGCGTGCGACACGGCCGTGCTTATAAGCCTTGGGCGACACTGATTAAGCAACACGGGTGTGCGAACCCTTTATACGGTCGTGGGAGAAATGCATGAAGTTTAACACGGCCGTGCGATTCGACCGTGTGACATAACACGCCCAGATCATGGGCATGGGTTGTTCCTCTCTTTAAAATCCCCTTCTTCTGTTCACTTTCGCCCCCAAAGTCTTCGTCCCTTTTCCCCTTTCTTTTTAAACGCATATCCATTTTCCATTTTTACTTTTATTCTTATTTTTATTTTCTTTTTACTTTCTTTATTATTTTTTTCTCATTCTTCATGCCATTTAGATTTAGCTTAGGATAAAATAAAATCAGGTCGGCTGCTTCGAGGATTCAATTTCAAACGGTTCGAGGCGCTCCCCCACGTTCACCTCTACCAATTTTTATCCGGTTCTTTTCATTGAGTCCATCCAAAATTCAGGAAGTTTCACTTCTCTCCCTATCTTATGATCTTATTACTATTTTGCTATTATCTATCTTTGTACATTGAGGACAATGTACATCTTAAGTGTGGGGGGGTCAACTATAGTATTATTTGAAAATCCCTGAATTATACCTTGTTTTTAATTAATTTTCTCATATTACTACTAGGATGAAATTTCCTGTGATCCATGATTTTCTTTGATATATTTTGGGTTAAGTTATTGATAATTGTGCAGTGATGATTTAAACTTTAGGGAACCAGAGAATCAAGCATGATGAGTCTATTTTCAAAAATTAAAATTTTGATAGGTTGTCTACCTAAATCTAATTATTACCTTGAAGTTTGAAATTTACAAGACTCAATATTTTTTGTGTGATTTTGAGCCTTTTAGAGCATACATTCTTTTCTTGCTCACTTTATTGATTATGAGTGTGTCAACATTGATTTGTTATTCTAGAACTTGCTTCGATTATTCATGTCAAGACCACATTATTGATTTGATATACAGAGATGATAAAGGCACTTAGGATTTAACCCACTTACTCCACTAAAAGCCTACCCTCACAATTAACCCCTAGTGAACCCCTTTGATCCTAACAACCCTTTTAAATGACTCACCCACTAATATTAACCTAAAACCCATTTTGTATTTGTTATCACCATTCCTTGACTCCCTTTTTGTCGAGATTTGATTTTGAGCAATTACCTAACTATGTTTTATATTTCAGTTGTAAAAGTTCTTTCCTATACTTGATTTGTTCTTAATTAATTAAAAAAAACAAAGTATATTCAATATTATCTCTATATAATTGAGCTTATACGTTTAAATTCCACATCTTGAGAAGAAGCTCATGTTATTAGTATTACAAGTTTTCAATTAATGTAATTATTTAAGATTAGTTCATTTTTCTAGTTAGGTAACTTGTCAATTCAATCTCGATTCTAACCCTCTAATTCAGCCTTTATCCACACCTTTAAACCGAGCCCCATTACAACCCTTTTTAAAGACCTTTTAATTTATGTATCATCTCATTTTACAGTGGTGGAGATTTGATTTTCAGGCAAGCTTATGGGATAAACTTTTCATGTTCGACTTTTGAGTGCATAATTTTGAACCTTAAACACTTTGAGTGATTTGAGTGAATCTTTATGAGGATGTCAACTCTTGTCGATTTTGAATTAAAGGTGATTATTTAGGTAAGGGAAAACACCTATGTTTCGTACTACAAAAACTATGACTTTGACTGTTTGAATCTTTAGGACCCTTTTACTTAAATTATCAATGTATGAATTATCTTTGAACTATGATGGAACACTATTGATGAATATTATGAATCAAGGAAGTTCATTTTAATTGTGAGTTGAGAAATTTGCTTGAGGACAAGCAAATGCTTAAGTGTGTGGGTATTTGATAAGTGGTAATATAAACATATTTTAATCCCACATTTAGCATACTTTTGGATGGTTTAAGCCTTGAATTGTGGAATTTGGTGCTCTTAATCCTTTGTTTTCAGGAGAGCACCGGATGATGAAAAGAACGAGAAATGGGCCTAAAACAGAGTAAATGGTCCATATCACAAAATCAACACGGCCTGGGCCCAAGCCACACGGCTGTGCCACCTTAACAGACCTGAACACGGCTTGGCCACGATTCACGCGGGCGTGTGCCATGGGTGTGTCCCTGTCGTGACAAAGAAGAGTTTCATTTGGATTCGGGTACTTAGAGGCAAAGAAAGCCACTCCAAAAGCCTATATAAACACCCTAGAGGCCAACCTTCAAGGGGAGTCTAGTTAGGCGTCCAGTTAGGCCAAAGAGCCAAGCTAGAGAGGCCAAAATTGTGGAATTTACTCGAAGAAAGCCAATTGATTCATCTCAAGAAGCCGGAATTATACTCAAGACGGAAGATCTTCCCTTCAATTTCCTTCAGGGGGTTTTTAGGGTTTTTCTTATATTTTGTTTTATATTTACTTCTGAGATGTATTCTTTTATCATTATGAACTAAACCCTCAAATACCTGAGGGGGATGAAACCTAAGACGGATCTTATTATTGTTTTCTGAACTATATGATAAATACTTGATTTGTTCTTAATTATGTGTTCTTAATTCTTGATTTGATATTTCAAGATGTTGATTCAAGTATTGATGTGCTTAGGTAGAGGAGGAATAGACCCTGTCTAAGAGTAGATCTAGCATAATTAAGTGAAGTTGATCACAACCCTAGAGATAGGATGACGAAAATCTACCGGATTAGGGTCAAACCTAATATGGGAGTCTATAGATCGAGTTAATGCAATTCTAGGGGTTTTAATTAGAAAGAGATTTCAATTAATCAACCTAGGGTTAGACATTAGTAGCCTCGAGAGAGGTATTAATATACATTAGGGAATCCTATGGATCAAGTCAAGTGAATAAATCGTCTGGTTCAGAGTTAGATAACAAGTGAAGTCTAAGTGGATTCTTCCTCAAGTATTTTTCCCAATTCATTCTCTTTGTCTTAATCAATTGGTTTTTCCCACAAGTATTTTTCCCAATTCATTCTCTTTGTCTTAGCATCTTTAGCTTAATAGTTAGTTAATTTTAGATTAGATAAACAATTCACTTTTATCTTAGGCTAAATAATAAAAAGAAAGTTAGTATTAGTACTTTTGGTTCTTTTGGGTTCGACAATCCGGTATTGCCACTAAACTATACTACTGTTCGATAGGTGTGTTTGCCTCAATCGTTGTCACAGTTAGTTTTTTAGGCTCGATCATTCTTTATATAAATTTTTAAAACTCTGACACACGATCAATAACAAATGTTGAATTACAAATAATTACATCAATCGAAACTATTTAAGAATAACACGAGCTTCTCCTCAAAATATGAATTTAACTGTTCAAGCTCAATAAACAAAGAACTAAATAACTATATATGTATTTTTTTCTTTTTTTATATGTAAATAAGAAGAAATAATTCAGCAACTTAATCAAAAGGCTTAATCAAGCAATTAACCAAATCAAATCTCGATAAAAATGGAGTCAATAAAACGAGAAAAATTCTCAATGAAGAAAAAAAATGAGTTATGGGTTATCATTAATGGGTAAATCAAGAAACGGTCTGTTAGGCTCAAAGGGATTCACTAAGGGTTAATTATGAAGGTAGGCTTTTTATAGGATAAGTGGGTTAAAACCTAAGTGTCTTTATCATCTCAGTATATCAAATCAAAGGTGTGGTCTCGACATGCATAAACGATGCAAATTCTAGAATAACAAATCAATATTGACACACTCATAACCAATAATAAAATAAGCAAGAAAAATATATGCTCTAAAGGCTCAAAATCTCACAAAAAATTATGGTTATGATGTCAAACTTGTAAATTTAAAACTTGAAGATAATACCTCAATTCAGGGAAACAACCTAAAAATTTTTAATTCTGAAAATAGACTTATCATGCTTGATTCTCTCATATCTTCAAGTTTAAAAAATTAATGCACAAATACCTATGAATTTAATCCAAAGCACATCAATAAAAATTCTAAATTGATAAAAGTTCATTCTAATAGTAAAATGAGAAAATTACTTAATCACAAGGCATAATTCAGGGATTTTCTAATAATCATATAAATCACCTCCCCGCACTTAAGATGTACATTGTCCTCAATGTACAAACAGATCTAATCACAATAGAAACAGAATATCATAAGAGAGGGAGAGAACTGAAACTGCCCTGAATATTGGATGAAATCCCCAGAATAGTGAAAAGTGGAATTGTAAACAAATCTAAATGTAGTGTATGATTCTGAGCAACTAATAAGAAAATAAACACAATTGGTGAGGAAGACTAAATGGTTATACTCAATTAGAAACAACCATAAAATTAAATATAGTTCAAAAGATAAAAAACAAAATAAGTCTAAGAAAATAAAAATAAACATAAAAATAAATAAACTATAAATAAAAATAAAATAGAATAAATGGGCTCAATGGTCCTCATCATTAGACATGTCAGTGTTGTGAGTCGTTGGAGCTGGAGAGGAGATATGGAAATGCTGACAGATTCACTGCAATGTCGTGTCAAGATTGTCGAACCTCTAAGCGCAGGACTGCTCGAAGCGAGTGAGCCGCTCAGAGAGGTCCTCTGAAGGAGCAGCAGAAGAAACAGGTCGGTGACGCGAAGGTGGAGGTTGTGGTGGGTCCTCGTGATGGAGAGGAACATCATCAGTGAAGTCTTCAGGTTCATTCTGAGTGTTAGAATGAAACAATTGATATTGAGGGGGATCCACTCCACGACGCCACTCAATCGTCCTCATGTGTATCATGCTCGAGATTCCCTGTAGGATATCTGATCGGCAAGTGTAAGTGTGGAGGACTGCTCCGGTGTGTCAAGAAGACGAAGTGTCGAGCGAGGCAAGTCACATAAGGGCCTAAACAGATGGGGCCCTTCTTGTGGTGGTCAGTCTGATGGCGGAAGGCTAAGGCGATGAAGTACGCCAAGTCAAAGATATGCCCGGTGGCCATGCTCCATAAAAAATAGGCGTCATGAGTACTAACGACTCTAGTGCTCTCTCTCCTACCTGTTAAAGTGTGAGCTAAAAGTGCGTGAAGGTACCGTAAAGCTGAAGAGAAGTAAGTCGCCTTCGAGCAACTCGCATCAAAAAGTGTCTGGCTCTCTGTAAGCTCTGTCCAACAATGTGATGGTGTGTAATGGATGTGCCGGTGCAGACGAAGTAAGTTCTCAGTGCTCATGAACTCCTCAATGTAAAATCTCATAGCAACACCGAACTCGGGGACGCTCATATTGTGCACCAAACCTCCAAGTCGGAAAGTGATGGTCCCTGGCTCGTCACGAGTCGTCATGAGCCCCTGTACATGAAACATCATGCAGAACTCCAAAGTAAGCTCCATATATGTGGGCTCGATGATGGAGAAGAATCTGTCCCACAGAGTTGTGGCAATAAAGGTGCGAACATCATCAGCTAGGTGGACCTGCTCCAACACGGCCCAATCAATATATCGGCCTAGGCCGAGTGGGCGTTGTCTAAGTAACTGAAATAGATCCTCCTGGGGGCTTGCAGAAAATCAGAGATAAGGATGGCGGGCATCGGCAAAAGCGCTCGAGGAGGAGGTCGCACCAAGGGTCTTCCGCTTTTTCAAAGCGGGGACTGGGACTTTGGACTTGCCACGTGTGTTTGTCATGGTGTATCTGGAATAAAGTGATTAAATAAACCAAAGAGGCGAACCAACATGAGAGGTGCAGGCTAATAAGAAATAAACATCCAATTTCAGCTCAACAGTTGGACTAAAAAGAAATTTGACTAATAAGCAGAATGCTACTAAAATCACAGTATAAAACTAATAATGATCAATATAAAAATGAATAAGCAAAAAAAAATTACAGAAAACAGAATAAATGTAAAATACTGCTAAAAGCACAAAAAATAAATTTTGATAAAAACAACAAGAACTGAAAAATAGAACCCTAAATAATATGATAGTGAAGATGAAAATAAACTTAAGACTAAAAATAAAAAAAATCACTAAAGGCAATAGGGAAAAATCAGGAAAAAGAAAAGAAAAAGAATATATATATATATATATAAAATAATATAAAATAAAATAAGAAAAATATCCACAACTAAATCAAGAAAGAACACAAAATTATCAGTAAAGAAAAACTAACTAAACAAGAACAAAGAATTAAATAAAATCAGTAATAATAATAATAATAAAGAAAGAAAGAATAATAATAATAATAATAATAATAATAATATGAAAAGGATAGGAACAAGGGGTGAAAAAGAAGACCGACGGCAGCGGTGGTGGGGGTCGTGTAACAGCCCGATTTTGGGTCTAGTCGAAACAGTGGTTTCAGGACCACAAATCCGATGTAGTAAAATTTATTTTTATGGTCTACAATTTTATGGAATGATTTTGTGAAAATTTTGTTCGAAAATTTTGACGTTTGGGCACTCAATTTAGTTAAAGGGACTAAATTGCAAAAAGTGCAAAACTTAAATTCTATATGTTAAAGGTTTCCAATTGCTATGATATTTTAAATTGGAGGTCCTTAGATGGTAATTAGACCATTGGTTAAGTTGGTGGACAAAAATGGACATGATTTAAGTGAAATTTGGGTGTTTTAAAGAAAGGGCATTTTGGTCATTTGGTAATTAAATGAATTAATGAGCAAAATAAAGCCAAAATCTTGTCCATCTTCTTCTGCCATGGCCAAAATTCACTAAGGAATACATAGCTAGGGTTTGTTCATCTTTCAAGCTCGATTGTAAGTCTGTTCTTCCCCCGTTTTTAATGCTCTTTACATCTTTGAAGTCGTTGTAACTCGATCTATATATTTCTACCACTAATTTAAATATGATCAAGGTATAGGGTTTGACCCATGCCAGAAATTAGTGTATTTTAATTTTTAATGTTAGATTATGCAAATTTAGTGTTGGATAAACAACTTTTACTAAGTGATTTTTGATGAAAATGCCTAAAATGACCTATTTGTAAAAGTTGAAAAATATGTAGTAGAAGTGTGATTTAATGAAAAATGTGGGCTTTTATAAGTATGAAAATGGTTCGTCTAGTATTGAGTTTTGAAGAAATTGACTATATTTCATTTTACGAGCCTAAGGACTAAAGTGTAAAAAGTTGAAAAGTTAGGGGCAAAAATTTAATTTTTCCATAATGTGATTTTTGGACTGAATTGAATAATGTGAGTATTGAATGAGTTAAATTTTCTATTATAGATCAAGAAAAACGAGGTTCAGACCTAGATCGGGGAAAAAACAAAGTGCTTGACGATTAGGTCCATTTTCACTATTTTTGTACCGAGGTAAGTTCGTATGTTAATAATGCAACATTACAATTGTATTTAATATGTTTTGATATTGCATGAATTGTATGATTGACCATATGGGTATGATTAACGAAGTTTCGACAAGCGAGAAAATCCCGGTTGAACCTTAGGAATAGTTTAGGATATAAGTGACATGTCACTAGGAACCCATGTGCATATGTAATTATGTGATTTATATGTCTCGGATGCTGGTCTTGTACTTCCTACCGGTGGCTGGGTATATCTGTATATGTTCCGGATACTTGACAGCTTGCGTGAGCAGCACCGCGTAGCTACGTCTTGACTGGCAGCTTGTGTGAGTAGGCCCGAGGATAGCTCGGGAGCGAGCTTATATGTGTTATGAGAATTGTGGTAGCATTGGCTACATAAGTGGCACTTATGTGAAAATATATCTGTGTATCCGATAGTATTCCAAGTGGTTCAACGGGTATGTCAAAGATGAGAAAGTATGTGATTACGTTATAAGTTAGTGCAGGTATGTACGAAAAACTCAATGGGAATAGATTCGGTATATGATGATCTATTGGTAAGAATATGATTAAGTATGTTATGTTCATGAAGTTTTAATGACATTTATGTTGATTCGTGTTATGTTATGC
Source organism: Gossypium australe (assembly GCA_005393395.2). Taxonomy (NCBI): domain Eukaryota; kingdom Viridiplantae; phylum Streptophyta; class Magnoliopsida; order Malvales; family Malvaceae; genus Gossypium; species Gossypium australe. The sequence goes on along the minus strand of CM016615.1, from coordinate 14,576,273 downwards.
ATATGGTAAATGTATAATTAATGTTGTTTATTATTTGCATATGAACTTACTAAGCTGTATAGCTTACTCCCCTTTCTTTCCCTTATCTTATAGTGTCACCAAGCTAGCTCGGGATTGGAGATTATCAGAGATCCATTCACACTATCAACCATTATTTTGGGTACCATTGAAATGTCAATATTTTGATTTATGGCATGTATAGGGAACTTGGTCATTTTGTTATGTGTCATATGTGATTTGGCCAAATGTGTTGGCTTAGGTTGGTTAGAAGTTCATTTTGTATAAGGCCAATTGAAATTGGCTTATATTGGTATAAGTATAATTCATATGATGATGCCTTGCATGAATGTGGAAACTTGCATGACTTGTATTGATAGATCATAATGTTTATGCATGTTAGAGGTTAGCATGTGGATGTCATGTTAATACATTGGTTGTGGATGTTTTGGTTGCCTAAGTATGCCATGAATTGTGCCATTGAATTGGTGTTAGAGTAGGTGTAAATGAGGGTGGCAAATGGCTTGGTAATAGCCTTATTTTTGTCCACACGGGTAGACATATGGTCGTGTGTCTAGGCCGTGTGTGACACACGGTCCGCCCTACGGGCATGTGTTCTGGCCGTGTGTCCCATGCACTTTAATTTTGAGAAACAGAATGTCCAGAATTGAGCACACGGGCAGAGACACAGGCGTGTGTCTCGGCCGTGTGTGCTACACAGCCTTGAACATGGGCATGTGCGCCGGCCGTGTGAAGTCTGCACTTATTTTATGAAAAATTATTAAAATTAAATTGACCACACGGCCTATCACACGGACGTGTGGCACAAGTCAAAGAGCACCCTAATTTGAACATGGCTTGTAGCACGGGTGTGTCTTAGGGTCACACAGGCGTGTCCCTTGAACCACACGGGCGTGTGACCCCTATAACATGAAAAATTTTCTAAGTTTTGTAAAATTTTCTAAAGTTCTCGGTTTAGTCCCAAACCATTTCCAATGCATGTTTTGGGCCTCGTAGGCTCGTATAAGGGACTTTATGATTGAATATGAATGGTTTTAATTTAGACGCAAATTTATAACTCAGAATTGTGTGAATGCTTGTGTTATAAGTCTGGTAGTGCCTCGAGCCCTATTTCGACGTTGAATACGGGTAAGGGGTGTTACAGGTTGGGGGCGCGATGACGATGGACATGTGGTGGGGTGAGTCGTAGGGGTGGAGGTGTGGTGAGAGTGCGAGGTCGTGGGGGTGGAAGGGCGTGAGGTTTGGTTAGGGTGGCTATTGGGATGAGGGAAGAGAAGAGGAAAGGAGAGGGGAATGAGGTTTTAGGGCATGGGATGGGTAAGGGGAAAAGAAAAGAAGGAATAAGGGAAAAGAAGAGGGGAAAAGAAAAGGAGAGGGTCATAGGAATGGTCGGTGAAGTGAGGGCTTTCGACTGCGATCAAAATGGGGAAAGAATGGTAGCTGGACTTGCAAAGGGGGTGAACGGAGGCTAAGGTGCTTGGGGATTTAGGAGGAAGAAGACAAAAATAGAAAAAAAAATGAAAAGGGACTTAGGGTTTTTAATGGTGACACGGTCGTGTAGAGGCCCGTGTTGGGCCACACGGCCGTGTCACATGCCCGTGTAACTCTCCCCCAGCCCGAGTGCTTTTTAAAAACATAGGCCTAGTCTTCTCACGGCCTTGGACACGCCCGTATGTCCAAGTCGTGTGGCAAACACGGCTGTGTCGCATGGCTGTGTGCAACCTCCTTCGCTTTTCCCACGCCCGTGTGAACTCCCACATGCCCGTGTGGCTTGGCCGTGTCTCGCAGACGGCCGTGTGCCTTGCTCGTGTAACTCTCTGGCTTATTTTAAAAAATGAAAAAAATTAGCACCAGGTTTCATACGGCCTAGGACATGCCTTTGGACTATTTTAGGCCGTGTCTCTATCGATTCCCAGGCTCCACATGGCCAAGGACACGCTCGTGTGTCCAGGCCGTGTAGGTTACACGGCCATGTTGCCAGGCCGTGTAACTCACGATTGATTTTTTTTCAAATTTTAAAACTAAGTCTTAGGGTCCACATGGCCTAGGACACGCCCGTGTGTCCTAGCCGTGTGGCTTAAAAAACACTCTTTTTTTTTTTAATTTTGAAAATTAATTAATTTTAAAAATATCATGAAATAAAATTATGAAAATTAGCAGTGTTAACACTCGGGTTGCCTCCCAAGAAGCACTTGTTTAACGTCTAAGCTCGACTTACCTCATATTCGCACGGTCACTGTAGTTCACGGAGTCGAAACTCCTCTTTCTCGCTATCAATTCTATTATTAAAATAAGGTTTGAGGCGAGTAATATTTACCTTAAATCCAAATTCAGAATAAGTTACTCGACTGTACCGTATGGGAAAACATTCAGTACCGTAAAAGGAGTTGCTCCGTTCGCATTAAGCTCTGAAGTGGTAATTCGAGGATCTGTTTTACCTAGTAGTACATTGTCCCCAACCTTAATTTGGTGTGTTCCATCCACATGCTCGTCAAGGTGTCATTTTGTTTCTACATCGTATATTCTTGGTTTCTCCTTGACATGTCTTCGCCACTCGTCTAGCTCATCGATCTGTAGCATTCGTTCTTCATGAGTTGTTCTTTTTTTCACATGAGTTGGAACGTGGCTCCATCACACTTTTCCGAGGGGGTTCCTACAAATAAGGTTGAGCCACAAGGTTACTCACATTAACAGAACTCATATAATCATCTCGATCACTAGATATCTTAGTAGAATCATGAGCTTGGAGAGTAATCGTGTCATCTCCTATACGAAGTATTAGTTCACCTGTACCAACATCAATAATAGTTCAGACAGTTGCTAAAAAGGGACGTTCTAAAATTAAAGGTAAGTCACTATCATCATCCATGTCTAAAACAACAAAATCCACTGGGAATATAAATTTATCAATTTTCACAAGTACGTCTTCAACAATACCCTTAGGAAATCTAATGGTTCTATCTGCTATTTGAATACTCATCCTAGTTTGTTTCGGTTTCCCAAGACCTAGTTGCTTAAACATTTTATAGGGCATGACATTAATACTCGCCCCTAAATCAGCCAACGCATTGTTAACATTTAAAATACCAATTAAGTAAACTTCCTAGATCTTTTAATTTGTTGGGTAGTTTATTTTGTAAGATAGCTGAGCAAACTGCATTTAGCTCCACGTGTGACGAATCATCTAACTTCTGTTTGTTTGTCAAAAGCTCCTTTAGAAATTTAATTGAATTGGGCATCTGTGAAAGAGTTTCAATAAACGGTAAGTTAATATGTAACTTTTTCAAAAGTTTAAGAACTTTACCAAATTGTTCGTTTGTGTGGTCTTTCTTCGTTGCATTTGGATATGGAACTCGAGGTTTATATTCCTTACCAACCGATTTTTGTTCATTTTGGCTTACCTCAACCTTACATTTACTTACCACACTTTCTTGCCTAGGTTCTGGTTCAGATTCAACTAACCCTTCTTCATCTCGAATAGTAATCGCATGAAGCTGCTCTCTTGGGTTAGTTTCGGTGTTGCTAGGCAAGCTACCTCGTGGTCTTTCTAAAATCAGCTTAGCAAGCTGATTATTTGATTCTTGATCCCTTGAATCAATGCTTGTTGATTTTTAGGTGATGTTTCAGTGTTCTGGAAGCAGGTTTCTGACAACGAAATGAATTTCATCAACATCTCCTCAAGGTTCGACTTTTTCTCTCTCTGGTACAGTTGTTGAAAACCTGGAGAGGGTTGTGGTCTCTGATTTCCTTGACCACCCCAAGAGAAATTGGGATGATTCATCCAACCTGCATTATAAGTGTTACTATAGGGATAATTCTGAGGTCTAAAATTATTACCCATATAGTTGATTTGTTCGTTCTCTGTGCTAGGGCAATAGGATAGGCATTCTGGATTGTTCATCCCTCCTCCATTCGTATCACACTGCATCACTGAATGTACCAGCGTAGAACCATATAAACCATCAATTTTCTTATTTAAAAGTTATACCTGATTTGATAACATGGTGACCGCATCTACGTTAAAAACACCAGCTGCTTTCATCGGCTTTGTCCCCATGACTTGCCACTGATAATTACTCAGTGACATTTGATTGTGTGTCAGAGTTTTAAAAATTTATATAAAGAATGATCGAGCCTAGAAACTAACTGTGACAACAGCTTGAGGCAAGTGCACTTATCGAACAGTAGTATAGCTTAGTGGCAAGACCGGATTGTCGAATCCAAAGGAACCAAAAGTACTAATACTAACTTTCTTTTTATTATTTAGCCTAAAAATTAAGGAAATTATTAATTAATCTAAAATTAACTAACTACTAAGCTAAAGATGCTAAGACAGAGAGAATGAATTGGGTAAAATACTTGTGGGAAAAACCAATTGATTAAGACAATACCCGAGGAAGAATCCACCTAGACTTCACTTGTTATTTAACTCTGAACCAGACGATTTATTCACTTGACTTGATCCGTAGGATTCCCTAATTTATATTAATACCTCTCTCGAGGCTACTAACGTCTAACCCTAGGTTGATTAATTGAAATCTCTTTCTAATTAAAACCCCAAGGATTGCATTAACTCGATCTATGGACTCCCATATTAGGTTTGACCCTAATCCGGTATATTTTCGTCATCCTATTTCTAGGGTTGCGATCAACTCCGCTTAATTATGCTAGATCTACTCTTAAACAGGGACTTTTGCTCCACTACCTAAGCACATCACTACTTGAATCAATATCCTGAAATATCAAAGCAAGAATTAAGAACACATAATTAAGAACAAATCAAGTATTTATCATATGGTTCAAAAAACAATAACAAGATCTGTCTTAGGTTTCATCCCTCTCAGGTATTTGAGGGGTTTAGTTCATAATTATAAAAGAATACATCTCAAAAGAAAATATGAAACAAAACATAAGAGAAACCCTAAAACCCCCTGTAGGAAATTGAAGGGAAGATCCTCCATCTTGAGTATGATTCTGGCTTCTTGAGATGAATCAACTGGCTTTCTTCGAGTAAATCCCACAATTCTGGCCTCTCTGGCTTGGCTCTTCGGCCTAACTGGACACCCCCCTAAAGGTTGGCCTCTAGGGTGTTTATATAGGCTTTTGGAATGACTTTCTTTGCCTTTAAGTACCCTAATCTGAATTCAAACAGGTCACGTCAGGGACACGCCCATGGCACACGCCCGTGTAAATCGTGGCCAGGCAGTGTTCGGGTCTGTTAAGGAGGCACGGCTGTGTGGTCTTGGGCCCAGGCCGTGTCGATTTTGTAAGTTGGCCCATTTACTCTGTTTTAGGCCTGTTTCTTGTTCTTTTCATCTTCTGGTGCTTTCCTAAGTATAAAACATGAAATTAAAGGATTAGGAGCACCAAATTCCATAATTCAAGGAATAAATCATCCAAAAATATGCTAAATGTGGGATTAAAATATGTATATATTACGGTTTATCAAATACCCCCACACTTAAGCATTTGCTTGTCCTCGAGCAAAATCTTCAACTTACAATTAAAATGAACTTCCTAAATTCATAATATTCATCAACAATGTTCCATCATAATTCAAAGATAATTCATAAATTGATAATTTAAATAGAAGGATCCTAAAGATTCAAACAATCAAAGTTATAGTTTTTGTAGCATGAAAATATAGGTGTTTCCCCTTACCTAAATAATCACCTTTAATTCAAAATCAACAAGAGTTGACATCCTCACTAAAGATTCACTCAAATCACTCAAAGTGTTTAAGGTTCAAAATTAAGCACTCAAAAGTCGAACATGAAAAGTTAATCCCATAAGCTTGCCTGAAAATCAAATCTCCACCACTATAAAATGAGATGATATACAAATCAAAAGGTCTTTAAAAAGGGTTGTAATGGGGCTCGGGTTAAAGGTGTGGATAAAGGCTGAATGAGAGGGTTAGAATCGAGATTGAATTGACAATTTACCTAACTATAAAAATGAACTAATCCTGAATAATTACATCAATTGAAAACATGAAATACTAATAACATGAGCTTCTTCTCAAGATGTGGAATTCAAACGTATAAGCTCAATTATATAGAGCTAATATTGAATATACTTCGTTGTTTTTTTTAAGAACAAATCAAGTATAGGAAAGAACTTTTACAACTGAAATATAGAACATAGTTAGGTAATTACTCAAAATCAAATCTTGACAAAAAGGGAGTCAAGGAATGGTGATAACAAATACAAAATGGATTTTAGGTTAATATTAGTGGGCGAGTCAATAAAAAGGGTTGTTAGGATCAAAGGGGTTCACTAGGGGTTAATTGTGAGGGTAAGCTTTTTAGTGGAGTGAGTGGGTTAAATCCTAAGTGCTTTATCATCTCTGTATATCAAATCAATAATGTGGTCTTGACATATATAGCCGAAGCAAGTTTTAGAATAACAAATCAATGTTGACATTCTCATAATAAAAAAGTGAGCACGAAAGAATGTATGATCTAAAAGGCTCAAAATCTCACAAAAATTATGGGTTTTTGATATCAACCTTGTAAATTTCAAACTTCAAGGTAATAATTAGATTCAAGTAGACAACCTAACAAAATTTTAATTTTTGAATATAGACTCATCATGCTTGATTCTCTAGTCTCCTAAAGTGTAAATCATCACTGCACAATTATCAATGATTTAATCCAAAACATATCAATAAAAATCGTAAATCAAAAGAAATTTCGTTCTAATCATAATATGAGAAAATTACTTAAGAACAAGGTATAATTCAAGGCATAATTCAGGGATTTGAGAATAATGCAAAAAGTTAGGCACTTTCTCGAAATAAATATTCACCCCCCACACTTAAGATGTACATTGCCCTCAATGTACAAACATATATATGAAATTTAAGAGAAAGGGAGAGGTGAAACTTCATGAATTTGGATGGCTTCCTTTAGTTGAGAGTGTCGTGATGTGGTGGCCGCCGACAATCTCTGCGCTAGATGAAGAAATTGGGAAGCTCGTGAAGAATTAGCCAGGAAATAATCATAATAATTCAAAATATACTAAATATATATTTAAAGACAAGAAAGATAAAGATAAAGAAAATAGAAACTAAAATAAAATTAAAAGAAAAGATTAATGGACCGAAGAGTCCTTATTGTTAGATGGTTAGCGAGGTGGGTGTGATTTCTAAGGCCGTGGTGTCGTGGCTATGGTCGTGGTGTGGTGATTCCCAAGCAGCCTTTAGAACCTAAATAAAAGAAAACAAAATAAAATATATTATACTAAGTAAAAGAAAAATAAAGAAAAAGAAAATAAAGAAGAAGGGAAAATAAAAAAGGAAAGTTAAATGGACTCAAAGGTCCTTTTCCTGTCAAGTTAATGAAGCGGCCGACATGAACTTATGTAGATCGGTCTCACAGAGGGAGACTGTGCTAGGATCCTTCCGTTTCTTCGAAATGGGTATGGTTAGATCTAAAGTTAGAGAGAATGAAGAGAAATGGGGATGAAGAGTTAGGAGTGTGTTGAAGAAAAATGGGAGTGGGGAGTAGGTAAGAAGGGGAGAGGTGTGTGTTAAATAGAGGTTTCAAATCTGGTACATCCCCACGCCTGTGTGCTGTGGGCATGTCGAGTCACACGGGCATGTCGCACGACCGTGGTGTGCGTCGCTCATTTCTCACACGTCCATGTGCAGGTCGCCATGCCCGTGTTGATAAAACAGTGTCGACCACAGCCGCATCGCACGGTCGTGGTGTTTAGTTGAGGGCCTTCGCTTGAAGATATTTTTTCATTCTGTTTCGTACTATCTCTACCATGTCAGTACAAAAATCCTTAGTATCAACACGGCCACAGACACGATCGTGTGTGAGGCCGTGTGGTATGGTATTCTGCACTTGGTTAGTTTATAGTTAGGTGCTAAAAAGGAAAACTTAAAGAAACAATAAAAATGTAAAAATTAATAGGGTTTGTGCTCAGGTTGCCTTCCGAGAAGTGCTCGTTTAAAGTCTTAAGCTAGACTTACCTCTCATTTGCATAATCATGGTGGTTTAAGGAGTTGAAAATCCTTCCTCATGCTATCAGTCCTATTATCAGTATGTAATTCGATTCGAGTAGCGTTTACTTTAAAAGTACCGAATGTAGGATTACTTACCTCGACTGTTCCGTATGGGAAAACCTTGATTACCCTAAAAGGGATTTCTTTGTTTGTATTAGGGTCAGGCGAAGATATTTGAGGGTCTGCCTTATCTAACAATACCTGATATCCGATTTTGAATTTGTTTGTCCCATGGAATGGTGTTGGTTCCGCTTCGTGTATTCCTAGTTTCTCCTTAAAATGTGTCTTCCACTCGTCTAGCTCATCGATCTGAAGCCTTCATTCCTCATGAGTTATTTGCTCGTTGGCATGAGATCTAGGAGCTGCTCAGTTGTGTAGTTCCGTGGTACTTCCTAAAAAGAAGGTTTAACCGAATGGTTATGAACAAAATTTGTGTTCTCACCTTGACTACTCGATATCCTAGCTGAGTCGAGGGCTTGAAGACTGATTGATTCATCACCTACACAAAGTATGAGTTCACCTGCGCTAACATCAATTTTAGTCCTGCCAGTTGCTAAAAAGGGTCTTCCTAAAATTAAGGGGATGCTATTGTCCTCATCCATGTCTAAAACGACAAAGTCTACTGGGTATACGAATTTATCAATTTTCACAAGAACATCTTCAATTATACCCCTAGGAATTCTAATAGTTTTATTAGCTAATTGAATGCTCATACTAGTTTGTTTGGGTTTCCCTAGACCTAGTTGTTTAAACAATTTATAAGGCATGACATTGATGCTTGCCCCTAAATCAGCTAACGCATTATCAACAGATAAACTACCAATTAAGCATGGAATTGTAAAACTCCCTGGATCTTTTAATTTTCGTGGTAGTTTATTTTGCAACATTGCTGAGCACACTGCGTTTAATTCTGCATGCGATTTCTCGTCTAACTTCCATTTGTTTGTCAAAAGCTCTTTTAAAAATTTCCTTGAATCTGGCATCTGCGAAAGAGCTTCAAGAAACAGTAAGTTAATATGTAATTTCTTTAAAAGTTTAAGAAATTTACCGAATTGTTCGTCTGTGTTGTCCTTCTTCATCGCATCAGGATAAGGTATATACGAGGTTGGTACTCTTTAATTACCGGTTTTGGCTTCTCGTGACTTACCTTGACCTTACGGTTCTCTACCGAATTCTCTTGGCTTAATTTAGGCTCATCTAACCCTACATTATCCTAAGATGTTATGGCTTGAAGTTGCTCCTTTGGGTTAGTCTCAGTGTTGCTTGGCAAGCTGCCTTGTGGTTATTCAATGATCAGCTTAGCGTGTTGCCTTAATTGGTTCTCGATCCCTTGAATCGATGCTTGTTGATTTTTAAGTGTTGTCTTGGTGTTTTGAAAACGTGTTTCTGACACCGCTATGGATTTTTTCAGCATCTCCTTAAGGTTTGGTTTCTTTTCCTGTGGGTAGGGCTGTTGTTGGAAGTTTGGAGGGGTTTGTTGTCTCTGGTATCCTTGACCACTCCATGAAAAATTGGGGTGGTTCCTCCAACCTGGATTATAAGTATTACTATAAGGGTTATTTTGAGATTTAAAATTGTTGCCCATATAGTGAACTTGCTCGTTCTCAGTGCTCGGGTTGTAAGGTGGATATTCTGTATTTCTCATCCCTCCTCTATTCGTATCACACTGCATAACTGGATGTACCTCAAAGAATCACATAAACCATAAATCTTTTTATTTAAAAATTATACCTGGTTTGATAGCATGGTTACTGTGTCGAGGTTGAAAACACTGGCTGCTTTTGTTGGCTTGGTCCTTGTGAATTGCCACTGATAGTTATTCAGTGACATCTCTTCAATGAACTCGTAAGCAGCCTCAGATGTTTTGTTATTTAAGGTTCCGCCGGTGGATGAATCAATTAATTGCCTGGTTGAGGGGTTCACACCATTATAAAAAGTTTGGACTTCTAACCACAAGGGTAATCCATGGTGTGGGCACCTTCTTAATAGATTTTTGTATCTCTCCCATGCATCGTAAAGTGTTTCTAAATCTATCTGCACAAAAGAAGAGATATCATTCCTTAACTTGGCCGTTTTAGCCGGTGGGAAATATTTTAATAAAAATTTTTCGGTCATTTGTTCTCATGTAGTGATTGATCCTCGTGGAAGAGAATTCAACCATTTTTTAGCTTTATTCCTCAAAGAAAAGGGAAATAACCGAAGACGAATGGTATCATCAGAAACGCCATTTATTTTGAAGGTATCGCAAAATTCTAGGAAATTCGCCAAGTGATTGTTTGGATCTTCATCCTGCAAACAATCAAACTGAACAAATTGCTGTATCATCTGAATAGTGTTAGGTTTCAGTTCAAAATTATTTGCAGCAATAGCAGGCCTAACAATACTTGACTCAGTTTCTGTTAAATTAGGTTTAGCATAATCATACATAGTTCGAGGAGCATGATTTTCGGCTACTTCTTAAGGTAGCAGATTATTCTCAGCCATCTCTTCAGTAGTATTGGTTTCGACTTCTTGCTCTTCTTCTATGTAATTTAAGCTTCGCCATATTTCTCTACGATTTCTACGAACAGTACCTTCAATATCACTGTCGTAAATATCAGGGGTCCTGTCGGGTTCCTTCTAGTCATAAACTAGAGGTACCTGCTAGGAACAAATAAAAGAAGGAAAATTAGTAAGGTTAAAAGCAAAATAAAAATAATAAAAATAATAAATTGCAAAAATAAAAATGGCTAAAGTAATAAAAATTGAGCATTCTTAATATTTTAGTTCCCCAGCGACGGCGCCAAAAACTTGATTGTGTGTTAGAGTTTTAAAAATTCATATAAAGAATGATCTAGCCTAGAAACTAACTATGACAACGACTTGAGGCAAGTGCACCTATCGAACAGTAGTATAGCTTAGTGGCAAGACTGGATTGTCGAACCCAAAGGAACCAAAAGTACTAATACTAACTTTCTTTTTATTATTTAGCCTAAGAATTAAGGGAATTATTAATAAATCTAAAATTAACTAACTACTAAGCTAAAGTTGCTAAGACAGAGAGAATGAATTACTTGTGGGAAAAACCAATTGATTAAGACAATACCCGAGGAAGAATCCACCTAGACTTCACTTATTATCTAACTCTGAACCAGACGATTTATTCACTTGACTTGATTCGTAGGATTCCCTAATTTATATTAATACCTCTCTCGAGGCTACTAACGTCTAACCCTAGGTTGATTAATTGAAATCTCTTTCTAATTAAAACCCCTAGGATTGCATTAACTCGATCTATGGACTCCCATATTAGGTTTAATCCTAATTCGGCAGATTTTCGTCATCCTATTTCTAGGGTTACGATCAACTCTGCTTAATTATGCTAGATCTACTCTTAAACAGGGACTTTTGCTCCACTACCTAAGCACATCACTACTTGAATCAATATCTTGAAATATCAAATCAAGAATTAAGAACACATAATTAAGAACAAACCAAGTATTTATCATATGGTTCAGAAAACAATAACAAGATCCGTCTTAGGTTTCATCCCCCTCAGGTATTTGAGGGGTTTAGTTCATAATTATAAAAGAATACATCTCAGAAGAAAATATGAAACAAAACATAAGAAAAACCCTAAAACCCCCTGAAGGAAATTGAAGAGAAGATCCTACGTCTTGAGTATGATTCCGGCTTCTTGAGATGAATCAACTGGCTTTCTTCGAGTAAATCCCACAATTCTGGCCTATCTGGCTTGGCTCTTCGGCCTAACTGGACGCCCCCTAAAGGTTGGCCTCTAGGGTATTTATATAGGCTTTTGGAATGGCTTTCTTTGCCTCTAAGTACCCTAATCCGAATGAAATTCAAATAGGTCACGTCAGGGACACGCCCATGGCACACGCCCGTGTGAATCGTGGCCAGGCCGTGTTTGGGTCTGTTAAGGAGGCACGGCAGTGTGGTCTTGGGCCCAGGCTGTGTCGATTTTGTAAGTTGGCCCATTACTCCGTTTTAGGCTCGTTTCTTGTTCTTTTCATCTTCCGGTGCTTTCATAAGTATAAAACATGAAATTAAAGGATTAGGAGCACCAAATTCCACAATTCAAGGAATAAATCATCCAAAAGTATGCTAAATGTGGGATTAAAATATGTATATATTATGGTTTATCAACATTTCCTCTATAAACTCATAATCCGATTCAGGTGTTTTGTTATTCAGAGTCTAACCGGTGGCTGCATTGATCAATTGCCTAGTTGAGGGATTCAAACCGTTTAGAAGGTTTGAACTTGTAGCCATAGAGGTAACCCTTGGTGAGGGCACCTTCTTAATAAATCCTTATACCTCTCTCATGCATCATAAAGGGTCTCTAAATCCATTTGCATGAAAGAAGAGATATCATTCCTCAGCTTGGCTGTCTTAGCTGGTGAAAAGTACTTCAATAAGAATTTTTCGGTCATTTGATCCCATGTAGTGATAGAACCTCGTGGTAAGGAGTTCAACCACTGTTTAGCTTTATTTCTCAACGAGAAAGGAAACAACCGTAGGTGAATGGCATCGTCAGAAACGCCATTAATCTTGAAAGTGTTGCAGAATTCCAGAAAATTAGCTAAATGAGTATTTGGATCTTCATCTTGCAAACCATCGAACTGGACAAATTGTTGAATCATCTGAATAGTGTTCGGCTTCAGTTCGAAATTATTTGTAGCAATAGCATGTCTCACGGTACTCGATTCAGCCCCAGTTAGAGTGGGTTTGGCATAATCGTACATAGTACGAGGAGCAGGATTCAGATTTACAGGATTTGTGGCAACCACAGGAGGTAGTTGATTATTCTGATTTTCAGCCATCTCTTCAGTAATAACTATCACGTCCTCTTGCTTTTCCACTATATTCTGTCGACTCTGCCTTGCTTCTCTACGATTTCTGTAAGCTGTTCTTTCAATCTCACTGTCGAATACTAAAGGTCCTGACGGGTTTCTTCTAGTCATAAACTAAAGGAACCTGCTAGAAGCAAACAAAAGAAAAATTAGAAAACAAAAATTAAACTAAAAATAAAAATACCAAAATAAAAATACAAAAATAAAAATAAAAATGGCTAAATTAATAAAAATTGAGTGTTCCTAATATTTTAGTCCCTGGCAACGGAGCCAAAAACTTGATGAGTCACTAAACTAACTAAAATCACGACAAGGCAAGCGTACCTATCTAATAGTAGTATAGCTATGGTGAGTCGGGAATATCGTATCCACAAGGACTAAAAGTACTAGTAATTACTTTTTTTCTATTATTTAGCTTATAAATTAAAAAGGATGTTTTTTAATATAAAATTAACTAAACTAATTACTAAGAACGCAACAGAGAATGAATTAGGAAAATATTTGAAGAAAACCAATGAGATAGACAATACCCAGGGAAGAATCCACCTAGACTTCACTTATTATTCTAAATCTTAATTAAACGATATATTCACTTGTGCCTTGATCCGTAGAGATCCCTAAATTATGTTAATATCTCTTTCGAGAGTAAGAACAACTAACTCTAGGTTGATTAATTGAAATCTCTTTCTAATTAAAACCCCTATTGTCGCATTAACTCGATCTATGGATTCTCCTATTAGATTTGACTCTAATCTGGTAGATTTATGTCGTCCTATTTCTAGGATTGCATGCAACTCCACTCAATTATGTTAGATCTACTCTTAAATAGGGACTTTTGCTCCACTGAAATAAGCACATCACACTTGAATTAATATCTTGAAAATATTTAATCAAGAAATAAGCATACATAATTGAGAACAAGAATCAAGTATTTATCATATAATTCAGAAAATCAAATAATAAGATCCATCATAGGTTTCATCTTCCCTAGGTATCTAGGAAATTTAGTTCATAATCTGGGATGGAAACATCTTAAAATTAGAATAACAACAAGACATAAGAAACCAAATAAAACTTCGAAGGAAATTTGAATGGAGATCTTCAATCTTCAAAGTAATTTCTTCGTTCTACTCTGCGTGCTCTCTTTAGTCCTCTTCTAATATGTATTTATAAACTTTAGAATGCCCAGAAATCATAAAAATTGGGTTTTTTTTCGCGTAAAAGAGAAGCAGGGTTCAAAATCAATACAGGCTGACACATGGGCATGTGGCCAGCCCGTGTGAAAATGCTCAGGCCGTGTGGTTCCTGAAAATAGCTCTTTTTGTTCGATTTTAGCCCGTTTTTCGCTCCTTTCACTTCCCTATGCTCACCTAAGTATAGAAACATAAATTTAAAGGATTAGGAGCATCAAATTCACCAATTCACATAATAAATCACCCAAAAACATGCCAAGCATGGGATTAAAACATGTTACTTTTATGGTTTATCACCTTTGGGCAAGTTTATATTCCTACAACCCCCAAATGAAGTCCTTCAATATCTACATGATGACCTATCTGACGTTGTGTGATCTTATTTTAATTTGTGTTGGTTTAATCCCTCTTTTGTATAAAAGAAAATATAATTATATAAACATTGCATGTCTTAGGAATCTATATGAAAATATATGGTAAAATAGGCATAAGTGTGTGTGTAATATGTACATGCAACTAGTAACCTAGCTATTTACAACAAATTTATGTTAGAACCCCAAAACATTTATATAAAACTTGATCCATCTGGATTTGTTATGTTAACTCATTAAAAAAAATAGAGCAGATGTGTACCTAAATTTGTTGATATGTTGAAATTTTCGTTTATTGTGGTTTTGATATTTCAAATTAAAGCACAAGTGTGACACCTTATACCCGACCCAGTTGTTGGATTCGAATATAAAATGTCACATTTCGTTGCCGAAGCAACTCACTTTTCCATTTTTTTTGAAAAGGAAACGTAGTGATAAAATTATTTTATAAAAATTTCGGCAACATTTCTACCTATTTTACATAAAACCCCATGCAAAATTTAGATTTTCATAAAATATCCACATTAAAATTATCTCCCAAATCAATTCCCAACACTACAATTTCTCAAAACATATCAATAAACTAGATTTCTATGCTTTACTATTTTTACCAAACATTAGTTATAAAATACTAGCTAAGAAAACATAATGAAAATATTTAAATTCAGTTTATGACATAATATTATATATTTATCAGCCTAGGTACATGCCATTTACATCAATTATAAAGTAAACTCTTCACCAACATTATTTGAGTTGAACTTCGATTCTTCGGATGCTACTGGAATGATCTAACGAATCTAACTACCTGTGCACGGAAAAATAGACAAACCGTACGCTGGGCAATTTTTATGCTCAGTGGTGCTAATATCATATAAATCATTACATAAGTATTGGACACAAATTAATTGATAGAAAAAACTAAAACATGATTCTAAATATCATTAGTAACATCACAACAAAAGAAAATTCTAATATTAATAAACTTTAATATTTTGATATTAACAAATCGAATAAAGATAAAGCTTTTTAATTAAATTCAAAATCACGTAATTAATTTAATTTGCAAAATATGGAAATTCAAATAAATTCAAGTTTTGTTTTTTCTTTTCTTTCAATTTAGACCCCGTACTAAAGTTTAGACTCACAACTAGATACACAAACCCGCCACCCCGAGTTGTTTGGCAACGATGACTATCAGAGTAGTCCACAACCCTTTAGGAATTGGGGCTAACAATAATAACAACTGACTGACTTGGCCTTTTCTCCCTTGACCCTCTCGGAATTGGGGAGATCTAAATTCTCTGACATAAAGACTCTATGGCATGCCAACTATATCTGATTTAGTCTAACTTAGTTAAACCGGGTAAAAATCAAATTTCATGATCCATTTCAATTCTATTTTCATATAATTCTCATTTCAATTCTGTTTCATATTCAAATCACATATCGTCTAATATAAAATAGGGTTCCAATTTGAAACATATTAAATATTTTCTTACTCAATCATCTAAAATCATAATACTCAAATCCAAATCATAATAATGAATTCGCTAATTTAGTCTTATGAAAAACATAGTATTCATCTCGAAACATAATTTTATAAATATTAACTAAAATATTCAAGCTCATCCAAAACTCATAAAAATAAAATAAAATAAAATAAATATAACTGGTCATATTAAATTAAATATTCTAAAGCTTAATGTACTGAAAATAAGATATTATCACAAACCGAAGTTTTAATCTCTTTACTCCTTTTCTTCGCCTTTCTTCTTCAAGATGTTCGCTTCGTTTTTAGCTACAATAACAGCAATTCAATACGAAACAACATCATTTATCCATTCTAAAACTAAAACTAATAAAAACAAGCTTAAATATGCATGATTATTCATGTTGACAACTTAAGTTTTTTAGTCCGAAATTCGCATATCTTTCAACTCGATTATCCGTTTTCAATTTCGTGTTCACCAGAGTACTCACTGCTTCACAAGCTATCATTTAGTACCAATATTACACAAAGTGGCCAATGTTCTCTACTTCCTCTTAACATGGCCAAATATACCAAATAAACTTTTCATCCATTTTTGTTTCTTTTTCACACTTCTAATAAGCTAGAACTCATCTTCTAATAATTTCCTATCCAAAAATATATCTATTTCACTTAAATTTTCTAAGCTTCCATCAATGTCTTTTAATGGAAACTTTTATATTACTTGATAAAATAAAAAAATATTGGTATATATATGTAAAGCAAGCTTCTGTGATTCAAAATCTAAAAAAAAATTAGAAGGAAAACCATACCTTACACTTAAATTTGAAGGAAAATGATGGAAGAAAAAAAATTCCCCCCTTGATGTGAAAAAGAAAGAAGATAAGAAAGGTTGAGTAAAAAAGAAAATACAATTTCTCCAAGATTCTGGCGCTTTTCCTTCTTGATTTGCTTTGTGGGTCTGCCTTATTTGTTTGAATATTATGGCAGTGAATGGGGAGTCGTGTGTGTTGGTGTAGAGTGATTATTTTTTGATTGTGTTCTATGGCGTTCAGTGCCAGTGATTGGACGTGGAAGGTCTTTATCAAAGGTAGTAGCTTGAAAAAGGTTTATTTAAGGTTGTTTTCATCGGGATTAATCGGTGCTCTTATCTGTTTCTTTCTTTATCTTTTAGAAGTTTATGCCTTTTCGTGAAGGGGGTCCCCTCTTTCACGTGTACTATACATGTTATGTAAATTCTGTGGAAACCTTTTAAGGGACCCACGTTGTTAAATCTGGTATTTTTCGTGATTAATTATACTTCGTCTTTTGAATGAAAACAGGGTATTTCAAAAGGTCTTATTTTTTAGTCATTATTTTCTGCATGCATGGGGTTTTTTGTGGCACTACCTTTGGTGTTTTTTTGTACCTGGATTGAAAGTTTTTGTTAACTCCTTAGTTGATTTTCTGTTTTGCTGTTGTTTCTTTGCGTCTTTCTTTTTTTTTTCTTTCTTCTTTTCTGTTAGTTTTTAGTGTTTTTGTTTCCTTTTGGTTCTTGTGTTTCTTGTGTTGTTTTCTTTCTGGTTCTTCTTAGGTTTCTTTGCCTTCTTTGGATTTTGGTTTTGATGTTACCTTTGGTTTTAAGTTGACATTTGTTTTGGCTTTCGGTGTCTGATGGAGGAGAGTACGATGAGTAATAAGGAAACGATGACTGATGACATAAATCAGTTATTGGAAAAGCTGAAATTCTCAAAGGAAGAGGCTATCCAGGTTATCAGCACAAACGTCAAAAACAACTATCAAAAATTTCAATCATGGGCAGTAGGCAGAATAATGGCGGAAGAAAAGCCGAATAGGGAGGCGATGTGTAGGGTTTTTAAAACACTATGGCTCACAAAAAAGAGGTAAAGTTTGTTGCTTTGAAGGATGAGGCAATAATTTATAAGTTTGGTTGGTTGGAAGACAGAAGTAGAATCCTCAACCTTATGCCCTGGTTGTTCGAAAACTGCTTATTCTCATTGATACCTTTTGAAAAGGACAAAGTGTAACACCCCTTACCCGTATTCAACGTCGAAACTGGGTACGAGGCATTACCGGACTTAACGCACTTGAACATACAACTTTGGGCTATAAAATTTCATTCCAACTTAAAACTTCCCATTCGCATTCAAAACATCCTCATTGTGGGCCTACTAGGCCTTAAACATTGCAAACAGAGGGTCTCGGAATCAAACCAAGAACTTTTGTATACTTAGAAAAATTTTGCCTTAATAGGGCCACACTCTTGTGTGGTCACACACGCCCATGTCCCTAGCCCGTGTGAGATTTATTTTTTTTATTTCGAACCTACAAAGGTTTTCACACGACCGGACACACGCCCGTGTCCTTGGACTGTGTCCTCCACACGGCCTAGACATTCCCGTATCCTCACCCGTGTGTAAAAACCTGGGTATTTTGTTTATGACGTTAGCAACATCATAAGGGACACACGGCCTGTCACACGCCTGTGTACTCCACCCGTGGTCGACATTGACTTGCAACACTAACATGCAAAGGACACACGACCCAGCCACACACCCATGGGACTGGCTGTGTGTCACACACAGCCTAGACACATGCCCGTGTGTCTACCCGTGTGGACAAGAACAAGGCTATTTTCCAAGCTCTTTTTATCACCCTAACTCATACAACATAAATCAAATTCAACCATTATTAAGCAACCCAATCATGCATCATACATATTCATGAATAACCTCATCTTTCCATATATTAATAATAAGAGAGCCATTAATTATGGCCATTTACAAAAGAGTTTATCTTTAAAAGAGCCGACACACTTGGCCAAAACAACAAGACATTTCACTAAGTTTAGCCCCTATACATGCCATACTTAAAATGCTAAGTCTAACTATACCGAGATGTGCTTATAGTGTGGATGATCTTCTGATTATCTTTGTATCCCGAGCTGGCTCTTTGACACTATAAAACAAGGGAAAAGAAAGGGAATAAGCTTTAAGCTTAGTAAGTTTACATGTAAACAATAAACATCATAACATATGCTAATCAATCAATAACATTACATACTAAGCAAAAGCAATTCACATTTCCATAATCATGCTTACTCATTCCATCTCTTACCACATTCCAACCATATAACATATATAATGCTCACATTTACTTGCACACATCCCCTACACTCATCACCACAAAGCACATGAAACATTTACTTAAACCATTTCTCGATGAACCTTTTCAGAATAATACTAAGTACCTGATGGTTTCGCACACAACCGACCATTAATCAATAATATGGTGGTATCGCACATAGCCCACCAACAAGAATATTTATGGTGGTTTCGCACATAGCCCACCAAATGATAATATAAACGATGGTACAGCACACAGCCCATCATGAATAAATAACAAGGTGGTATCGCACACAACCCACCAAAAAGGATAATTACGGTGGTATCGCACACAGCTTACCAAATAATTGTTACGGATATTTTTCATCACTTACATATCTATTCCGAGGTTCATACAAGAATTACTCATTATCTATCAATTTCAATCATATTTGATCTAATTCATACAATGCACCATTAAGTAACAACATATGTATTAAAGATGTATCGTTTACACATAAACTTACCTTAGTGCAAAATGTATTAGTCGATAGTTTAGTCTGTAACCTTGCCTTTTCCTCGGTCAAGGTTGTTTCCGTGCTCTTTTTGATCTATAATAATAAAATTTACTCATTCAATCACTTTATAACTCATGATACATCAAAATTTCTACTTAGGCAAAAAAGACCATTTTGCCCTTATACTTTGGTAAAATTACGATTTTGCCCCTAGGCTCGTAAATCATTTTTCATCACATTTTCTCATTAAACAAGTCTAGCTGAACATTTATTTCTCTTACAACAACTTAAAAAACCAATTATTTGATGCATTTATTACACAATTACAACATTTTCAAATAAGTCTTATTTAGGTGTTTTCATGGTAACACCTTTCACAAAAGTTGTTCCTTAACCCACTAACATTCATTTTCTTCCATAAAAACTCAGAAAACAACATGAACACTCTCATGGCAAGTCCCTAAAATTTCAACCATTTAACAAAATAGTCCCCTCATTAGCTAGCTTAAGCTTTAAGGGCTCCAAAAATATAAAAATTATTAAGAAAGACCTCTAAAATCACTTACTTGTAAGAGAATAGCTTGGATGAAAGTTTGAACTCTAAACTCCTCTATTTTCTCTTCAATTTTTGGTGGAGAAGAAGTGTGAATAGTAAAAGATGACAACTCTTTTATTTATCTTATTTTATTCATTTTTGGTCACCTAATTTCACCAAAATTTTGACCAAATTAATGTCTTTGCCCCCCTTGGCCGGCCATCACCCTTAGGGTGGTCTATTTGCAATTTAAAGACCTCCAATTTAATATTCCATATCTATTAGACATTCCTAGCTTGAAAAATGGAACTTTCACACTTTATGCGATTTAGTCCTTTTTCTCAATTAAGCATGCAATCATTAAAATTAAAGCACCAAAATTTCCATGCAACCTTATAATCGTGCTATAACACATAAAATAATATAAAAATAACTTTCTTCAACCTCAGATTAGTGGTCCTGAAACCACTGTTCCGACTAGCCCCAAAATTTGGTTGTTACCCAAAGACATCGATTCCTATAAGTTCAACATACCCCCTTTTTGGCTAAGGATTTACAACATACCTCTGGAATATATGGATCGTTAAACTGCGTTGGATGTAGGAAAAGCCATAGGTGAACTGGTGGCAATCGATTGAAAGGATAGAAATGGAGGATGGACTGAATTCATAAGAATAAAAGTTAAAATCAATACATCAAAACCTTTAAGGAGGATTGTGAAGCTCGTGGGAAGAGAAGGGGTTGAAATAACTTGTGTGCTGAAGTATGAGAGGCTATCAGATTTTTGCTATTTTTGTGGATTGATTGGACACACCACTAAAAGATGTCGAAACAAAGTGGGAGTTTCAGAGTCAAGTGTGTCAAACCTACAATATGGGAGTTGGATGAGGGCAACTATAATGATCCCGAACCAAGAAAGGGGAACATGGTGTAATGGAGTAGAAATTGTGAAGACAAAGACATTATCGACTGAGGATAGAGAGGAAAGTAATACAGATACAAGGGAAGATAGTGGACAATTAGTTCACAAAGGAAAAAAGAAGGAGTGTGAAGGGGATTCAATGTCTACTTCGCCCTTTGAAAAAAAAGAGCTATAAAGTAATGAGGGATGGTTTATTTCGTTTCAAAAATAAGAGAAAGAGATAGAGGGGCTCGAATGGAGATAATACAGATGAGAGTCCATCCAAATTAGTGAGAAGAAAGTTACAGGACAAGGTTTCACCTTGTAAGGTAGCGGCTGGCGACCAGCCCCTCCAAGAGCAATGAAGGTCTTAAGCTGGAACTGTCGTGGGATGGGGAACTCTGTGACGGTTCGTAAGTTGAAGCAACTTCTTGTTGCTAATGTTTCGGATATTGTCTTTTTATGCGAAACTAAAATCCATTCTAATAGCTTCTCTCGTATTCGTTCGGTATGCAGGATGGAGGGTTGCATGGCTGTTAGTTCGGAGGGGAAGAATGGTGGTCTGGCCATGTTGTGGAGGGAGGGTGTGAAGATTACAGTGCAAAACTACTCGAAACACCATATTGGTTCCTTGGTTAGCTCGGATGATGGTGAGGCGATCCATTTCACTGGATTTTATGGCCAAGCTGACCCAAACTTAAGGAAACAGTCTTAGGACATGCTTAGGAGGGTGAAAAGCACGGTCAATGAAGGTAGGGTTGTAGGGGGTGACTTCAACGCCATCCTAAACAATGCTGAAAAGGAAGGAGCTCGTAGAAATCCTAGGAGTTCTATGGACGACTTTCGTAATATCCTGGAGGAGTTGGCGTTGGTTGATGTTAAAACTAGCAATAGTTGGTTTATGTGGACCAATAATAGAGAGGGAGTTGAGTTAGTCAAAGAGAGGCTGGACAGATTTCTCATCTCAGAAGATATGATTGAAAAAATATTATTTCTTACTACTAAAATGGTACGTCAGTCCAAATCAGACCATGAGGCTATTTTAATGAATACGCTGGGGAATAAGCCAAGGGAGAAAAGCAAGGACCCTAGATCCTGGTTCAGGTATGACGTCTGTTGGGAAAATAAGCAGAAGGCTAGGGACATTATCACTCATATTTGGTCTAACGAGGGCAGCAACTTTTTCGATAAATTGGAGATGGTTCATGAGAAGCTTGGCCCGTGGCAGTACTGTTGTTACAAAAGAATGAAGAATAAAATTAACGGCCTGGAAAAGAAAATTAACAGACTCATGGATAGGCCAAGTTGTGAGAGCTCAACAAATCAGCTCAAGTCAGCTCAGGGTAAGCTGGGTCTTCTTTATGAGGTGAAGGAAAAATACTAGGCGCTTCGGGCTCGAACCCTTTGGCTTAGGAAAGGTGATAGAAATACGCGCTACTTCCATGTTCGGGCTTCTGGTCGTAGAAAAAAGAATTGTATTGAAAAACTGAAAGATTCGTATGGGACTTGGCATGAAGACAAGAGTAATATTTGCAACATAGCGTGGAGCTATTTCAATGATCTCTTCAAGACCACTATTGCCTCAGATGGGGAAGTTGATTTACACTTTATTCCTGAATGCATCACTACTACATGAATAGCAGCTTAAATAAAGAGTTCACTAACGAGGAAATTTTGAATGCCTTCAAACAAATGGATCCCCAGAAGGCCCCGGTGATTGATGGGCTTTTAGGAAATTTTTTCAAAGAGCACTGGCCGACAGTAGGTAACGACGTTCTTAGCCTGTGTCATGATATCCTGAAGGGCAATAAAAATGTTGATTATATAAATGAAACTTTACTTGTTATGATCCCTAAGATTAAGAACCCATGTGAAATGACTAACTTCCATCTGATAAGTCTGTGCAAGGCATTTATAAGATTATTTCTAAGGTCCTGGCAAATCAGCTAAACGATGTTCTCCCCTATTGCATTAGCCAAAATCAGAATGCCTTTGTTCATGGTTGGATGATTCATGACAATGTGTTAATTGCCCATGAGCTCATGCACTACCTCCATAGTTCTAAAAATGGCCCGAATAAGGGTTGCGTGATCAAGCTCGATATGAGTAAAGCTTATGACCGGGTGGAGTGATGCTTTCTTGAGAAAGTGTTGATTAAAATGGGGGTTTATAGAGATTGGGTTATGAAAATTATGAATTGTGTCTGTTCTGTTCAGTACAGAGTTAAATGTAATATGACACTTATAGATGTTATTATTTCGGAAAGGGGTCTTCGCTAAGGGGACCCTTTGTCCCCTTGATGTGTCTTTAACTAACCATGATCACAATAAAGGCAAGTGCACCTATCGTTTAATAGTATAGTTATGGTAAGACCAGTAATATTGTATCCATAAAGACCAAGAGTACTAGTAATTACTATTTTCTTATTAGGAGTGAATTCTTTTAAACTAAAACTAATTAAAAGTACGACAGAGAATGAATTGGGAAAATACTTTTTAGACAACTTTATGAGATAGGCAATACCCAAGGAAGAATGCACCTAGACTTCACTTATTACTTCTGATTCATACGATTTATTCACTTGACTTAATCTGTAGAAATTCCTAATTTATGTTAATATCTCTTTCGAGACTAAGAACAACTGACTCTAGGTTGATTAATTGAAATCTCTTTCTAATTAAAACCCATATCGTCGCATTAACTCGATCTAGGGTTTCCCTTATTAGATTTGACTCTAATCTGGCAGATTTATGTCGCCCTATTTCTAGGGTTGCAATCAACTCTGCTTAATTATGTCAATCTACTCTTAAACAGGGATTTTTGCTCCTCTAAATAAGCACATTCGAATTGAATCAATAACCTGAATTATCCAAACAATATTAAGAACTCACAATCAAGAATAAGAACAAGTATTTATCTTATAAATCAAATAGTAATAAGATATGTCTTAGGTTTCTTCCCCTTAGGTATTTAAGGGATTTAGTTCATACTGATAGAGGAAAACATCTTAAAATAAGGAAAACAACAAAACATAAGAAAACCCAAAAAACTTCAAGAGAAATTGATAGGAGATCTTTAGTCTTCATGGAGATCCTTCTTCCAAGCTGCTCCCGATGGCTGTCTTTGAGTTTTCTCTGCGTTCTACTCTGCGTGTCTCTTTAGGTCCTCCACTAGGGTGTTTATATAGGCTTTGGGACGCCTTTCTTGGCCCACAAGTAGCCTTTTCTGAATGGAATTTGTCTTGGGTTCGGCAGGGACACGCCCGTGTTCAATAGCCTTAGGCCGTGCTTAATTCTGTTTGTCACACACGACCATGTTTGATAACTTAGGCTGTGCTCGATTCTGCTCGTCATACACGGCCCTATGGTCTGCTCGTGTGTGATAGTCCAGGCCGTCTTTTATTCTGCTCGTAACACACAGCCATGTAGTCTGACAGTCCAGGCCGTGTTGATTTCTGATGTAGGCCCATTTTGTCCCCTTTTGGCCCATTTCTCGTTCTTTTTGACTCCCTAAGCTCTCTTGAGTGTAAAATAAAAATTAACAGTTTAGGAGCATCAAATTCATCAAATCTAATGAAAATTCATCCAAAAATAAGCCAAGCATGGGGTTAAAATATGTATAAATTATGGTTTATCAAATATCCCTACACTTAAGCCTTTGCTTGCCCTCAAGCAAAATCCTCAACTCACTATTAAAATTAACTTCCTTAATTTATAATTCTCATCAATAATGTCTTATCATAATTCACAGATAATTCATACGTTGATAATTTAACTAAAAGTGTCTTAAAGATTCAAACAATCGAAGTCACAAATTTTTGTAGCACGAAAATATAGGTGTTTCCCCTTATCTAAATAATTACCTTTGATCTAAAACCAACAAGAATTGACATCCTCATTAAAGATTCACTCAAATCACTCAAAGTGTTTAAGGTTCAATTTAAGCACTCAAAAGTCAAACATGAGAAGTTATTACCATAAGCTTGCATGAAAATCAAATCTCTACCACTATGAAATGATATGATACACAAATCAAAAGGTCTTAAAAAGAGTTGTAATGGGGCTTGGTTTAGAAGTGTGGATAAAGGCTGAATTAGAGGGTTAGAATTGAGATTGAATTGACAATCTACTTGATCGCTGAAATCAGAGCTTTAAAATTTATAAAACGAATGATCAACCCTGGAAACTAACTCTGACAACGATTAAAGGTAAATGTACCTATCGAACAGTAGTATAGCTTAGGCAGGACCGGATTGTCGAACCCAAAGGAACTAAAAGTACTAATACTAACTTTCTTTTTATTATTTAGCCTTAAAAACAAAGTGAAGTTGCTTTAATCTAAATTAACGACTACTAAGCTTGAAGACACAAGACAAAAAGAACGAATTGGAAAATAACTTGAAGAAAAACTCAGTTGATTACGATGATACCCTCAGGAAGAATCCACCTAGACTTCTCTTGTTACCTATTACCGAACCATATGATTTCTTTACTTAGCTTGATCTGTGAGACTCCCTAACGTATATTAAACCCTCTCTCGAGGCGAATAATGTCTAACCCTAGGTTAATTAGTGGAACCCTCGTTCGCTTATAATAACCCCCTAGAATAGCAGTAAATCGATCTATGGACTCCCATATTAGGTTTTACCCTAATCCGGCAAAATCTCGTAACCCTATCTCTAGGCGTTCGATCAACTCCGCTTAATTATGCTAGATCTACTCTTAGGCAGGGTTTATTCCTCCTCCACCTAAGCACATCAGATTTGGATTAAGCAACATAATTAAGAACAAACTAAGTAATTATCATATAATTCAGAAATTAAATAACAAAATTCATCTAGGTTTCATCCTCTTCAGGTATCTGAAGGGTTTAGCTCATGACAAATAAAAAGAACATCTCAAGAGAAAAGAGAAAACAAAACATAAGAAATCCCTAAAACCCCCTGAAGGAATTGAAGAAGAAATCTTCCGTATTGAGTATAACTTCGGCTTCTTAGGATGGATCAACTGGCTAACTTCGAATAATTCCCTCAATTCCGATCTTTCCGGCTTGGCTCTTTGGCCTAGCTTTGACGCTTTTTCAAAGGTGGCACTTGGGGGATATATATAGGCTCTTGGAATGTGTTTCTTTGCCCCAAAGTATCCAAATCCGAATGAAATTTTTCATTGCCACGATAGGGACACGGCCATGTCGCATGCCCGTATGACTAGTCTTCAGGCCGTGTTCGGATTTCTAAGTTGAGGCACGGCCGTGTAGATCGGGGGAAATGCCGTGTTCTAGAGGCTTGACAAGGCACGACCGTGTGGACTTTGGGCCAAACCGTATCGATTTCGTGATATGGCCCATTTACTCCGTTTTGGGCCCATTTTATGTCCTTTTCATCCTCGGGTGCTTTCCTGGGTATAAGACATGAAAAGAAAGGATTAAAAGCACCTTCTTACATAAATTAATGGATAAATCATCCAAAAGTAAGCTAAATGTGGGATTAAAATATGTTATACTTACGGTTTATCACAACCTAACTAGAAAAATAAACTAATGCTGAATAAGTATAATTGAAAAAACAACACGAGCTTTTTCTCACAATATTGAAAAAATAAACTAATATAATTTTTTTTTTGAATAAGAACAAGATCACAATATAGATGAATTTCACAATATATCATATGTATCTTACTTTCTTTCATCATTTCATAAACTTGTCATTATAGCATATAATCATAACATTTAAGTATGATCAATACATACCTTATAGCCAAACTTACAAATTCACTTTCATAAATTAAGTTTCCATGATTTGTTTCATAACTTTACTATTTCGTAATCAAGGATCGGAAATTAAAAACTCACCAGCATATAACGAGCTATGCACTAATCTGAATCGCATACACCGGCACTTTGCCTGCTAGACTCGAAGTCTGAGATTTAAAACACCGGCATTTAGCTTGCTAGGCATTAAGCCCGATATATTCACCGGCACGAGGCCTGCTAGGCATTAAGCCTGAGATAGATCACTGGCACAAGGCCTGCTAGGCTCGAAGCCCGAAATATCAACATTTTCAACATTTCAATACACATTACTTAGTGCTAAAATCGCAACCATCTCATATATTTCATATTACTTTCACATATTAAACCGAACATACTTATTCATATCACATTCAACAAATAAATTCACTATAATCTCATACCCCTATATTCGGCCAACATATATTTTTGTGCTTTAAATTTCCAAATTTTATCCTATACTATGTTCATAAATAATTCTTCGGCATACATTTGCTTAAGGACTTACCTCGACTATCGACGGACAACGTAGGCCGGCTATTCGGTAACCTTCGCCTTTCCCCAATCCAAATCCGTTTTTCTTTGTTCTTGATCTAGACACATTAAAATTTAGCTCGTTCAAGCACATTTCATCTCAATTTAGTCCCAAAACACATAAATGGGAAAATTACCATTTTACCCCTAATGTTTCACATTTTTACAATTTAATCCTAATTGAACAGAACACAAAATACACAAGTTTTCACTATAATACCTTAAGGCCGAATGTTCATAGGGACTATACAAGTCCATTTCTTTAATTTATTTTGCATTTTAGCCCCCTCAAAAATTCATTTTTTGCAATTTAGCCCAAATACTCAAATTCACTAAAATTTCCAATACAAAACATGCTTATCTTTAACATGTCTTTAATATAAAATCATCAAACATCAACAACCACAAGAACATGTCAATGGCCGAACATCAAGCATGCTTAAATTTAAAAATTCTAACATGGGTCAGCTAATGTTCGAAGCAACGATCTCAAAAACGTAGAAATTATCAAAAATCGAAGTCAAACTAACCTTTAAATCAAGCTTCCACCATGACCGAATGCTCAAGCTTTTAACCTAAGCTTTTTCTTTTCTTATTTTGGTAGCCAAAAGATGAAGACAAACTTTTATTTCATGTTTTTAATTAACATATATTATGGTGTTTAATAATTTACCTATTTAACCTTATAATTAATAATATTTTTAAACATAACATAGTGGCAAATTGGACTTTAGCCGTCCACTAACTCTTAGAATGGGCTAATTGCCCTTTTAACACCTCATGTTAAAAAGCCACACTCAAATTAGTGCATTTCACTTTAGTATGCAACTTTTACCTTTTATGCGATTAAGTCCTTTTTCTAAATTAAACACGCAAACGATTAAATTTTTCTGCGAAACTTTCACACACATTAAATCACATATAATAAGCATAGAATGTATCATTTAAATATATTTCAGACTCGGATTTGTGGTCCCGAAACCACCGTTCCGATTAGGGTCAAATTCGAACTGTTACAACTCTCCCTCCCTTAGGGATTTTCATCCCCGAAAATCTTACCGTTAAACAAAGTCGGATATTGTTGCCTCATTGAATCCTCAGGCTCCCACGTAGCCTCTTCAACTCAGTGCCTATTCCATAGTATTTTCACTAATGGAATTCTCTTGTTTCTCAACTCTTTCATTTCTCGAGCTAAAATACGGATCGGTTCTTCCACATACGTCATATCGGATCGGATTTCAATCTCAGACGGAGAAATCACATGTGATGGATCTGATCTGTATCTACGGAGCATCGAAACATGAAACACATTGTGTATCTTTTCTAGTTCAGAAGGCAACTTCAACCTATAAGCAACAGGTCCGATACGTTCGATGATTTCATAAGGTCTGATAAATCTCAGATTTAGTTTGCCTTTTCGACCAAATCGGAGTACGTTCTTCCACGGGGAAACTTTCAAAAACACTCGGTCTCCAACTTGAAACTCATCGTCTTTACGTTTTAAATCAGCATAGGACTTTTGTTGATCCGAAGCAGCTTTCAAAGTATCTCTGATCACAGCCACTTTCTGTTCAGTCTCTTTAATCAAATCAACCCCGTGTATCTTATTTTCACTGAGCTCAGTCCAATACAACGGTGTACGACACTTGCGGCCATATAGAGCTTCATAAGGTGCCATTTTGATACTAGATTGAAAACTATTATTATAAGCAAATTCAATCAAAGGTAAGTATCTTTCCCACGTACCTTCAAACTCAAGGACGCAACATCTCAACATGTCCTCAAGTATCTGAATGGTTCGTTCAGACTGACCGTCTGTCTGCGGATGAAATGTTGTACTAAAGTGGAGTTTAGTATCTAAAGCATCTTGCAACTTCTTCCAAAACCGCGATGTGAATCTCGGGTCCCTGTCTGAAACAATAGAACTTGGCACACCATGTAACCTCACAATCTGTGACACATACAATTCAGCAAGTTTATCGAGCGAATAGTCTGTACGAACTGGCACAAAGTGAGCTGATTTAGTCAGTCTATCTATAATAACCCAGACTGCATCTTTCTTGCTCGGTGTTGTAGGCAAACTGAATACAAAATCCATAGAAATTCTGTCCCATTTCCTTTCAGGTATCATGATTGGCTGAAGTAACCCAGAAGGCACTTGATGCTCGGCTTTTATTTGCTGACAAATTAAACACTTTGAAACAAATTCAGATATATCCCGTTTCATGCCAGGCCACCAATAAAACTGTTTCAAATCAGCATACATTTTCGTGCTACTCGGATGTACCGACATTCGACTATTATGAGCCTCATTCAAAATCATCTGAATCAAATCCATATTTCTCGGAACACATATTCGGCCTTTGAAGTTCAAACAATCATTTGCGTCAATTTGTAACTCTGACTCTGCATCATTTTCACACTGTGCTCGTCTAGCAATCATATCTTTGTCAATATGTTGTGCATCACAAATTTGTTGAATAAACCATCACCAGACATAATCATATGCGTGTTCAACGCACGAAGAGCAAACAATGATTTTCGACTTAAGGCTTCTACGACAACGTTAGCTTTCCCCGGATGGTAGTCAATCACTAATTCATAGTCTTTCAATAGTTCTAACCATCTGCATTGTCTCAAGTTCAAATCTTTCTGAGTCATCAAATGCTTCAGACTTTTGTGATCCGAATAAACATGACATTTTTCACTGAATAAGTAATGACGCCAAATTTTCAATGTGAAAACGATGGCTGCTAATTCTAGATCGTGAGTCAGATAATTTCTTTCGTGAGGCTTCAATTGTCTCGAAGCGTAGGCTATGACTTTGCCTTCCTGCATCAAAACGCAACCCAAACCATTCAAAAAAGCATCACTATAAACAATAAATTCTTTACCTGATTCAGGCTGAGCTAACACTGGAGCTTCGGTCAAAAGGGCTTTCAACTGATCGAAACTTTTCTGACACTTTTCCGACCACTCGAACTTGACATCTTTCTGTAGTAGCTTTGTCAAAGGTGTGGTTATCATGGAAAAACCTTTGACGAATTGTCTGTAGTATCCCGCAAGTCCCAGAAAGCTTCGAATTTCGGAAACATTTTTTGGTGGCTTCCAATCAAGTATAGCCGATATTTTGTTCGGATCAACCCGAATACCTGGTGCTGAAACGGCATGACCCAAAAAGCTGACTGCTTTCATCCAGAATTCACACTTACTAAACTTTGCATACAACTGTTGATCTCGCAAAGTTTGTAGCACCAATCTCAAATGCTCAACGTGTTCGGTTTCATCTCTGGAGTAGATCAGGATATCGTCTATAAACACTACCACAAACTGATCCAAAAACTGTCTAAACACTCGATTCATCAAATCTATAAAAACAGCAGTGCATTAGTAAGTCCAAAGGGCATGACTAGGAACTCAAAATGTCCGTACCTCGTTCAGAATGTAGTCTTTGGCACATCGGAATCTCTAACTCGCAACTGATAATAACCCGATCTCAAATCTATCTTCGAAAACACTGAAGCCCCTTTCAACTGATCAAACAAGTCATCAAACCGAGGCAATGGGTACTTATTCTTTATAGTCACCTTATTCAGCTGCCGATAATCAATACACATTCGCATAGTTCCATCTTTCTTTTTTACAAATAGCACTGGTGCACCCCAAGGAGAAAAGCTCGGTCGTGCAAAGCCTCTATCTGTTAACTCTTGCAACTATGCTTTCAACTCTTTCAATTCAGTAGGTGCCATCCGATACGGAGCTATCGAAATCAGAGTCGTCCTCGATACTAATTCAATACCAAACTCTATCTCTCGAACTGGCGGTAAACCCGACAATTCTTCAGGGAACATCTCTAGGTATTCACATACAACTGGTACGGATTCAATCTGCTTTTTAGACACTTTATTATCCAACACATAAGCCAAGTAAGCTTCACATCCTTTTCTCATATACTTACGAGCTAACATCGAGGATATTACTGCCGGTAACCCATTCAAGTCATTAGATTCAATCCGGATGATCTCAACTTTCTAACATCTCAAATCAATAATATTTCTTTTGCAATTCACCACTGCGTCATGCAAAGTTAACCAGTCCATTCCCAAAATTATATCGAACTCGTTGAAAGGCAACAACATTAAATTAGCAGGAAAGCAGGAATCCCGAATCATCAACGGGCAACCTTTACACATTTTATCAACGAAAACACATCTACCCAAAGGGTTGGACACACGGATCACAAACTCAGTAGACTCAACAGGCAGAGTCTTACTGGATACTAGAGTTTCACACACATATGAATGAGTCGAACCAGGATCAATCAATGCAATCATAGTAGTATCATAAAGTGTGAAAGTACCGGCAATGACATTTGGGGAAGAAGCATCCTCTCTGGCTCGTATAGCATAAGCTCTAGCTGGTGCTCGAGCCTCTGATCGAACTGCAGTGTCCTTCGTTCCTCTATGACTACCACCTACATTCCTCGAATGTCTGGGTGGTCTGCCTCGTGCTGACGCGTTGCTCGGTTTAGTGTTCTGAGTCGTATTTTACTCGGTTAGCATCGGGCACTCTCGAATAAAATGGTTCGACGATCCACATTTAAATCAGGACCGATCAAGGAATCTACAACTCCCAGAATGCCATTTTCCACAATGATTGCACTCAGCCCGGTTTTGCTGAACATTACCAACACTAGCCATCGAAGTGGCTCGGGAACTCACTGGAGGTCGATCTCGTCTAGACAGGTCTGAAGTAGCTTTATGTCGGCCAAAGTCATCTTTGAACTTCTTAGGCACTGAATGGAAAGTCTTACTCGATGATATTTTACGAGTGTCTCTAGCTTCTATTTCAGCCTTTCTTTTCTCTTTCCCAAGCTCTTCAGCTTTGCAAGCTCGTTCGACAAGTACTACGAACTCTTTGATTTCAAGAATGCCAACAAGCAACTTTATGTCTTCATTCAGACCGTCTTCAAATCTTTTACACATAATGGCTTCAGTTGATATACACTCTCGGGCATAACGGCTCAATCTGACAAACTTCCGCTCATATTCCATCACAGTCATACGACCCTGTTTCAGTTCCAGAAATTCTTTCTGTTTCTGATCGATGAACCTCTGGCTAATATATTTCTTACGGAACTCGATCTGGAAGAAATCCCAAGTCACTTTTCTTTTGGAACTACCGATACTAGTGTATTCCACTAGTGATATGCAGTGTCCCGTAGTAGAGATATAGCACACTTCAGGAATTCATCTGGAGTACAGGATAGCTCATCAAGTACCCGAATAGTGTTATCAAGCCACATCTCAGCTCGTTCTGCGTCGTCATCATCATTAGCTTTGAATTCTTCGGCCCCATATTTCTTGATTTTATCAACAGGAGGCCTACTAGATCTCATCGGATCTATCATCGGAGGTGCGAAATGTACCGGAGTTGGATTATTCGGGGGTGGAGGTTGTTGTACAGCCAGGTTATTCTGAACAAATTGGGTAAACCATCCATTCATCATCTGGTAGAAGGCTTGTTTAGCCTCCCCCTCATGGCTGCTCGAAACTGGTCGAGAGTCTACCGGCACTGATTCGCGTGCACGATCAGGCACTACACTCTCTACATCATCTGCTACGGCTCTGTCAGGATCGAAATCCATTTACTATATAAAACACAGTTTGAAATGTCAGAAGTCACCACACTATCGTATTATAAAATTAAGGCATGTATAGCTAGACTCTCACGCGCTACGGTAGTCCTAGAATCGACTAAACCGTAAGCTCTGATACCAATCAAATATAACACCCCTAACCCGTGTCCGTCGCTGGATAAGGGTTACGGGTATTACCAGGCAAATTAAAACTTCAATTCAATCGATTGAATCTCAGTTGATCATCTTTATCAAATAATTTAATCATAAACAGACAAATCGCACATGTGTAACACATACTTGATACGTTAATCCAAGTCATATATGATATAATCATCGATGAATATAAAATGACCATCCAATGTATATCACAACAATATTACATAACAATACAGATTTCATGCACCACATTTGTTTTTCCAAAACGATCTTGATCTATGAAATTTATAAACAACTAAACTTTTCGTAACTAATTAATTAAATAAGTATAATTTGAATGCCAATGCATAATACTTCCTATTAAGACTAATTTCATACGGCATAAAACCTATTTTCACATAATTGAATACATGCAACATATTACACATCACATACGTACTTAAATATTTGGCCGAATGTACAAGGTCTCATTCATAGCATTTCATGTTCGTAACCTAGCACAAATCGAGTTTGGTAGTTTCATGTACTCAATTAAACTAAGCAATCTCACAAGCTAGCTATATATATATATAGTGAATACTTCATAGTTATACACATTTTCCATATTTGACTATGAGCCTAAACAATTACTTATTTAAACATGTTGACTACATTTGCAACTATCACCTAGGTTTGGCCGAATACACATACATGCATTACTCAATAAAATTCATACTTCGTAAATCAACTGAAGTTGACATACATACATAACTTCCAAATAATGCTCAACTACACATACCTACCTTGAATTATACCTGCAAATATTAACTTAAATGCCGAAACTCTTGACTAATTTAACACAAACACTGACATTACAAACAAGCAATCATATAGTACACATAATTCACAAGAAGTAAATAAAAGAATAGCCCCTAGCCGAATAGTTCAAGCCAAACATATTAATCACATAGTCAAGGTAAATAGAACCGAACTTGATATGAAAATTTAAGCCATTTTCGCATGGCTACTATACATCATCAAAATGATATTCAAACATAGAGTTAGCCTATACATGCCTTTTTGATTCAAAAACCAAATATATAAGTACCAAAAAGGGGTTGATAGTGTGGATGATTCTTCTGACGATCCTTTGAGCCCGTAGCTTAAACGAAATCTATAAAACAAACAAGGGATACACACAAAGTAAGCTTGCTAGCTTAGTAAGTCTTAAGCAACCACAATATAACATTCAAGTACACAAGCATTTAAATAAACATTTCTTAACATTAAACGTTAATGACTTAATAATTAGTTTACCATAACCGAATCTCCCATCTCACTTAATATATGAACTACCATTAATTTACCACAGTATATTATATACCGAATAAATAATCACACACTCATGCAAATAGTTATATTCGTTCGAACACCTTACTTCTTTCCTGTTTTTCTATAACCAATTCCCTCATAGTATAGATTATAATCAAATTCCATATATCATATGTATCTCACTTTCTTTCATCATTTCATTAACTTGTCATTATAGCATATAATCATAACATTTAAGTATGATCAATACATACCTTATAGCCAAACTTACAAATTCACTTTCATAAATTAAGTTTCCATGATTTGTTTCATAACTTTACTATTTCGTAATCAAGGATCGGAAATTAAAAACTCACCAGCATATAACGAGCTATGCACTAATCTGAATCGCATACACCGGCACTTTGCCTGCTAGACTCGAAGTCTGAGATTTAAAACACAGGCATTTAGCCTGCTAGGCATTAAGCCCGATATATTCACCGGCACGAGGCCTGTTAGGCATTAAGCCTGAGATAGATCACCGGCACAAGGCCTGTTAGGCTCGAAGCCCGAAATATCAACATTTTCAACATTTCAATACACATTACTTAGTGCTAAAATCGCAACCATCTCATATATTTCATATTACTTTCACATATTAAACCGAACATACTTATTCATATCACATTCAACAAATAAATTCACTATAATCTCATACCCCTATATTCGGCCAACATATATTTTTGTGCTTTAAATTTCCAAATTTTATCCTATACTATGTTCATAAATAATTCTTCGGCATACATTTGCTTAAGGACTTACCTTGACTGTCGACGTAGACCGTCTATTCGGTAACCTTCGCTTTTCCCTAATCCAAATCCGTTTTTCTTTGTTCTTGATCTAAACACATTAAAATTTAGCTCATTCAAGCACATTTCATCTCAATTTAGTCCCAAAACACATAAATGGGTAAATTACCATTTTACCCCTAATGTTTCACATTTTTACAATTTAATCCTAATTGAACAAAACACAAAATACACAAATTTTCACTATAATATCTTAGGGCCGAATGTTCATAGGGACTATACAAGTCTATTTCTTTCATTTATTTTGCATTTTAGCCCCCTCAAAAATTCATTTTTTGCAATTTAGCCCAAATATTCAAATTCACTAAAATTTCCAATACAAAAGATGCTTATCTTTAACATATCTTTAATATAAAATCATCAAACATCAACAACCACAAGAACATGTCAATGGCCAAACATGAAGCATGCTTAAATTTAAAAATTCTAACATGGGTCAGCTAATGTTCGAAGCAACGATCTCAAAAACGTAGAAATTATCAAAAATCGAAGTCAAACTAACCTTTAAATCAAGCTTCCGCCATGACCGAATGCTCAAGCTTTTAACCTAAGCTTTTTCTTTTCTTATTTCGGTAGCCAAAAGATGAAGACAAACTTTTATTTCATGTTTTTAATTAACATATATTATGGTGTTTAATAATTTACCTATTTAACCTTATAATTAATAATATTTTTAAACATAACATAATGGAAAATTGGGCTTTAGCCGTCCACTAACTCTTAGAATGGGCTAATTGCCCTTTTAACACCTCATGTTAAAAAGCCACACTCAAATTAGTGCATTTCACTTTAGTATGCAACTTTTACCTTTTATACGATTAAGTCCTTTTTCTAAATTAAACACGCAAACGATTAAATTTTTCTGCGAAACTTTCACACACATTAAATCACATATAATAAGCACAGAATATATCATTTAAATATATTTCAGACTCGGATTCGTGGTCCCGAAACCACAGTTTCGATTAGGGTCAAATTCGGACTGTTACAATAGTTTACCTCCCCGCACTTAAGATATACATTGTCCTCAATGTACAAAGATAGATAATGAAAATAGATTAAGAAAATCATAAGATAGGGAGAGAAGTGAAACTTCCTGAATTACGGATGAACTCCTTAGAAATAAGCATGATGAACTAGGCAGAGGTGAACGGTGGGAGAATACTCCAGTAGTTTGGTCGTTACTTAATAGCACCTTGAACCTTTTGAAACTGAGAAGTCATTAGTAAAGTTTTATGGAGTTTTAGTAATTGACTTCGTTATGGGTACTCGATAAGAAACAGCCAGAGATGTAAAGATATCAAAATATACTAATATAAATGAAAGACAAGAAAGATAAAGGGAAAGAATTTAAAAATGAAAATAAAAGAAAAAGAAAAAATAAATGGACTCAAAGCTCCTTGTCTTGTCGAGTCAATGAAGCAGCCGGCATGAACTTATGAGGAAATTGTGGTATATCTGCTGTATAGTGGTCGCGCACGGTGAGACCGCACCAGAATCCTTCCGTTTTTTCAAAGCGGGGATGGCAGCCTTGGTTTTGCCTCGATTGATAGTCATTGTGTGCCTAAAAACGAGTTGCAATAATTCAAGCATCACTACAGGTAACATCTAAATAGTCCTAAATAACAGAATATTCCTAACAAAAGTAGTATTTTTAAATTAACAATATTAACTTATGGTACCCTAAGCTAAATCTAAATAAGAACAAAATAATAAAGAAAATAAAAATAAAAATAAATAATGGAAAATAGATATGATTTTCAAAAATAAAGGGGAAAAAGAGTGACCAACGGTGGCAAAGATGGTGGTTGGTGTGGTGGCGGTGTAAAGAAAGAATACGAGAAAGGGGAAAAGGGAAAAGAATGAAGAAAGACAACAAGAAAAGAAAAGGGAAAAGGAGAGGTTTCGGGTTAGGGAAGAAGGGAGGAAGGAAGAAGGTGGAGGAGGAGAGCGGTGGTAGGAAAGGGGTGCGGTGGCTAGGGTTTGGGAGAAAAAGATTTGGGAAGAAAGTGAACAGAAAAATGGGGTTTAAATAGAAATTGGGACACATGATCGCGGCCCACGCCCGTGTGCCTTGGGCGTGTTAGGTCACACGGCCGAATCGCATGGCCGTGTAATACTTCATTTGTTTCTCCCTGATCGTTGTTTTGTCGAGTTTTAAAATTTATAAAGAGAATGATCGAACCTGGAAACTAACTCTGACAATGATTTAAGGCAAGTGCACCTATCGAACAGTAGTATAGCTTAGGCAAGACCAGATTGTCGAACCCAAAGGAACTAAAAGTACTAATACTAACTTTCTTTTTATTATCTAGCCTAAAATAAGTGAAGTTTTTATCTAATCTAAATTTAACTAACTGCTAAGCTAAAGACTCAAGACAAAAAGAACGAATTGGGAAAATACTATTGGGAAAACTCAGTTGATTACGACGATACCCTAGGAAGAATCCACCTAGACTTCACTTGTTATCTAACACTGAACCAGACGATTTCTTCACTTGACTTGATCCGTAAGATTCTCTAAGTTATATTAAACCCTCTCTCGAGGCGAATAACGTCTAACCCTAGGTTGATTAATTGAAATCTCTTTCTAATTAAAACCCCTAGAATTGCATTAACTCGATCTATGGATTCCCATATTAGGTTTCACCCTAATCCGGCAAAATCTCGTACCCTATCTCTAGGCGCGCGATCAACTCCGCTTAATTATGCTAGATGTACTCTTAAGCAGGGACTTTTGCTCCTCCACCTAAGCACATCCAACTTGAATCAATATCCCGGAAATATTAACACAAGGATTAAGCACACATAATTAAGAATAAATAAAGTATTTATCATATAGTTCAGAAAACAATAACAAGATCCGTCTTAGGTTTCATCCCCTTCAGGTATCTGAAGGGTTTAGTTCATAACAAATAAAGAAAACATCTCAGAAGAAAAGATAAAACAAAACATAAGAAATCCCTAAAACCCCCTGAAGGAATTGAAGGAGATATCTGTCGTCTTTAGTAGAATTCCAGCTTCTTGAGATGGATCAACTGGCTCTCTTCGAGTGATTCCCACAAATCTGACCTTTTCGGCTTGGCTCCTTGGCCTAGCTCACCGCGCCCTTTAAGGTTATACTTAGGGTGTTTATATAGGCTTTCAAAATAAGTTTCTTGACCCCTAAGTATCCTTTTCTGAGTGAAATTCTTTTTTCTGACGACAGGGACACGGCCATGGCACACGCCCGTGTGAATGGTCTTTAAGCCGTGTTTGGACTTCTTTAATGGGGCACGACCATGTGAATCGGGATCATGCCGTGTTCTAGTAGATAATTGAGGCACGGCCATGTGGTCTTGGGCCCAGGTCGTGTGGATTTCGTGATATGGCCCATTTACTCCGTTTTAGGCCCGTTTTACGCCCGTTTTACATTCTTTTCATCCTCGAGTGCTTTCCTGAGTATAAGACATGAAAAGAAAGGATTAAAAACACCTTTTTACATGAATTAAGGAATAAATCAAGCTGAAAATATGCTAAATGTGGGATTAAAATACGTTACTTTTACATTTTATCACATACCCCCACACTTAAGCTTTTGCTTGTCCTCAAGCAAAATTCTCAACTTACAATTAAAACAAACTTCCTCGATTCATAATATTCATCAATAATGTTTCATCATAATTCAAAGATAATTCATACATGGATAATTCAACTCAAAGAGTCCTAAAGATTCAAACAGTCAAAGTCATAGTTTTTATAGTATGAAAACATAGGTGTTTCCCCTTACCTGAATAATTACCCCTGATTCAAAATTGACAAGAATTGACATCCTCACTAAAGATTCACTCAAATCACCCGAAGTCTTTAAGGTTCAGAATTAAGCACTCAAAAGTCAAACATGAAGAGTTAATCCCATAAGCTTGCATGAAAATCAAATCTCCACCACTATAAAATGAGATGATACACAATCAAAAGGTCTTTAACAGCGTTGTAATGGGGCTTGGGTTAAAGGTGTGGATAAAGGCTGAATTAGAAGGTTAGAATCGAGATTGACTTGACAATTTACCTAACTAGAAAAATGAACTCATCCTAAATAATTACATCAATTGGAAACTAATAATACTACTACTGATAATACTCTAATACGAGCCTCTTCTTCAATAATTGGAATTTAATGCATAAGCTCACCTAATCACAAAGCTAATAATGAATATACTTCGTTTTTTAGAATAAGTCAAATAATATGAAAGAACTTTTATAACTGAAATATAGAACATAATTAGGCAACTGTTCAAAATCAAATCTCGACAAAAAGGGAGTTAACAAAGGGTTTTGGGTTAATATTAGTGGGTGAGTCAATAAAAGGGTTGTTAGGATCAAGAGGGTTCACTAGGGGTTAATTATGGAGGTAGGCTTTTTAGTGGAGTGAGTGGGTTAAAACCTAGGTACCTTTATCATCTCGGTATATCAAATCATAGGTGTGGTCTCAACATGTATAATCGAGGCAAGTTCTAGAATAACAGTTCAATGTTGACACACTCATAATTAATAAAGTGAGCATGAAAAAGAATATATGCTTTATAAGGCTCAAAATCTCACAAAAATTATGGGTGTTTTTGACATCAACCTCGTAAATTTCGAATTTCAAAGTAATATTCAGATTCAGGTAGACAACCTATTCAAAAATTTTATTCTGAAAAATAGACTTATCATGCTTGATTCTCTAGTATTCTTCTAATTTAATCATCAATGCACAATTAACTATGGCTTACTCAGAAACACGTCAATAGAGATCATAATTCATCAGAAATTTCATCCTAATTAGTAATATGAGAAAATTACTTAAGAACAGAATATAATGCAGGGATTTGAGTATAATGAAAAAAATTTGGCACTTTTATCCTCAGGGATTGAGAATAATGCAAAAAGTTAGGCATTTTTACCCCCCACATTTGAGATGTACATTGCCCTCAATGTACAAAGATAGATAATAACAGTTATTAAATAGTCAAAAAAGAGGGGAAAAGTGACACTTCCTAAATTATGGATGGATTCCTTGGAGGATGTGAAGAATACGTTGGAGGTGTCGTCTTTTGTCGTGGCGGTTACTAACGAGCTCTGCGCTAGATGAAGAAATTGGGGAGCTCATGAAGAATTAGCCAGGATTTATTAAGACACATTTAAAATAAACTAAATATATAATTAAGGACAAGAAAACTAAAGAGAAGAAAAATAAAATAAAATTAAAAGAAAAGATGGATGGACCGAGGAGTCCTTATTGTTGGATGGTTCGCGAGGTGGGTGTGACCTCTAAGGCTGTAGAGGTGCTAGCGGTGGTGAAAGTGGCGTGGCTATGGTCGTGGTCGTGGTGATTCTCTAGCAGCCTTTTGGACCTGACACTAAGAAACTAAAATATATTAAACTAGATTAAGCAAAAGAGAAGTAAAGATAAGGAAAAAAAAAAAGGAGACGAGAAGGGTAAAATAAAAACTAAATGGTCTCAAAGACCCTTGGCTTGGAGAGTGGATGAAGCAGCCGGCATGAACTTATGAATGTCGGTCTCCCTAAGGAGACTACGCTTGCTTTCTTTCGCTTCTTCGTCATGGATTTGGTGTGGCTCAAGAGTTATAGAGACTTGTTATGGAGAGGGGAATCTTGAGAAAAGGGAATGAGAAAAAAGGGAGAAAGTAAATGAGAAGAATGGGGAGGGGGTTGGTGTTTAAATAGAGGCTCAATTCTGGTACTTTCCCACGCCCATGGACCGAGGGCGTGTCATTTCACACGGCCGCCTCGCACGGCCGTGTGTCTAAGCGTGTTGATTTTCCATGCCCGTTTTTCAGCCAGCCACGCCTGTTTCTGATAAGTCTGTGTCGTCCACGGTCGTCTCGCACGGTCGTGGCACTTTGTCGGTGCCCGTGGTGGGGTGGTTGGGTCCGTGATTTCAAAAATTAGTTGGGATTTGATTCGTACTGCTCTGCTATGTCAGTATAGAGATTCTGTACTTCCACACAGTCACTGCCACGGCCGTGTGCAAGACCGTGTGGTCTGGAAATCTACACTTTTGGTTAGTTTACAACTAGGTATTAAGAAAGAAAAGAAAAAAAGAAAATAGATTGAAAGCAGAATGTGAAAATAAATTGTGTTAGTGCTCGAGTTGCCTCCCGAGAAGCACTCGTTTATAGTCTTAAGCTAGACTTTCCTCGTATTTGAAAAATCAGGGAGGTTTAAAGGTTTGAATATCTTCCCCCCATGCGTACAGTTCTATTTTCTTGATAAAGTTTGAGTCGAGAAACGTGTACCTTAAAAGTGCCGAATATGAGGTTGCTTACCTCGACTGTTCCGTATGGGAAGATATTGTGTACCTCAAGGGGGATTTCTTCGTTTGCTTTCAGGTCTGACATGGTGATTCGAGGATCTGATTTATCTAACAGTACCCGGTCTCCTATTTTAAAGTGGTTTGATGTTCCTATAAGCTCTTCTGGGGGCTCCTTCGGTTTTTTCTTTGTGTGATTCTGGTTCCTCTTTAAAGTGTGTCTTCCACTCTTCTAATCTATCGCCTTTAAGGCTTCGCTCCTTGTGTAGTTCTTCTGTGTTGGCACGAGGTCCATGATTTAACTCAGGTTTGTATCCTTGTGGTGTTTCTTGTGGTGAAAGTTGAACAACCTGGTTATCAACTGAATTTGCTTTTTCACCTTCATCAATTGTTGTCTTGGCCGAGTCAAGAGCTTGTAAACTGATCGATTCATCACCTACCTGAAGTATGAGTTCTCCTATGCTAACATCAATTTTAGTTCGAGCAGTTGCTAAAAAGGGTCTTCCTAAAATTAAGGGAATCGAATTATCCTCATCCATGTCTAAGACAACAAAATCTACTGGGAAAACGAATTTATCAATTTTTACAAGAACATCTTCGATAATACCCCTAGGAATTCTAACAGTTTTATTAGGTAATTGAATGCTCATCCTAGTTTGTTTGGGTTTCCCTAGACCTAGTTGTTTAAACATTTTATAAGGCATGGCACTTATACTTGCCCCTAAATCAGCTAATGCATTATCAACAGTTAGTCTACTAATTAAACATGGAATTGTAAAACTCCTTGGATCTTTTTGCTTCTGCAGTAGTCTATTCTGTAACATTGCTGAGCATACTGCGTTTAATTCTACGTGTGGCTCTTCGTCTAATTTGCGCTTGTTCATCAAGAGCTGTTTTAAAAATTTCCTCGAATCTGGCATCTAAAAAAGAGCTTCAAGAAGAGGTAAGTTGATATGTAATTTCTTTAAAAGTTTAAGAAACTTACCAAACTGTTCCTCTGTATCATCTCTCTTTATCGCTTCGGGATAAGGTATGCGAGGTTGGTACTCCTTGATTATCGGTTTTGGCTTTTCCTGTGTTACCTCTACTTTACCTTATTTTACCTCATTTCCTTGTATTGAATTGGGTTCATCTAACCCTATACTATCATGAGCTGTGATGGCTTGGATTTGCTCCTTTGGGTTAATCTCAGTGTTGCTTGGTAGACGTCCTTGCGGTCGTTCGGACATTAACTTTGCAAGTTATCCAATTGACTTAGTAAGTTCCCCAACTTGG
Organism: Gossypium australe; assembly: GCA_005393395.2. NCBI lineage: Eukaryota > Viridiplantae > Streptophyta > Magnoliopsida > Malvales > Malvaceae > Gossypium > Gossypium australe. The sequence goes on along the minus strand of CM016615.1, from coordinate 14,533,430 downwards.
CTCTTGATCTCTTTAATTGATGTTCGTTGGTTTGTTTCAGTGTTTTGGAAACAGTTTTCTGTGGCTGCCATGAATTTTGTTAGCATCTCTTCAAGGTTGGGCTTCTTTTCCTGTGGATAGGACTGATTTTGGAAAAATTTGAGGAGGTTGTTGTCTTTGATTTCCTTGACCTCCCCATGTAAAATTTGGGTGGTTCCTCCAACCTAGATTATAAGTATTACTATAAGGGTTATTATTAGATCTGAAATTATTACCTATATAGTTCATCTGTTCGCTCTCTGCGCCCGGTTGGTAGGGTGGGTACTCAGGATTCGCCACAGTTCCACTTGCGTCGCACTGCATTACTGGATGTGCCTGCAAAGAACACAAACTATCAAGCTTTTTATTCATCATCTCTACCTGTGTTGATAGCATGGTTACTGCATCGAGGTTAAAAACTCTGGCTGATTTTGTTGGTTTGGTCCTTGTAACCTGCCACTGATAGTTATTCAGTGACATCTCTTCAATAAACTCGTAGGCTGCTTCAGAAGTTCTATTGTTCAGGGTTCCACCGGCGGCTGAATCAATTAGTTGCCTTGTTGAAGGGTTCACACCGTTATAGAAAGTTTGGACTTGAAGCCATAAGGGTAAACCATGGTGCGGACACCTTCTCGAGAGATCCTTGTATCTCTCCCATGCATCGTATAATGTCTCTAAATCCATCTGCACAAACGAAGAGATATCATTCCGTAATTTGGCCGTTTTGTGAGAGATAACCGTTTTGGGTTAACCGTAATTTGGCTGAAAATTTTTTTCGGTCATTTGATCCCACGTAATGATTGACCCTCGTGGTAATGAGTTTAACCACTGTTTGGCTTTATTCCTTAATGAAAAAGGAAATAACCGAAGACGTATGGCATCATCAGAAACGCCATTTATTTTGAAGGTATCACAGAACTCTAAAAAAATAACTATATGAGTGTTTGGGTCTTCGTCCTGCAAACCATCAAATTGAACAAATTGTTGAATCATTTGTATAATGTTAGGCTTTAATTCAAAATTATTAACATTTATAACAGGCCTAACAATACTCGATTCTGCTCCTGTTAAATGAGGTTTAGCATAATCGTACATAGTACGCGGAGCATTCTTTTCTCCCACGTCTTGTGATGGTGGATTATTCTTGTCCATCCCTTCTGTTTTTGCGCTCTTTTTCTGTGTAATTTAGGGCTCGCCTAATTTCTCTGTGATTCCTGCGAGCTGTTGCTTCAATATCACTGTCATATACTAATGGTCCTTTTGGGTTCCTTCTAGTCATAAACTAGAGGTACCGGCTGAGGAAAGAAAGAAAATTTAGCAAAATCAAAATTTAACCTAAAGATAAAAAAATAAAAGTAAATTGCGAAAAATAAAAATAATGGCTAAAGTAATAAAAATAGAGTTTTCTTAATATTTTAGTTCCCCGGCAACGACGCCAAAAACTTGATCGTTGTTTTGTCGAGTTTTAAAATTTATAAAGAGAATGATCGAACCTGGAAACTAACTCTGACAACGATTTAAGGCAAGTAGACCTATCGAACAATAGTATAGCTTAGGCAAGACCGGATTGTCGAACCCAAAGGAACTAAAAGTATTAATACTAACTTTCTTTTTATTATCTAGCCTAAAATAAGTGAAGTAGTTATCTAATCTAAATTTAACTAACTACTAAGCTAAAGACTCAAGACAAAAAGAACGAATTGGGGAAATACTGTTGGGAAAACTCAGTTGATTACGACGATACCCTAGGAAGAATCCACCTAGACTTCACTTGTTATCTAACACTGAACCAGACGATTTCTTCACTTGACTTGATCCGTAAGATTCCCTAAGTTATATTAAACCCTCTCTCGAGGCTAATAACATCTAACCCTAGGTTGATTAATTGAAATCTCTTTCTAATTAAAACCCCTAGAATAGTATTAACTCGATCTATGGATTCCCATATTAGGTTTCACCCTAATCCGGCAAAATCTCATCACCCTATCTCTAGGCGCGCGATCAACTCCGCTTAATTATGCTAGATGTACTCCTAAGCAGGGACTTTTGCTCCTCCACCTAAGCACATCCAACTTGAATCAATATCCCAGAAATATTAACACAAGGATTAAGCACACATAATTAAGAACAAATTAAGTATTTATCATATAGTTTAGAAAACAATAACAAAATTCGTCTAAGGTTTCATCCCCTTCAGGTATCTGAAGGGTTTAGTTCATAACAAATAAAGAAAACATCTCAGAAGAAAAGATAAAACAAAACATAAGAAATCCCTAAAACCTCCTGAAGAAATTGAAGGAGAGATCCGCCATCTCTAGTAGAATTCCGACTTCTTGAGATGGATCAACTGGCTCTCTTCGAGTGATTCCCACAAATCTGACCTTTTCGGCTTAGCTCCTTGGCCTAGCTAATCGTGCACTTTAAGGTTATACTTAGGGTGTTTATATAGGCTTTCGAAATAGGTTTCTTGACCCCTACGTATCCTTTTCCGAGTGAAATTCTTCTTTCTGACGACAGGGACACGGCCATGGCACACGCCCATGTGAATGGTCTTTAAGCCGTGTTCGGACTTCTTTAATGGGGCACGACCGTGTGAATCGGGATCAGGTCGTGTTCTAGCAGATAATTGAGGCACGACCGTGTGGTCTTGGGCCTAGGCCGTGTGAATTTCGTGATATGGCCCATTTACTTCGTTTTGGGCCTGTTTTATGTTCTTTTCATCCTCGGGTGTTTTTCTGAGTAGAAGACATGAAAAGAAAGGATTAAAAGAACCTTTTTACATGAATTAAGGAATAAATCAAGCCAAAAATATGCTAAATGTGGGATTAAAATACGTTACTTTTACAATTTATCACTCCCACGCCTGTGTAGAGGTTTCTACGCCCATGTTGATTGATCAGTATCGACCACGGCTTATAGGCACGGGCGTGTCGCACGCCCGTGTCATTTACTCAGTATTGCCCACGATTTTAAGGCACGCTCGTGTGGATTTATCGCTTCCCGTGTTCTTTAGTCAATGCCGACCACGGCCGTGGCATTTTGTTGCAGCCAGTGTTTTGGGGGAAATTTTCATCTTGTTCCAGCACGATCTCTTCCACGCTGGTGTACCTACTCGTGGTGTCCACACGGTCACAGCCACAACTGTGTGCAAGACCGTGTGGGTAGGGAAACCTGCGCCTATTAATTTGGTTAGTTTTTAGTTAGATGCTAAAATTGAAAATATGGACATTAATGAGGTTAGTGATCGGGTTGCCTCCCGAGAAATGCTTGTTTAAAGTTTTAAGCTAGACTCACCTTCCATTCTTATACTCATGGTGGTTCGAGGAGTTGACACTCCTCTCTTCTGCTATCAATTCTATTAAAATAAGGCTTTAGATGAGTACCATTTACCTTAAAGGTACCAAATTTGGGATGAGTTACATCGACTGTACCGTATGGGAAGACATCGAGTACCATGAAAGGGGTTGATCGATTAGGTTCAGAAGTGGTAATACGAGGGTCTGCATTATCCATTAGAACTTGGTCTCCAACCTTAATATTGGTCGTTTTGTTTTTAGGCTCGTCATGGAGTCACTTTGGTTCGTCGTGTTTTCTCGATTTCTTCTTGACGAGTGTCCGCCATTCATCTAGTTCATCGATTTGTAGTCTTCTTTCCTCATGAACAATTCTATTATCAATATGAGAGCTAGAACATGGCTCTGTGATCTTTTTCTGAGGCATTTTTTGCAAAGGAGATTGAACATTAAGTTCGCTTACATTAATAGGGCTTGTTTTATCTTGATCACTAGATATTCTAACAGAATCACGTGCTTGGAGTTTAATCATGTCATTACCTACACGAAGTATTAATTCCCCTGTACCAACATCAATAATGGTCCTAGAAGTTGCTAAAAAGGGTTGTCCTAAAATTAAAGGAACGTCACTATCCTCATTCATGTCTAAAACAATAAAGTCTACTGGGAATATGAATTTATCAATTTGTACTAGCACATCATCAATTATACCCTTAGGAACTCTAATGGTTTTATTAGCCAATTGAATGCTCATCCTAGTTTGTTTGGGTTTCCCAAGACCTAGATGTTTAAACATTTTTTAAGGCATAACATTTATACTTGCCCCTAAACCAGCTAAAGCATTATTAACAGATAAACCACCAATTAAGCAAGAAATCATAAAACTCCCTGGATCTTTTAATTTGTGGGGTGGTTTATTCTGTAAAATTGTTGAGCATACTGCATTTAGCTCCACATGTGATGCATCGTCTAACTTCTATTTGTTTGTCAAAAGCTCTTTTAAAAATTTTGCTGAATTGGGCATCTGCAAGAGGGCTTCAATAAATGATAAGTTAATATGTAATTTTTTAAAAAGTTTAAGAAACTTACCGAATTGTTCATCCATGCAGTCTTTCTTCGTCGCGTTGGGGTATGGCGCGTGAGGTTTGTACTCTGTACTTACCAATTTTGGTTTATTATGGCTTACCTCAGCCTTACCTTTATCCACCACGTTTTCTTGCCTCAAGTTTGGTTTGTCTAACCCTTCACTATCGTGAGCAGTAATGGCATGAAGTTGCTCCTTTGGGTTAGTTTCAGTGTTGCTTGGCAAGCTACCTTGTGGTTATTCTGAGATCATCTTGGCAAGCTAACCTATTTGGTTTTCGAGCCCTTAAATCGATGCTTGCTGATTTTTGAGTGTTGTTTCGGTGTTTTGAAAATGGGTTTTTGACACCAAGATGAATTTTGTTAGCATCTCCTCAAGGTTCGGCTTCTTCTCCTATGGGTAAGGTTGTTGTTGAAAGCCTGGAGTGGGCTATTGTCGCTGATTTCCTTGACCACCCCATGAGAAATTTGGGTGTTTTCTCCAACCTGGATTGTAAGTGTTACTATAGGGATTATTCTGAGGTCTAGAATTATTACCCATATAGTTCATCTGTTCACTTTCTATGCCAGGGTTGTAGGATGGATATTCTGTATTGTTCGTCCCTCCTCCATTTGTATCGTACTGCATCATTGGATGTACCTACGAAGAACCATACAAACCATCAATCTTTTTACTTAAAAGCTCTACCTGATTTGATAGCATGGTGACTGCGTCGAGGTTAAAAACACTGGCGGCTTTTGTCGGCTTTGTTCTCATGACTTGCCACTGATAGTTATTCTGTGACATTTCCTCTATAAACTCATAAGCCACTTCAGGGGTTTTGTTGTTTAGTGTACTACCGACGGCTGCATCAATCAATTGCCTAGTTGAGAGGTTCACATCATTGTAAAAGATTTGAACTTGTAGCCACAAAGGTAACCCATGGTGAGGGCATCTTCTCAGTAGATCCTTGTATCTTTCCCATGCATCGTAAAGTGTTTCCAAATCCATCTGCACAAAAGAAGAGATATCATTCCTCAGCATAGCTTTGTTCAACCACTGTTTAGCTTTGTTCCTCAACGAAAAGGGAAACAACCGAAGGCGAATGGCATAATCAGAAACGCCATTAATCTTGAAAGTGTCGTAGAATTCCAAAAAATTTGCCAAGTGATTGTTTGGATCCTCATCCTGCAAACCATCAAACTGAACAAACTGCTGAATCATCTGAATAGTGTTAGGTTTTAGTTCAAAATTATTTGCAGCAGCAGCAGGTCTGGCAATACTTGATTCAGTTCTTGTTAAAGTAGGCTTAGCATAATTATACATAGTACGAGGAGCAAGATTTTGATTCACCGGATTTGCGGCAACTACAGGAGGTAGTGGATTATTATCAGTCATCTCCTCGGTAGTATTATTATCGTCCTCTTGTTCTTCCTCTATGTATTGTAGACTTCGCCTGACCTCTCTTCGGTTTCTACGAGCGATGCTCTCTATCTCACTATTGTAAAGCAATGGTCCTGACGGGTTTCTTCTAGTCATAAACTAGAGACTCCTGCCAGAAGCAAAGAAAGTGTAAAATTAGAAAAGTAAAAATAAAAAATAAAAATAATTTGCAATAAAATAAAAATGGCTAAAGTAATAAAAATTTAGTGTTCCTAATATCTTAGTCCCCGGCAATGGCACCAAAAACTTGATGTGTCTTTAATGAACTATGATCACAATAAAGGTAAGCGCACCTATCGTTTAATAGTATAGTTATGGTAAGATCGGTAATATCGTATCCACAAGGACCAAGAGTACTAGTAATTACTATTTTCTTATTATCTAGGCTAAAAATTGGAGTGATTTCTTTTAAACTAAAACTAATTAAAAGTACGAAAGAGAATGAATTGGGAAAATACTTTTTAGACAACTTTATGAAATAGGCAATACCCAAGGAAGAATCCGCCTAGACTTCACTTATTACTTCTGATTCATACGATTTATTCACTTGACTTAATCTGTAGAAATTCCTAATTTATGTTAATATCTCTTTCGAGACTAAGAACAACTGACTCTAGGTTGATTAATTGAAATCTCTTTCTAATTAAAACCCCTATCGTCGCATTAACTCGATCTATGGATTCCATTATTAGATTTGACTCTAATCTGGCAGATTTATGTCGCCCTATTTCTAGGGTTGCAATAAACTCTGCTTAATTGTGTCGATCTACTCTTAAACAAGGACTTTTGCTCCTCTAAATAAGCACATTCGACTTGAATCAATAACTTGAATTATCCAAACAAGATTAAGAACTCACAATCAAGAATAAGAACAAGTATTTATCTTATAAATCAAATAGTAATAAGATCTGTCTTAGGTTTCATCCCCTTAGGTATTTAAGGGATTTAGTTCATACTGATAGAGGAAAACATCTTAAAATAAGGAAAACAACAAAACATAAGAAAACCCAAAAAAACTTCAAGAGAAATTGATAGGAGATCTTCAGTCTTGATGGAGATCCTTCTTCCAAGCTGCTCCCGATGGCTGTCTTCGAGTATTCTCTGCGTTCTACTCTGTGTGTCTCTTTAGGTAATCCACTGGGGTTTGGGACGCCTTTCTTGGCCCACAAGTAACCTTTTTCGAATGGAATTAGACTTGGGTTCTGCAGGGACATGCCTGTGTTCGATAGCCTTAGGCCGTGCTTGATTCTGTTTGTCACACACTGTCGTGTTTAATAACTTAGGCCGTGCTCGATTCTGCTAGTCATACACGGCCCTGTGGTCTGCCCGTGTGTGATAGTCCAGGCCGTGTTTTATTCTGCTCGTAACACACAGCCATGTAGTCTGACAGTCCAGGCTGTGTTGATTGCTTATAACTTATTAAGCTATGATAGCTTACTGTGTGTGTTTATTTGTATGGTTTTATAGATTTTGAAGTTTAGCTTCGAGCTCAGGGATCATCATCAAAATCTATCACACTATCAACTTACTTTGGTATCTTTTTATAAGTTGAACTTTTGAAACTATGGCATGTATAAGCTATATTACTCTTTTGAGTTCATTATGAATGAGGTGTATATAAAAGCCATGCGAAAATGGCTATATTTCTATGCTTGGATTTGGTTTGGTTATGCTTGATCAAGGTGTTCATATTTGTGTATGTTTGACCTTGTTATAAGATTATTTTGTAAGTTCATTTCATGGTATTTATATATGTGAGTGATGTATTTAGTATATGCAGGATGAAATAGTCTTGAAGGTTGGTATGAATTGCGAATAGAGTATACCATACTTAGGTAGATTTGGGTGATGTGCATTTGATGTGTTTTACATCTATGAAATGTTTTAAATTCGGCTTAGGTGATAGGTGTGAAAATTGATTTATTGGTAGGTCAAATGTATGTTACATGGAGGTTTTAATATATGATCTAATATGAATTAATTGATATTAGTGGTATGAATGAAATTTTAGCATGGTTTAAAACATATAAATTTAAGTATGTCTTGATTCGGCTAAAGTTTATAGAAATGAGCAAAGTTGATCAAATGTTCATTAGAATGATTCGGTAATGTTTGCTAAGTCCTATAAAGAAAGGTTGTATTACGTGTATTTGATATGAAACAAAACATGCATGTTTATATCTAAGTGTTTGAATATCATGCATGAAATTTTTGTTTAATATGTGTTATTCGATTCAGTATGCAAAATGATTGGAAGTGTTTTGCTCAATAATTAGCTTATGAAATCTTTACTTTGATATGAATAAAAGAACCTAAGATTCGAAAATTGAATAGAATAAGCGTATTGATGTGGTTATTATAGAAAAACAGGTAAAGAAATGAAGACCTGATTTGGGTTGTATTTGTTGGTTGTATTTGTAAAGGTAATGCCTCTAACCTTAATCCGGCGATAGATACAGGTTAGGGTGTTACATTTGATTGGTATCAGAGCCAGGTTTAGTCGGTTCTCGAACTAACGTAGCGCGTGTGAGTTTAGCTATACATGCCATAATTTTTACTATGATAATGTGATGACTTCTGACTGTGAGATGTGTTTTCTTCTTTTATATAGTAAATGGATCCTGATCCCGAGCGAGTCGTAGCCGATGATGTCGAGAGTGTGGCGCCTACTCCCGCGCAAGGGACCGCGCCGATTGAATCTCGACCAGCTACGAGTAACCATATGAGGGGGCTAAACAAACCTTCTTTAGTATAATGAATGATTGGTTCAATCAATACATTTGGACCAATCTGGCTGTTCAACCACCCTTGAATCCAAATACTACACCTGTAGTACCTGTGGTACCTCTGATCATTAATCCTGAGAGAATGAATAAGCCTTCGGTCGACAGAATCAGAAAACACGAGGCTCAAGAGTTTAGAGCTGAAGCGGATGATGATGCCGAACGAGCTGAATTTTGGCTCGATAATACAATTCATGTTTTTGATAAACTATCTTGTACACCTGATGAGTGCCTGAGATGTGCTATATTCTTATTACGAGATTCTGCCTATTACTGGTGGAACACTCTGGATTCGGTTGTTCCGAAGGAACGAGTCACTTGGGACTTCTTTCAGATGGTGTTTCGCAAGAAATACATCAGTCAGCGATTCATAGATTTGACACGCAAGGAATTTCTCGAGCTTAAACAGGGTCGTATGACCGTATCCGAGTATGAACGCAAGTTTGTGAGACTTAGCCGTTATGCCCGCGAGTGTGTTTCATCAGAGGCTGCCATGTGCAGAAGATTTGAAGAAGGGTTAAATGAAGACATAAAATTACTGGTTGGTATACTTGAAATAAATGAGTTCGTGATACTTGTTGAGCGAGCTTGCAAAGCCGAAGAACTAGGGAAAGAAAAACGAAAAGCCGAGTTCGAAGTAAAGATTTTCGTAAGAGATCAGCGGGCAAATTTTCTCAATCATCATCAAAGAAGTTCAGAAATGACAATAGTCGATCCAAGAATAATACTGGGATCTCTATACGAGAACAACCACCAGTAAGTTCACGAGCTACCTCGATTGCTAGTGTTGGAAATACTCGACCGAATAAACCTGAGTGTCAGCAGTGTGGTAGGCAACATTTTGGAGAATGTTGGGGCAAGTCCAACAACTGAGCTTGCTACAAGTGTGGTTCGCAGGATCACTTCATTCGGGATTGCCCGGAGTTAGCTAAGAAGGATAATGCTCAGAGTGCAAGATCGAGCGATACTGTAGCTAGAGGTAGACCACCTCGAAATGTGAGAGGTAGGAGTGGCACTCAGAGAGGGACTTCGGATACAGCTATTCGATCAAAGGCTCATGTGCCAGCTAGAGCCTATGCCATTCGTGCCCGAGAGGAGGCTTCATCCCCAAATGTCATCACCGGTATATTTACTCTCTTTAATACTAGTGTAATTGTTCTGATTGATCCTGGTTCAACTTATTCCTATATGTCTGAAACATTAGTATTTAGTAAGACTTTACCTACTGAGTCTACTGAGTTTGTGATCTGAGTTTCGAACCCCCTGGGCCGGTGTGTGCTAGTTGATAGTGTGTACAAGAATTGCCCTTTGATGATTCGAGATTCATGTTTTTCGGCTGATTTGATGTTACTACCATTTGATGAGTTCGATATCATCCTCGGTATGGATTGGTTAACTGTGCACGATGCCGTAGTGAATTGCAGACGAAAGACTATTGATCTGCAGTGCCAGAATAATGAGATAATTCAGATTAAATCTGCAGATTTAAATCGGCTTCTAGCAATGATATCTTCGATGTTGGCTCGAAAGTATATGAGAAAGGGCTGTGAAGCTTACTTTGCTTATGTGATTGATAATAAAGTGACTGAAAAGAAGATCGAATCTGTATATGTTGTATGTGAGTACCCAGATGTGTTTCCAGAAGAATTGCTGGGATCGCCACCTGTTCGAAAGGTAGAGTTTGGTATTGAGTTAATACCAAGGACGACCCCAATCTTGATAGCTCCGTATAGAATGGCACTGACTGAATTAAAAGATTTGAAAGCCCAGTTGCAAGAGTTGACAAATAAAGGTTTCGCTCGACCGAGTTTTTCTCCCTAGGGTGCGCCAGTGTTATTTGTGAAGAAGAAAGAAGAAACTCTGAGGATGTGCATCGATTATCGACAGCTTAATAAAGTGACCATAAAGAACAAATACCCATTGCCGCGCATTGATGATTTATTCGATCAGCTGAAAGGGGCTTCAGTGTTTTCAAAGATAGATTTGAGATCAGGTTATTATCAGTTACGAGTCAGAGATTCTGATGTGCCAAAGACTACTTTTCGGACAAGATAGGGCCATTACGAGTTTTTGGTAATGTCGTTCGGACTCACTAACGCCCCTGCTGTTTTCATGGATTTGATGAATCGGGTATTCAAGCAGTATTTGGATCGGTTTGTAGTTGTGTTTATAGATGACATTCTGATCCATTCGCACGACGAAACCAAGCACGCCGAACACTTGAGACTTGTGTTATAAATTTTGCGCGATAAGCAGTTGTACGCGAAATTTAGTAAATGTGAGTTCTGGTTACATGAAGTTAGCTTTTTGAGGCATGTTGTTTCAGCATCAGGTATTCGGGTTGATTCGAATAAGATTTCGGCTGTACTTGATTGGAGAGCCCCGCGAAATATTACTGAAGTTCAGAGCTTTTTGGGACTTGCCGGTTATTATAGACGCTTTGTGAAAGGTTTCTCGATGATCGCAACTCCGATGACAAAGCTACTTCAAAAAGATGTTAAATTTGAGTGGACGGAGGAGTGCCAGAAGAGTTTTGATCGGCTGAAAACTTTGTTCACCAGTGATAGTTCAGCCCGAGTCGGGTAAAGAGTTCGTTATCTTCAGTAATGCATCTTTGAATAGTTTGGGTTGTGTTTTGATGCAGGAGGGTAAGGTTGTAGCCTACGCCTCTAGACAGTTAAAGTCGCATGAAAAGAATTATCCGACACACGATCTCGAATTAGCCGCTATAGTCTTTGCTCTGAAAATATGGCACCACTATCTGTTCGGTGAAAAATGTCATGTCTATTCCGATCATAAAAGTTTAAAGTACTTAATGACTCAGAAGGATTTAAATCTGAGACAGCAACGATGGTTAGAATTGTTAAAAGACTACGAACTCGTGTTTGATTATCACCCGGGAAAAGCTAATGTGGTTGTTGATGCTTTAAGCCAAAAATCACTGTTTGCTTTACGTGCAATGAACGCAGATATAACTATGACTAACGATGGTGTGATTATTGCAGAATTGAAAGCGAGACTGTTATTCGTTCAACAGATTTATGAAGCTCAAATGGTTGATAACGACTTATTAACAAAAAGGAACCACCGTGGTTCGAATACTGACTCAGAATTTCAGATTGATACTGAGGGATGCTTACGGTTCGAAAATCGAATATGTGTACCAAAGGATCCTGAGTTGATTCGGATGATTTGTAATGAAGCTCATAACAGTAGATTGTCAATTCACCCAGGAAGCACAAAAATGTATAATAATTTGAAACAGCATTACTGGTGGCATGGTATGAAACGAGATATTTCAAATTTTGTGTCGAAATGTTTGATATGTCAGCAAGTAAAAGCTGAGCATCAGATAACATCTGGGCTGCTTCAGCCGATTATGATACCCGAGTGGAAATGGGATCGAGTCACGATGGATTTCGTATCTGGGTTACCGTTGACACCGAGCAAGAAAGATGCAACCTGGGTTATTGTTGATAGATTGACGAAATCAGCTCACTTTATTCTGGTCTGTATGGATTACTCGCTTGATAAGCTAGCCGAATTGTACATCTCTCAAATTGTACGATTGCACGGGGTACCTATTTCTATTATTTCAGATAGAGATCCGAGGTTTACATCGCGATTTTGGAAGAAACTGCAAGATGCATTAGGTACTAAATTGCATTTTAGCACCGCTTTCTACCCTCAAACGGATGGTCAATTCGAGAGAATTATTCAAATACTTGAGGATATGTTGAGACGTTGTGTTCTCGAGTTCGAGGGTACGTGGGAACGATACTTGCCTTTGATTGAATTTGCGTACAATAATAGCTTTCAATCGAGTATCAAAATGGCACCTTACGAGCCTTTATACGGTCGTAAATGTCGTACACTGTTGTATTAGACCGAGCTAAGTGAAAGCATGATACACGGGGTTGATTTAATCAAAGAAACGGAGCATAAAGTAAAAGTGATCCGCGAAAATTTGAAAGCAGCGTCAGACCATCAGAAATCCTATGCGGAATTGAAACGTAAAGATATAGAGTTTCAGATTGGTGACCGATTATTTTTGAAAATCTCACCGTGGAAGAAAATACTTAGATTCTACCGCAAGGGAAAGTTGAGTCTGAGATTTATTGGACCGTACGAGATTATTGAGCGTATCGGACCGGTTGCGTACAGGTTGGCGTTGCCACCTAAGTTAGAAAAGATCCACAATGTTTTCCATGTTTCAATGCTTCGACGATATAGATCCGATCCTTCTCATGTGATAAATCCATCAGAGATTGAGGTTCAGTCTGATGTGACCTATGAGGAAGAACCAATTCGTATTTTGGCTCGCGAAGTGAAAGAATTGTGTAATAAGAAAATTCTGTTGGTAAAAGTACTATGGCAGAAGCATAGGGTCAAGGAAGCAACTTTGGAACTTCAGAATTTAATAAAGAACATTATCCAGACCTATTTATCGGTAAGATTTTCGGGACAAAAATTTCTAAGGGGGAGAGAGTTATAACAGCTCGATGTTGACCCTAATCGGAATGATGGTTTCGGGACCACGAATCCAACTCAGAAAAATATTTTAATATTATTTTTCATGTTTATTATGTGTGAATTGATGTGTGCAAAATTTTCGTATTAAAATTTGATCATTTTGGTGTTTAATTGTGAAAAAAGGGCTTAATTGCATAAAAAGAAAATTTGGTGGTTAAATGGGTAAGTACTGAATTGATGATGGTTTTTTAAATTAAAGTATTGGTAGGATAATTTATCCATAATTAAGCTTAGTGGCCGGCCAAACTTTGCATGAAATTGTGTTTGGGATTTATTTATTATATTTTTATGTTATAATATTATAAATTATAATATGATAATATATTAAATTGATTATAATTGAATAAAGATGAAAAAGATATTCATTTTCTTTTTGTTTTGACCGAAACCAAAAGAAAAGAGAAAGAAATAAACCTAGCTCCATTCAGCTTTGATTGAGCTTGATTAAGGTAAGAGTTTAGCTCGGTTTTTGATAATTTTTACGTTTTTAAGATCATTGCTTTGTGTTTTAGCTAGCCCATGCTTGAATTTTGGAATTTGATGTGTGTTTCGTGAGTTGCCATTGCAAGAAGCTTGTTGTTTTTGTTCTTTAATGATGAAATATTGATTATATGAGTTAGATTAACAAGTTTTGTTCTTGAATTTTTGATTGAATTGAGTGATTTGAATTAAATTGCAAAAATAAATTTTTGAGGGACTAAAATGCAAAATAAATGAAATGTATGAGTTTGTTTTAGGATTATGAATATTCGACCCTAAAGAAGTGTGGTCAAATTTTGAATATTTTGTGTTTTGTGAAATAGGGACTAAATTGTAAAAAGTGTAAATCGTCAGGGGTAAAAATGTAATTTTCCCATTTATGTATTTTTGGACTAAATTGAATGAAAATATGTTGAATGAGTTTAATTTGAAATTTATTTAGATCAAGAACAAAAGGATCAAGATTGGATCGAGGAAAGGAGAAAATAATTGAATAGTCGGAAAACAAAGTCCGTCGATACTCGAGGTAAGTTTATTAAGCAATTGGATTGAATTGATTTTTTTTATCCATATTGATGTATATGTCTTGATAGAGGTAAGTAGGTATAATATCATAATGCCGAATGTAAGGTAGATTGAAGGAAGTATTTAGCTGAATGTGAGGTATATAAATATATGTTAATGATATGGCTATGTGAGACATTGAGTTAAGCAATGAATATGGTTGAAAGCGATGAATATTTGTTTATTAATAGTATTTAGCCGAATGTGAAATGATATAGAAATGAATAAATTACTTTTATATATGTGTGTGCTTATTTAGATAAGTATCAAGACCAATTAATGGGCTAAGTGAGTGAATTTGGATACCGAGCACTGTGTGTGCGGAATCGGTCACGTGGCACTAAGTGTGCGAATTTAACATTTGAGTACTAAGTGTACGAAATCAGATAATAAGCACTAAGTGTGCGAAATCGGACAAAGGATCTTAATTGCATGAGTTGAACTTCCAAACACATTTGGTACAAAAAGGAATTTCGGTCGATGAGCATGGAAGGTGTGAGTGTAAATACCAATTTAATGGATGAATTCGGTAGGTTTTCGATACTATGAGAGCTTATCATTTGAATGGTAAGTATAAATTTCATAAGTAGTATATGTATAAAAACCGATTGTTAAATGTATATATGTACGGATTTAGAAACTATGGAAGGTGATAAATTAGTATGCTTTTGTAATTAAGTGATGAATGGATTTAAGACCCATGAGAAGTCTATTTTTTTAAAAATGCTTGGATATTCGGTTTAAGGGTTAATAAATGTGTAAATTTCTATTACAATGTATTTTGGATTTGTTATGTAATTGCTTATAACTTACTAAGCTATGATAGCTTACTGTGTGTGTTTATTTGTATGGATTTTGAAGTTTAGCTACGAGCTCGGGGATCATCGTCAAAGTCTATCACACTATCAACTAACTTTGCTATCTTTTTATAAGTTTAACTTTTGAAACTATGGCATGTATAAGCTATATTACTCTTTTGAGTTCATTATGAATGAGATGTATATAAAAGCCATGCGAAAATGGCTATATTTCTATGCTTGGATTTGGTTTGGTTATGCTTGATTAGGGTGTTAATATTTGTGTATGTTCGGCCTTGTTATAAGCTTATTTTGTAAGTTCATTTCATGGTATTTATATATGTGAGTTGTAACACCCCAAACCTGGCCCATAAGTTTCGACCAGATCTAGTATGCTACGGGTTGTACATTGAAAACTTTTTCTTTTTTGGTTTTGGAAATCGTAAGTTAATTAGACAATATTTGAATAAATAAGTGACATTTGAAAAGAAAACCTTGTATTATTATTATTACGTATAATTAAACCCTTGACATAATTTCATTAGTTGCAAACATTAAAAACTACTTAGGTGAATACAAACTATGGGGCCTTATTACATAAATATTCCCAAAATTGAAAACTTGAAGAAAAACAGAAAATAATCTATAGAATTAAAATTTGATGGCCCCTCGAGTCCGTCTCGGCTCCCATGTCCACGATCTACTGCTCATCTGCAAAGTTAAGGAAAAATAATAGGGTGAGTCACCAAGACTCAGTGTGTAAATCCCGAAGACACATCAAAGGCTTGGCCGACAAACACATTATAAGCCCTGGCCCATACATAAAAGCATCAATCATAAATACATGAAAATAATGAATGATGAATAGCCCAACCCATCCTAGAAATCCATCCTCTACACACCAACCCGTACCAACCATCACACCTTGGGGATTTCTACAATCAACCCGCCAACCGCTACACACCATATCGACAGCTGTGCTGCCTGTCTTAAAGACTGATCACTGTGTGACCTATGTGGCAAAGCCACCAATCGCCATGCTACCTTAATAACACATCGTAGCATTTCGACAGCTGAGCTGCCTGTCATAAAGACCGATCACTATGTGACCTACGTGGAAAAGCCACCGATCGCTATGCGACCTTCTTCCCCTTCATCATATCAATCACATCCCATGCATACATACATGCAAAATCAAACAATGTATTACCTAAGAGATTTCAGTTTATCGCATACATCGATACACATAGAGAGATTTTTATGATTACGTACCTGACATCCTTTGCCTACCCTTTTTGGGTAATACGACTGTTCACACAGCCTATTTTCCGGCTCTTAGCCCACAACACATAAATACACTTACAGATTTAATAGTGTGTTAGAGATCTACACACCTAATTACCGTTAGAACGAGACCCTCTAAGTCGACGCTATCCGTAGCCAACACCACCGCTATTTGCCTAAGGTGTTGTTCAGAAGCAGGTAACGAAACATTAGGTTAAGGCACAACTAACGAAAAGAAAACGGTTGATCATCTTAAGGAGAATTGAAATCCTTACCTTGAAATCCCGAAAAGTGATATGAGATTCAGGGACTAGTGTTTCCGGCTTTTAAATCTAAGAGATCTACTTCAATTCCCGATGTCGCCCAACAAGAAAATATATAAAACCATTAAAGCATTAGCTTTTCAGCTTTGTCATCCAAAAACCGAAAGAGAAAGTGAAGAGATAGGAAAATTGGCACTCACCTTAACACAAAGAATTCGACTACCCCTTTGAGATTCTGGCTTTTTGAGAATATCAGAAGATGATAGGAATGAGTCTATGTAGATTTGGCTTTTAATGAAGAAATCGGCAGGAAGAAGAAAAGAGAATTTCGGCAGACCAGAGGTAGGTTCGGCTTTAGCAAAGATCAAAAGAAAAGAATGTAGAAAAAGGATTATGAGGTTTCGGCTTTTAGAAGAAAGAAGAGAAAAGAACAATGGAGTTTCAGCTTTTGAATCAAAGTGAAGATGAAGGAATAGGGTTAGGAATTTCGGCTTTTACTCAAAGAAGAAGAGAAAGAAAAGATGGAAACCCTAAACGCCGAAAAATAAAGAAGAGAACCCTCACCTGACTATTTAAAGTTTTGGCACTCTTACTAAACAAAAGCATGAATTGCCCTCTTTTGACAACTAAAACCAATTAATTAGCAAGGGAAATTTCGGCACCCCTTAGCCATATCAGAAACCGATTTCTCCTCCCCCTCAGAGTTTGAAATTCGGCCACCACTTAGCCTTGCAGATAATTCCTATCTTTTCTCCTTTATCTTCCATATTATCAACTATAATATCTACATTATCCCATTCACATAAATCCTCCTATTTTTTAGCCTTGTTGCCGTCCACTCCACCTAACCCTAATGCCAAAAATTAGCTAACTTAAATTAGAAGAATTGGGATGATACTTAAATTTGGGACCCTTACTCCCTTGTGTGACGTCACCTCCTTACTCCCTAAGTGGCGCCACTGACCACTGGGCCACAAGCCCATTTTGATATTTTAAACTCAGATACCACCTTTTAAACCCTATAGTGCCCAAATAAAAATTTAACTAAGGCTTCAGCCCAATCCTAAGCCCAATTTGGACCCCTAATGCTCAAATTAACTCATTACACATATTCACCCATTAAATGCATAGGCCCAAAAATTCAGGATGTTACAGTTCTACCCCCTTAGAGAAATTTCGTCCTCGAAATTTCCAACTAACTACTAATCGTACTACCCAAGTCTCACCACTATGCTTTCGTTGCGCACTCTAATTTAATAATATATAACCGTTGCACGCATACAGTTTCTATACCCAAAAATATAGCATCCACACAAAACATACTCGACTTAATGGTGATTGAACAATCCCAAGCCTTATGCTCCTCAGACCCGCATCTTAATCACGTTCCTGACTTCCTCCAACATTCACTCGGATGACGCCTTCTGCAATATTCGTAAACCCCAAAGTTTGGACGTACCTTAACGTGCTTCACAGAACGAGACTGCAACCCTAGAAACCTACGATCTCTTTTTTTCTTACAGTCTACGCACCTAACCCAAAGTGTTTCACCGATTTCTTTAACCTCCTTCAGTACCTCCCTAACTAGATGAGTCAGCACATCAGTCCTAACACTTCCACGGCCTCGGCCACGGCCTCTTCTTCCTCTCCTAGCGCTCATCATTGATTCTCGTAGTATCTGAATTAGAAATTTTATGAATTATTAATTTCTTTCACTGATTAACCACGAACAGTCTTATGAATAGTAGTTTGAGAGTAGTTCTTTCGAATTCGTACCTATCTACAGTTTCAGTCTCAGATTTATCTCGTAATTCTGGAAACCACATACATTCAACCATCACACATCATCAAACATATAACATCCATGAACTCACATTCATCACATAAGGGTATCTTCGTTATTTCACTACCCAGGGGTTTTTCCGTAGTTTTGCCCTACAGGGTATTTTCCAAAATAAAGTATCTTGGTGATCTTCTTCGGATCTAGAGGTACTTTGGGTACATTTTTTTTATAAAGTAAGGGTATTATGGAAAACAGTTTTTTTTTTGTAGAGCAGGGGTACTTTGGAAAATTTAATTTTTTAAACCGGGTTACTTTTGTAAATCTAGGGGTTTTCGGGTAACTTTGCAAAACATGGGTATTTTCTAAAATCACGGTTGTTTTGGAAATTTTCACAAACCACTGGTATTTTGGAAATTTTGCCAACCAGAGTGTTTCGGTAATTTTCACAAATTTTGTAATTTCGCAATTCTGGAGTATTCTGGAAATTTTCACAAATCAAGTGTATTTTTGGAAATTTTACAAAACTTAGGGGTTTTTTTTAAAAAATTATGGAATAGGGTGGCTGGTCCCTTTCGGGTTTTAATTATAAATTTTGGCCTGTCAACAAATCCTCGTAGCTAAGGTGACAGTCACCACGCACCAGGTAGGATTCTAGCGAAGAGGAGGTGAGTCACTAGGACTGCTTAAATACCAAGCTTTCCCTGAATCCAATCCTAGACATGCGTATGCCTGTTGCCACACCCTAACCCATCGACTCGTTCACGGGTTTGTTTAGTTGGATTAAGTCTTATGGAATTGAAGAGTTGTTTAACTAAGCCTAAGGTCCATTAATACTATCATACTAGTCTACGTCTATAAAGCCCATCAACCCAACAAATATATCACATCAAAAGTTAGAATACTTACCTGTGTGGATCGGGTGCCGGTAGACTCGAAGGCCATATCTTCTTCCAGAAATTTTTTTTTCAAATTCACATCAACTTACAAAACATTACTAGACCCATTTCACAGCCCGAGTTTTGAACTGGACTCTGATACCAAAATGTAACACCCCAAACCCGGCCCATAAGTTTCGACCAGATCTGGTATGCTACGAGTTGTACATTGAAAACTTTTTCTTTGTTGGTTTTGGAAATCGTAAGTTAATTAGACAATATTTGAATAAATAAGTGACATTTGAAAAGAAAACCTTGTATTATTATTATTACGTATAATTAAACCCTTGACATAATTTCATTAGTTGCAAACATTAAAAACTACTTAGGTGAATACAAACTATGGGGCCTTATTACATAAATATTCCCAAAATTGAAAACTTGAAGAAAAACCGAAAATAATCTATAGAATTAAAATTTGATGGCCCCTCGAGTCCATCTCGGCTCCCATGTCCATGATCTACTGCTCATCTGCAAAGTCAAGGAAAAATAATAGGGTGAGTCACCAAGACTCAGTGTGTAAATCCCGAAGACACATCAAAGGCTTGGCCTATAAACATATTATGAGCCCTGGCCCATACATAAAGGCATCAATCATAAATACATGAAAATAATGAATGATGAATAGCCCAACCCATCCTAGAAATCCATCCTCTACACACCAACCCGTACCAACCATCACACCTTGGGGATTTCTACAATCAACCCGCCAACCGCTACACACCATATCGACAGCTGTGCTGCCTGTCTTAAAGACCGATCACTGTGTGACCTATGTGGTAAAGCCACCGATCGCCATGCGACCTTAATAACACATCGTAGCATCTCGACAGCTGAGCTGCCTGTCATGAAGACCGACCACTATGTGACCTATGTGGCAAAGCCACCGATCGCTATGCGACCTTCTTCCCCTTCATCATATCAATCCTATCCCATGCATACATACATGCAAAATCAAACAATGTATTACCTAAGAGATTTTAGTTTATCGCATACATCGATACACATAGAGAGATATCTATGATTACGTACCTCACATCCTTTGCCTACACTTTCTGGGTAATACGACTGTTCACATAGCCTATTTTCCAGCTCTTAGCCCACAACACATATATACACATACAGATTTAATAGTGTGTTAGAGATCTACACACCTGATTATCGTTAGAACGTGACCCTCTAAGTCGACTCTATCCGTAGCCAACACCACCGCTATCTACCTAAGGTGTTGTTCAGAAGCTGGTAACGAAACATTAGGTTAAGGCACAACTAACGAAAAGAAAACTGTTGATCATCTTAAGGAGAATTGAAATCCTTACCTTGAAATCTCGAAAAGTGATATGAGATTCAGGGACTAGTGTTTCCGGCTTTTAGATCTAAGAGATCTACTTCAATTCCCAATGTCGCCCAACAAGAAAATACATAAAACCATTAAACCATTAGCTTTTCGGCTTTGTCTTCCAAAAACCGAAAGAGAAAGTGAAGAGATAGGAAAATCGACACTCACCTTAAAACAAAGAATTCGACTACCCCTTTGAGATTCCGGCTTTTTGAGAAGATCAGAAGTGTAACATCCCAAACCCGGCCCAAACACCACGACCGGATCTGGCATGCCACTAGGAAATTTTTGTAAAACATGTCACTTTTTTGGAAAAATATTTGTCGAGTTTAAACATTCACACCGGAAAACTTAATAATTTGGTAATTAATATAAAATATAAATTTAACTGATGCCTTTATGAATTTAAAACCAAAATTTAGTACATGCCCTAGTCTAATTAAACATAACATTTAAATGTCTAGTAACAGTCAAAGCCCAAAATAAAACCCCAAAATAAATATGAATCCAGTGGCCCATGGCCTTATTACAACGAGATTTAAAACCCATTAAATAAAAATATAAAATAGTAAACTAAAGTCTTTTCGCTGAATCCAAATGTTCTTTTGCATGGCCACCTTGCGCTCCTCTCCAGCCTGGTCTGATGCACTAGGTGCTACCTGAAAATGTTAAGTAATTGGTTGAGTCGCGAGACTCAGTGTGCAACCCTCATGCACCATTAAATTTGGGCCTTAGCCCCACAGAACAGAATAACAGATTAATATATATATATAACAAAATTATGCAAAGCCCAACCCAAATCCTAGGTTTCCATCCGCTACACGCTACCCTTACCTGCCAGTCACACCATTGGGGATTTCTACAATCAACCCACACCGCTACACACCATCGATGGCAGTCATGCTGCTCATCGTCAGATCATGGCCGTAGCCACTACAACAGGTCATGGCAAAAGCCACTACAACAGGTCACGGCAAAAGCCGCTACAACAGGTCACGGCAAAAGCCGCTACAACAGGTCACGACAAAAGCCACTACAACAGAACACTTCCCCTTTCATCAAACCCAACCCCATGCAATCACAGGAATCAGCATACTTATCACATATGTCATCTTAACAGGACCATTCATGTAGGAATGACAGAGATCACTAACCTGGTGATTTGCTTTTACCCTCCTCGGGTTTTAACCATTATGCCGGGATTTCGGCATTTAA
Source organism: Gossypium australe (assembly GCA_005393395.2). Lineage (NCBI taxonomy): Eukaryota > Viridiplantae > Streptophyta > Magnoliopsida > Malvales > Malvaceae > Gossypium > Gossypium australe. The sequence goes on along the minus strand of CM016615.1, from coordinate 14,511,637 downwards.
CAGAACAAAATAGATTTATATACATGTATTAGCAAACAAATCTAGATGGTGTGGAAAGTTACACACCTGATATCGTGTAGTTTTACTCCCTTAGTTAAATCCTTACTATCTGGATCTACAACCCTTAGTCTAAAACCTTGCTCAAAAGCCGTAAGAATACGAAAATTTGGGCTCCCCTATATTCGGCCAAGGGTTAATAAATACCCAAATTTACATGTTAAAAATCAATAGATCTCCTTACCTTGAAATCCTGAAAGTAACACGATTCAAGTGTTACTGAACTCTATCTTAGAAATCTAAGCGAGTGACTCCCCTTCAAATCCCGGAATGCCGTAAATAAGAGAAAAACTTAAGACTAGTTCCTTATAGCCATTTGGCTAGAGTCCCTAAAAAGCCAGAAAAGATTTAAATCTTACGAATCAATACTTACCTTTAGTTTCCTTCGAGATTCGACACAAGCAGATACCCCAGAGAGAATTCGGCAAACACAGGAGATGAGATCTAAAGGATTTCGGCTTTTATGGAAATCCCAAAAAAGATGAACTGATGCGTTTTCAGATTTTAGAAGAAAGAAGAGAAAAGAATAATGGAGTTTTCAGCTTTTAGAAGAAAGAAGAGAAAAGAATAATGGATTTTTTGGCTTTTAGAAGAAAGAAGAGAAAAGAACAATGGAGTTTTGGCTTTTGAATAAAAGTGAAGATGAGGGAATAGGGTTAGGAATTTCGGCTTGTACTCAGAGGAGAAGAGAAAGAAAAGATGGAAACCCTAAATGCCGAAAAATAAAGAAGAGAACCCTCCCTATTTATAGAAATTTCGGCACTTACCTATGAAAAATCGAAAGTGCCCTTCTTTGATAACTAAAAATTAAACAAATAAAAAGGGAAAATTCGGCACCCCTTTGCCATAAAGAAACCGATTTCTTCCCTCCTCTAGATGATGAAATTTCGGCCAACACCTAGCCTTGCAGATAGCTCCTATCTTTTCTCTTTTTATCTTCCATATTATCAACTATAATATCTACATTATCCCATTCACATAAATCCTCCTATTTTTGAGCCTTGTTGCCATCCACTACACCTAACCCTAATGCCAAAAATTAGCTAACTTAAATTAAAATAATTGGGCTCCATGAAACTTAAATTTGGGCCCCTTACTCCCTTGTGTGGCGTCACCTCCTAATATTGGGCCACAAGCCCACTTTGGTATTTTAAACACAGATACTACCTTTTAAACCCTATAATGCCCAAACAGATAATTTTAATCAAGGCCTCTACCTAAGCCTGAGCCCAATTTGGACCCCTAACACTTAGATTAACACATTAAACACATCCACCCATTAAACGCATAGGCCCAAAAATTCAGGATGTTACAAGAAGATGATAGGAATGAGTCTATGTAGATTCGGCTTTTAATGAAGAAATCGGCAGGAAGAAGAAAAGAGAATTTCGGCAGACCAGAGGTAGGTTTGGCTTTAGGAAAGATCAAAAGAAAAGAATGTAGGAAAAGGATTATGAGGTTTCGGCTTTTAGAAGAAAGAAGAGAAAAGAACAATGGAGTTTCGGCTTTTAAATCAAAGTGAAGATGAGGGAATAGGGTTAGGAATTTCGGCTTTTACTCAGAGAAGAAGAGAAAGAAAAGATGGAAACCCTAAATGCCGAAAAATAAAGAAGAGAACCCTCACCTGACTATTTAAAGTTTCGGCACTTCTTCTAACAAAAAGTCGGAATTGCCTTCTTTTGACAACTAAAACTAGTTAATTAGCAAGGGAAATTTCGGCACCCCTTAGCCATATCAGAAACTGATTTCTCCTCCCCCTCAGAGTTTGAAATTCGGCCACCACTTAGCCTTGCAGATAATTCCTATCTTTTCTCCTTTATCTTCCATATTATCAACTATAATATCTACATTATCCCATTCACATAAATCCTCCTATTTTTAAGCCTTGTTGCCGTCCACTCCACCTAACCCTAATGTCGAAAATTAGCTAACTTAAATTAGAAGAATTAGGCTCCATGAAACTTAAATTTGGGCCCCTTACTCCCTTGTGTGGCGTCACCTCCTTACTATCTAAGTGGCGCCACTGACCACTGGGCCACAAGCCCATTTTGATATTTTAAACTCAGATACCACCTTTTAAACCCTATAGTGCCCAAACAAAAATTTAACTAAGGCTTCAGCCCAATCCTGAGCCCAATTTGGACCCCTAATGCTCAAATTAACTCATTACACATATTCACCCATTAAATGCATAGGCCCAAAAATTCAGGATGTTACATGAGTGATGTATTTAGTATACGCACGATGAAATAGTCTTGAAGGTTGGTATGAATTGCGAATAGAGTATACCATACTTAGGTAGATTTGGGTGATGTGCATTTGATGTGTTTTACATCTATGAAATGTTTTAAATTCGGCTTAGGTGATAGGTGTGAAAATTGATTTATTGGTAGGTCAAATGTATGTTGCATGGAGGTTTTAGTATATGATCTAATATGAATTAATTGATATTAGTGGTATGAATGAAATTTCAGCATGGTTTAAAACATATAGATTTAAGTATGTCTTGATTCGGCTAAAGTTTATAGAAATGAGCAAAGTTGATCAAATGTTCATTAGAATGATTCGGTAATGTTTGCTAAGTCCTATAAAGAAAGGTTGTATTACGTGTATTTGATATAAAACAAAACATGCATGTTTATATCTAAGTGTTTGAATATCATGCATGAAATTTTTGTTTAATATGTGTTATTCAGTTCAGTATGCAAAATGATTGGAAGTGTTATGCTCAATAATTAGCTTATGAAATCTTTACTTTGATATGAATAAAAGAAAGCTAAGATTCGAAAATTGAATAGAATAAGTGTATTGAAGTGGTTATTATATAAAACAGGTAAAGAAATGAAGGCTGGATTTGGGTTGTATTTGTTGGTTGTATTTGTAAAGGTAATGCCTCGTAACCTTAATCCGGCGACGGATACGGGTTAGGGGTGTTACACTTCGCCTCTTCCGGCTCATTACTCCTCTTGATAGCCGAAAACAAAGATACCTTTGGGCAGTCCCTCTTCATGTGCGGTCCCTTACAAAAGTAGCATCTCAACTTTCCCCTCTTCTCTTTCGGGCTGTTGGGTCTCCACTTCCCATTTCATGGTTTCCCATTATCACCTTCGCTGCCACTGCTGCTGCCATAATAGTTATGTCCCTCTTCATCTTCCTCATGGTACCCACCATTGCCCCTCCCACTGGGCTCGGAAGATTTGAACATGTCTCTTCTCGGAACAAGTTCCACTAGGGACTTCGCCACCATCATGGCATTGGTCAATTCCTGAACTCCTCGACGTTGCAATTCTTGCTTCGCCCATGGTTTCAACCCATCTATAAAGGAGAAAAATGCTTCATCCTCTCTCAAATAAGAAATCTGGAGCATGAGTTCACTGAACTCCCGCACATACTCCCTTACCGTGCCTCATTGTGTAAGCCACCGCAACTTTGCTCGAGCTTCAATCTCGGCGTACTCGGGGTAAAACTATGTTTTAAACTCCTTTTGGAACTCCTCCCAAGTCCCAATCTCAATCCCACCACGTCTCACATCAGTGGACCTACGTCGCCACCATAACAAGGCAACATCAGTAAAATACATAGCAACAGTGTTTACCTTTGTGGCATCATCCTCGATGCTCATTGCACGGAAGTATTGCTTCATGGCCCAAAGAAAGTTGTCCACCTCACTTGCGGACCTTGCCCCTTTAAAAGTTTTTGGTTTGGGCACATCTATTGCTTGTTGCTTCTGCTTCGAAGCCAACATCCCATTACCTATGGCAGCCTTGAAAATCTTGAGCTTTCCCTTAAGCTCATTGATCATCTTGAGCTCTCCCTTAAGCTCATTGATCTCCTCCTTCAAAGCTATCACCATAGCCTTAAGAGTATCATCCTTCCCAGCCAGCTTATTTTCCGAGGAACTGATAGTATCCCACACATATTCTCTGAGTTGCTCCTTCATCGTTTACAACCTATCAATGAGTCTATCATCGACATCGCCAATCCTCTCCTTGACATCCTCCATAGAATCCTCGAGAGAGACGACTCGATCCTCCAAAGCTAATAGCAAGTCCCTTGTTTGACTCGCTTTTCTAGCCCTTCCTCGGGTCTTTATTGGCTCATTCTGACCAACAACTTCTTTCTACATCCCAACAGTGTCTTTGAACCAATAGCTCTGATACCACTTGTCACGGGGCTAGACGTTTCGTCTCGTAATCCGTGCGGCCTTAGACGACCCGTTTTTCCAAACTCGCTTAAGTCAGCCTTTTCTTGAGTGAAGATTCCTTAAAAACTCCTCCAAGGCACCAACTTTAGAGTGGAAGAGATTTATGCCAAAAGAAGCAACCAAAAGAACAACAAAAAGAGTGCTCGCAAAGCGTTTAGGTAAATGCTTTCACAATTCTATTACTTTTAAGAATTCACAAATACCATGGATGATTTACAAGTGAAGGGGAGGCTCTTTATTTATAGTTGAGCTCCCCCAAAACCGACGGATAAGATTAAGTTACATCGAAGGACGAGATCGACCATATCCCTTGATTTTAGGGATTTACAAGATATACCATATCAAATCCTATCTAATCTTCATAAGATATGATTCCCTCTATCTTCTAAGATTAGTTACCATAATAGCTTAAGTTGCCATATCCTCATTATCGGGCCAACCAGGCTTCAATCTGATAGGCTTCTCTAACAATTCCTTAAATCGAGCCAGTTCTCGTGGGCTAAATGATCCCTATCTTATCGACAGACCTCCATGGGGCGCATCTTGTGTCATGGTCACGAGCTTTACATCTTGACCCGTGACACCTGCATATGGTGGGGTTTTAATTTTGTAGCGTTGGCGTGCCGCTCGAGGATGTACGATCGCTATATACGTGGTTGGCCCTGAACTTCATAGCCTGAATTAGGTCCTGCTCGTTGGGAAAGAAAGTCTTTCTTGTAAAGGTTTTGTCGTTTCTCTGCCATTATTAACTCTTCTCCTTAAAGATACGTAGGTTTGCACAGTTCTAGACTTTTTTATATAAATAACTCAAAAAATTTAATTAATTACATAAATGACTCATTTTTTTAGTTAAACACGTAAATGACCTAAAATCTCCAGTAAAAGTTCGTGGAGCCAAAGAGCTTGGCGCCACCAACATGCCATGTCAGCAACCAAGATAAAAAAATAATTTTTTGGTAGAGCCATGTAGAATGGCGCCACCTGTATAAATACCAAGAAAATGCTGCAATTTTTTAAAAACTAGGTTAAAAACAATTTTCCATTTTTTGGTGGAGTCAAATAAACTGGCGCCACTAGATTTCGATGCCCGACACCCTATTACTTTGTTCTTTCCTTCTTTTTTTATTTACTTTTTTAAGTTTTGTCCTATATTACTTTGTTTATTACTTTGTTCTATTATTTCTTTTTTTTTTTTTTTTTACTTTTTTTTAAGTTTTTTATTTGTCCTTATTTTTTTTTTATTATTGATTTTAAAAAACTTGAATTGTATATTTGAAATGTTTTATAATATATTTTTTTAAATTTTAAATATATATTTTTTTATTTTTTTTATTTTTTTTTTTTTTATTAAATATTTTTTTTTAATATAAAATATTTATTTTAAAGATATGACCTTTCAATTTATTTAGTTTTATATTTTTGTCTTTTTTTTTTATTTTTTTTTTTTTTTAATATTTTATTTTTTTTTTTTTCCTTTTTAATTTTACTTTTTTATATTTTTTTTTTCATATTTTTTCATTTTTTTTTATTTTTTTCTAATTAAATCAAATTTCACTTTTTTAAATAAAATATTATTTTTAAAATTTTAAATAGAATTTAAAAAGTTTGAATATCTTTAAAATATTTAAAAATCATAATTTAAATTAAATTCATATTTTTTTTTACAATAAATCTTTTTTTAACAAATATTTTTTTTTTTTAATTAATCAAATATCACTTTTTTAAATAAAATATTATTTTCTTTAATTTTAAATAGAATTTAAAAAAAGGTTTGAATATCTTTAAAAATAATTTAAAAACCATAATTTAAAATATTATAAAACAAATTAAAAAATTTAAAATTTAAAATATAAATTTAAAATATTATAAAACTAATAATAAATTTGAAAGGTCATATCTTTAAAATATTTAAATGTTTTATATTATTAAAAAACATATTTAATATTTAAAAAAATAATATTAAAATTTTAAAAATAATTTCAAATATATATATTTAAATTTAAAAATATATATTATAAAACATTTCATGTAACACCTCCTAACCCTTATTTGTCACCGGAACAGGGTTACGGAGCATTACCGGACATTACAGATCAAATACGAACAATTCATAAATATTCACATATAAACAAATAATTAAATCATATAGGCCCTTTATGAATCTTCGAGGCTCAAAACATGTTCAAATACATTTAAAACATGTTAAATAATTAATCTAATGATCTAAGCAACATACTAACATAGGTACTTTACACATTTTTATCAAAATTTAAACAACATTATTTCATTCTAGCTAAATCTAATAACATATCAATTTAACCCAAATTTTGACCTAATTCATACTCATTTTACTTAACTTAAACATACATTGTTTTTTATAAATTAACATGTCAAACTATATTCATATATATATAGATATATATATATATAGAAGTAACTAATATCGTTTTATAACATAATTTTACAATCATTTTCCCAAATAACTTATGTAAACATCATAGATACATGTCATTACCAAAAGAAATATACTTCACCATTTTGAGTTCGGGGTCGACTTTAGATGTTGATTCAACGATCTGACTTTAACCTAACCTGCTCACGAAAAATAATCGTACGCTGAGTATAAACTCAGTGGTATTTCTATAATCTGAATACTTTAAAATAAAATAATTAAACGTGCACATTTAATTCATACAATTTCCAAATCTATTCAATTAATCAATTCACATATAAATCATTTATCACACATTTAATTCTCATCAATAGCTATTTTAAATAGCTTTTTCTCACTTTGAATTTACATATCATTTGGCAATAACAATACTCTTTTCATGAACCCTTGGTTCATGCATTTCATTTATGCAATCCAATTCAATGTCTAATTTCAAATTCAAATTCAATATCAATTTTATTGTCAATTCATTTATTTATCTCTATTAACATGACTCGGACTTTGGCAGATACACAGATCCAACCAAAACACACCAGTTTGGAACCTAGTGCCTCATCGAATAATTCGAAGTAATAAGTTGACAGTCAGTGTCTTATCGGCCTTGCTGAAGTAAGTTGGTACCCAGTACCTCATCGAATTTATCCAAAGTAATAATATGACACCCAATGTCTTATCTACTCGAATTCGAAGTAACCCTGAACACTTCCAATCCTATGGCATGCCAACTATATCCGACTCAGCCAGATACAGTTAATAGGGATTTTCAGTTCACTTTTCAACACAACCAATATTCAATTTTCAATTTTCACAATATTCACATTTTAATATCAGTCAATAATTTCATCCATTACAAATTCATACAATCTCAATTCAATATCAAGCTAATAATAAACAACACTCACCTTAATTACTTACCATACACATTAATTTTAAAATATATCAAATAAAAATTACAAAATTCGGATTATGGAAATACAAACCGTAATTATCGAGTTACTCATCATCAACTTTCTCCTTTCCTTTCTTAGCTGATGTCTCCGGCACAACGTTAGCTACGAAAATTAAAATAATTTAAATTTATCAATAAACACAATTTCACATTGAATATTTCAATTTATACACAACTTTTGCCTAAATTCTAATTTAATCCTTAACTAAACTAACTTTATTTTTACAACACTAATTTCATATCTCATTCAAATTTCCACTTTAAACTAATTTCAACTCTTTAATTTCACCATAAAACCCTAATTTCAAAGTCTTTCAATTTAGTCTATATTACTTAAAACTTTAATTTATTTTACAATTCAATCCTTTATTCAATTCTAACTTGAAATTCTATCAATTTAACCCCTAATTCTTCAATTAATTCAACATAAACTACAATTAAAAATTCACTAACTTTCAAAATTTTAACATAAATCAGGTAGTATTTTGTTTTAGGATCCTAAAAGCTCAAAAATTACAAAAAAAATAAATTAAATTGACTTACCACTTGAACTTCAAACCTTTAAAAACCCTATTTTCCCTTCGTTCTTTTCTCCTTTATTTTTCTCCCTTTTTCCCTGGTTTTCGTTTCAACTTTCTGTTCTTCTATCCATCTTTGTTTCTTTATTTTGTTTTATTATTATTATTTACTTTACTATAATAATATAATAATATTTTAACATAATAATAATTCTTAAATAATAAGTAATGTATATAATTTGTACAAATATATATACATAAATACCACACATGTCATTGTCTATACCATACACTTGTTTTCTTATGTTTATTATATTAATTTAATATTATAAAAACATAATATTATTATTTCTTAAATAATAAGTAAATACATATATGTATTACAATTGTATGTATTTATTACACATATATATTTTTATTACCATACAATTGTCTCAATTTGATTTATTTATTTATTATTAAATTATATACTTAAATATTAAGTATTTACATTTATAATTATTTTATACTTATGTACATTATTTGTACAATGTATTTCATTGTTGCCATACACTTGTATTCACTTTTTACTATACAAGTGTTAGTTATGGTTTATTTTCTCATTTAATCCCTCAACTTTTCTTTAATCTATAATTAAACTTTCACACTTTGTTCAATTTAATCCTTGTACCTAATTAATCTTAATTCAAGCTAATTTACCTAACCAAAACCTAATTAACCACACAGCTAACTTCGTAAATATTTTTAATAAATATTTACGAGTCCGTTTTACGAAAACGGATGCCCAAAAATACACTTTTCGATTACCCGTAAATTTCAGGTCGTTACATTTCAAATATACATTTCAAGTTTTTTAAAATAAAAAATAAATAAGGACAAATAAAAAACTTAAAATAAGTAATTAAAAAAATAAATAATAGAACAAAGTAATATAGGACAAAACTTAAAAAAAATTAAATAAAAAAAAAGGAAAGAACAAAGTAATAGAGTGTCAGGCATCGAAATCTGGTGGCGCCAATTTATTTGGCTCCACCAGAAAAAGGAAAATTGTTTTTAAAGTCCCCCATTTTTTCATAAATTATAGTATTTTCTTGGTATTTATACAGGTGGCGTCATTCTATATGGCTCCACCAAAAAATTAATTTTTTTATCCTGGTTGCTGACGTGGCATGTTGGTGGTGCCAAACTCTTTGGCTCCACCAACTTTTACTATAGATTTTAGGTCATTTACGTGTTTAATTAAAAAAAATGAATCATTTATGTAATTAATTAAATTTTTGGGGTTATTTTTATAAAAAAGCCATGGTTTTGTACGTTTATCCTGCATGTTTCTTTGTTCGACTTTGTATGGCATGCCATTAATGGCATATTTTCCCTTTGGCTTTTCTACGAAAATATTAAATATGATCATTCTCTTCCTGCTTTCATAGAGTGCATTTATTTTGCGTGTTTTTATTGTTCTCTTATGAGGTTTTCTATCTTTTCTTGTTTTTTAAGTTTAGGTAGGGTTTGGTAGTTTTCTGCATGTTCTTTTTATCATCATTCTTGTTATTTTTGCTTGTGTCTGGCTGCCTGGGTATTGGGGATTTGTATTTTCTCATGCTTTAGTGGAAATGAGAGTTCGCTAGGGTGCTCGCAGGGTTTTGAGTGAGTTTCGTTGCGACTTAGCTTCTTGGCTGTGTTTTTAGTATGGCTCGCATTTCTTTATCTTCTTGTTTCCTCTTCCCCTTCCTAGCCCATGATCTCTGTTCTTGTTATCTTTCATTTTTCTAGTTTCTTTTCAATTTTGCTGGTTCTTGGGTATTTCTGATTGTTGCTGTTTTTGTTTTCCTTGATTTGTTTCTTCGCAGAGTTCTTGAATCTATAGTGGTTGTTTTCGTTTTTTTTGGTCTGGATCGTGGTTCACCATCAGGGGCAAAGTCAGAAAAATTTTGTAGGGGGCGGATGAAATTTTAATTTTTTATAGTCTATATCTTTATAATTTTTAAAGGATTAAATTGAATTTTTATAATTTTAGGGGGGCAAAGTGCAATTTTACCTTTACTAATTTAAAATTTTTAAAAAATCTCAGGTGTCTAAATATCAATTTTACATTTTAGGGAGCCGGGACCCCTACCAGCCCCCTAGATTCGCCCCTGTTCACCATCCCTTCTTAGGTGTATCTGTGAGTGCTAGAATGGCAGAGGATATTAACGAACTCTTGGAGAGGTTAAATTTCTTAGATGAAGAAGCTACAAGGGTCTTTAGTACTAATTTGGGATCCAATAACTCTTAGGGTTTTAAGGCACGGGCTATTGGGAAAATAATGTCGAGGGATAAGGTTAATAGAGAAGCGATGTGTCAGGTGTTTAAGTCACTATGGTTTACTACAGAGGATGTTAATTTCGTGGCCCTAAAAGGTGTAATTTTGGTGAAGTTTGGCAACATGGAAGATAGGAAGAGGATACTGAATCTTTCTCATTGGTTGTTCGACCAGTGTCTATTTTCTATGTTACCCTATGTCAAAGACCACAACGTGGAGTCTTATGCTTCCAAGCTTACTCTGTTTTGGGTAGGAATCTTTAATATACCCCTAGAGTACATGGACAAACAAGTTGCTTTGGATGTAGGCAAAGCGATTGGGGAAGTTGTTGCCATTGACTGGTGTGACAGAGATGGTGGATAGACAGAGCACATTTGGCTAAGGGTTATAATAGATGTTCTCAAACCTCTGTGAAGGGTGGTTCAATTTGTGAATAGTGAGGGTGTTGAGTTTGTTTGCGCTATTAAATATGAAAGACTGCCTAGGTTCTGTTACATTTGAGGTCTTATAAGTCACTCAACCCAAAAGTGTGATAAGAAGGAAGAAATAAGCAAGTCAAACAACATAAGTTTCCAACAAGGTAACTGGCTTAGAACTTCTATAGGAATGCCAAATCAGAATCATGGTTACTGGAGAAATGGAGTAGAAGTCGTTATAGATGAAAAAAGTCATGGAGAGTGAACCGAAAGGAGGGAATCAAGGAAACATGAAAGTGAACGAATCAACAAAACCGAAGGGTAAAAAAAAATGAAACATATTAATGAAAATTCTGAATCGAGTTCTCCTATGGAAAAATATCCTACTACGTTGACTCGTAAAGGTTTTGGGAAAATGAAAAGTAAAAGAAAGAGGACAAGAGGAAGTAGTAGGGAGTTAACTAAACAGACCCGAAACAGAACTATTCGTAGGAAGCTAATGGATTGTTTATCACCCTCAAAGGTGGCGGCTGACGACCAGCCTTGCCAAGAATAATGAAGTTCCTATGTTGGAATTGTCGTGGGTTGGGGAACCCTACGACAATTTGGGAGCTTAAGCAACTCCTAGTTGCTAACAACCCCGATATTATTTTCCTTAGTGAAACAAAGATGAGTGCTAATGATTTCCATTGTGTTCAAAATAAATGCAGGATGCAAAGTGGTTTAGCCGTGAGATCTAAGGGTCGTAGTGGTGGTCTTGCATTGATGTAGAGGGAAGGGGTGGATGCTGCCATCCAAAACTATTCCAAGCACCACATAGACTCATTAGTTCAGTTGGAGAATCATAACAATATTAGATTTACTGGCTTTTACGGTTATGCAAATCCAAACCTTAGAAGTAGCTCGTAGGACATGTTGAGATGGGTTGGTGGCTCGATTAGGGAGGATTGGGTGGTTGGGGGAGATTTTAATGCTATTCTAAATGATGCTGAAAAAGAGGGTAGTCGTAGGAAGGCGCGGGTGCAGATGAACGTTAAGGACATTATGGATGTGATGGCTCTCGTGGACATTAAACTCGATAAAGGGTGGTTCACTTAGGTTAACAATAGGAATGAGGGTAGCATGATTAAAGAAAGGATAGATAGGTTCTTAAAATTAGTGTCCGTGATTGAGAATTTCCTTTATATGGCAACTTGTGTGGTGCGTCAAACAAAGTCTGACCATGATGCAATTATGATGGACATGTGGGGCCGTAAGCTGAGAGAACGTCTTAAAGACCCTAGGCTGTGCTTCAAGTTTGATGAATGTTGGGCTATAGACAGGGAGGCTAAAAGCATTATTAGTAGTGCTTGGAATAGAGATGTTTTGAATTTTGTTTATAAGCTTGATAGAGTACGCTTGATGCTTGGCCCATGGCAACGTGATAAATATAGTAAAATGTAAAGAGAAATTCGGAAGCTTGAGCATAAGATTGAGAAGGTTATTGACTCTTCTTAAAGGAATGATAGTGCGAATGCTTTGAAGGAGACCCGCTGTAGGCTTAGTCATCTTTACACTAAAGAAGAGAAATATTGGGCTCAAAGGTCCAAGTCTCAATGGCTTAGGGAGGGAGACAAGAATACGCGTTATTTTCATGTGAGAGCCACTTTTCATCTTGAGAAGAAAAACATTGATAAGCTAAAGACTTGAATGGAAATTGGGTGACTGACAACAAAGACATTTGCAACGTGGCTAAAGATTACTTTTTTAGGCTATTTCGGTTAAATATTCAAAGTGTTGGCAACTATAATATGAACTATATCCAAGAGTGCGTTACTAAGGAAACTAACGAGTGGCTTGTAATGGACTACATGAAGAGTGAGGTTATTCAAGCTATCAAACAAATGGATCCAAGAAAAGCCCTTGGAGTTGATGGCCTACTCGGAGAGTTTTTTTAAGCATAATTGAGAGACTGTGGGCAATGATACTATTCTATTCTGCTTGGATGTTCTTAATGGAAGAAAAGATATTTCTTCTTTAAATGATACTATGATCATTCTTATACCAAAAATTCGTGACCCGAGTGATATTACTAATTTCCATCCTATTAGTTTATGTAGGTTGATCTACAAGATCATCTCAAAGGTTATTGCAAATCGACTCAAAGTTGCCCTCTCTGGTTGTATCAGTCAAAACCAAAGCGCCTTCGTCCCAGGGAGAATGATACATGACAATATCTTAATCACCCACGAATTATTACACTACCTTCAAAGTTTTAAAAATGGCCCTAATAAAGGATTTGTTATAAAGCTCGACATGAGCAAGGCATACGATCGTGTGGAATGGAATTTCATGGAGGAGGTCATAAAGAAGATGGGCTTCGTTGACAAGTGGATTGATAAAATAATGTGTTGCGTTCACTCTATAAGATATGTGGTTAAATGCAATAATATTTTGTCGGATGTTATTATTCCCGAGAGGGGACTTTGTCAAGGGGATCCCCTCTCCCCTTATGTGTTCTTATTTTGCATGGAAGCATTCTCGAGGATCTTACTCATGTGCAAGGTAATAATTTTTAAGAGGGATCCTAGCCAGTATAAATGGCCCTTGGATAAATCACCTTTTTTTGCCAATAATGCCATCTTTTTTGTGAGAAATAAAAAAAAGTGATGTTGAGGTCCTTATTAATATTCTTAAGGGTTTTGCTAATGCTTCTAGTCAAGAGATTAATTTTGATAAATCGATGGTTTTTTTTAGTCCTAACACTCCTAGGGTGCAAAGACAAATATTTGGCGATTTACTTGGTATGAAGGTGGTGGAAAAATTGGGCAACTATCTTAGACTTCCTCTTCTGGTTGGTAAGAAGAAAACTTTGGCTTTCTAAGAGATCACTAGTCGATTGTCTTGCAAGATAAATAGTTGGACTAAAAGGCTCCTATCCTTTGGTGGTAAAGAAATCTTTATCAAAGCTGTTCTTCAATCTATTCCAACATACGCACTATTGATTTTTCTGGCTCCTAAAGGTGTAGTCGAAGACATGCAAGCAAAGATTAGTAGAACTTGGTGGATGGGCAAAGAGAGGGGCAGATTCTGGATGATGCTTCCTTGGAAGAACTTGTGCCACCCAAAGGGCATGGGAGGGCTCGACATCAGGGATATTCAACTCTTCAATTTAGCACTTCTCGGGCGTCAAGTATAGAGGCTTATAAACATCAAAGACACTTTATGTTACAAAGTGCCGAGTTCAAAATATTTTCCCGAAGGTGATATTTTTCATCCCAAAAGAGTTAACAAAGCATCTTTCACATGGTCTAGCATTGTGGCTGTGGCTAAAGCTCTCAAGGACGGGTTTGGTTGGCAGGTTGGTAGTGGTGACCGTATCAACATTTAGACTGATAATTGGGGGTTGGAAGGTTTAAACGGTGGGGCTCTTAGTTCAAATTTGCTGAAACCTAATGAGTGTAGTGTTAAAGAACTTTGGCTCGAGGATTGTAAAAGATGGAACATCGGTAGAGTTCGTGAGTTGTATGGGCAAGATTTGGGAGATAAAATTTGTAACTTGCCGATTGGGGGAGAGAGCTAATGTGATTGAGCGGTGTGGTTTCACAACCCTCATGGCTCGTTCACGTCAAAGTCAGCTTATTCATGGTTATTTTTGAAGCAAATGGGGTTTGGCCCTCATAGGTTCTTTTGGAAAGCTATATGGAAGCTTGACACCATCCCTAAGATTTGGGTTTTCACTTGGTGAGTAGGACATGAGATCCTCCCTACTAATGTTAAAATTGCATCTACTTGATGTGGTTTTAGGCAGGAATGCCCTAGGTGCGGGGCTAAGTACGAGACCCTTATTCATGCCCTTAAAGATTGCCCTACTTCTCGGGCGATTCTCTCAATTGGTGGTCAGGATAATAACACCATTTCAAAGGAATCCGAGTGTTGTATCGATTGGTTGGAAGATATGATGAGTGTAACATCCTCACATGTATTCACAGTCAGAATAGGGTTACGAGGTATTACCTATCAATCAACATCATTTCACATACATAATTCATACATTTATGCATTCATACTCAAATGCCATTCAATCATATTCATATTGTCCCTTATGAGGGCCTACGAGGCCTTAAACGTGCTTTAGAATGGGTTCGGGACTAATCTAATAACATATAAAATTCTAGGAAAACTTAGAAAATTTTCAAACATACAAGGGTCACACGCCCGTGTGAACAGGCCGTGTGCCTCACACTGCTAGTAGACACGCTCGTGTCTTAGGCAATGTGGAAACAGGCATACATACTGACTTGCATCACACGGTCGAGGACACGCCCGTGTGCCAGGCCATGTGTGAATAGGAGGGTATACTGACTTGGGTCATACGGCCAACCACACGCCCGTGTGTCCAGCCCGTGTGCCCTTCGAAGTGGCCACACACGCCTATGTGCTAGGCTGTGTGCCATTTAGAGAGGTATATTGACTTATACCACACGGCCAGTCACATACCCGTGTGTGAGACCGTGTGGAGCATACTAACTTCACTTCAATTTCAACACCAGGGGACACATGGCCGTGTGGACAAAAATAGGCCATTTGCAAAGCCAATTTGCCACCCTTTTTGCACATACCTACACAAGTTCAAAAGGCGTCATTTTAAGACAGAAATATGCAGCCAAAAGTCATCAACCAATACACAAACATACCTAATCCATTTCAATTGTAACACCCCTAACTCGTGTCCGACGTCGGATTAGGGTTAAAGGAGTTACAGAATAAATCGAAAATATTTACAGAAATTTCATACAACCATTCATCAATCACAATCAAAGAGTCCCTTATATTGGTCATCGAGACCTTAATCATGCTTTAGAGTAGGGTCAGGACTAAACCGAACACTTACGGAAATTCTCAGAAAATTTAAAAATTTTCTAAGTTATGCAGGACACACGCCCGTATGGGCAGGCCGTGTGTCTTCTACGGGCACCAGACACCCCCATGTCATGCCCGTGTCAAATCAGGACATGTATACTTACTTCTCCACATGGCCACTAGGCACGCCCGTGTACCATGGCCATGTGCTTTTAGGCCATATACTGACTAATTAACACGGCTACTAGGCACGCCCGTGTGCCTTGGCCGTGCACACTTAACTCGATACTGACTTAATCTCACAGTCACTAGGCACGCCCGTGTAGACAAAACAGGCTACTTGTAAAGCCAAATTGCCACCCATAATAAGGTCAATCCCTACAAGAAAATTACCCAAATATTTCATCCATATTTTGCAACCAAAACATATCAAAGAAATCATCAAATCTTTACCTACAATTGCAACTTCAACCATGCCAAATTATACAACTAAACACATATGCAATTAAGCATGATTCATCTACCTTCACCTTTCATATATCTACTTTTTTGATCAATCAAACATACTCATAATGCATTCATATGCTCACCATATCTTTAACCATTTCATAAGCAATCTTGCCATACCAAAACATGCATCAATTTCATGTATATACTCAAGCATATTACCAACACTTAACAAGCCACATCTCATGGCTACTTTATACACATTTCAAAGATATCTAAGGTGACTAGCCTATATATGCCATAACTAACTATATACATTTTCAAAAGATACCAAAATGAGCTTAGGTAGTGTGATGACGATCCTCGACAGTCCCGAGCCTTCAGTAGTTTTGACGATCTATAAAACAGAAACAAACACACATAGAGTAAGCTTCAAAAGCTTAGTAAGCCAAAATACAAATAAACTTAACATAAAATGCACATAGCCATATTGATATAATGACCATAATGGTTCTCATAACAATTTCATCTCCTTCTTTCTTTGGCTCATTTGCTTAGCCATAACTTACCACATTCTCAACTCATATACCATATATGCACATAGCTCAATTAAACATAATATCACATACCATCTCATCATATCATTGCACATATTCATTTTGGAAATTCGTAAAGACACTTACCTTTCATACACACCTTGTGTACTTATCAAACATACCTAAAACAGATAGACTTTCACGTAATTGTTCAAAGCTCAGAATTGCCCATTGAACTGTTCGGAATCTAATAGGATGTACAAAATACTCAGAACAGTCGTACAATGCCAACGTCCCAGATGTGGTCTTACATGTAATCAAATGTCGATGCCACTGTCCCAGACAGGGTCTTACACGAATTAATATGATGCCGATGTCCCAGACATGGTCTTACACGTAAAGCCCATATCGATGCCAACGTCCCAGACGTGGTCTTACACAAAATTTTGAATCAATGCCAACGTCCCAGACGTGGTCTTACATGATAAAACAGAATAGATACCTATGTCATGACATAGCTAATCCTATCTATTCCTAGGTTCGTATGGGACTTCTCGGACATTGTCACTATGTCGATCTTATCTCGGAATTCATGAACACATCCTCTCGAATACATTCATCATTATCAATAGTCATATGAACATACATAATTCAATACAAGTACGTTTATTTACATAATGACTTACCTCGGATTTCGGATATTCGTTCGGACTCGATTATTCGACTACCTTCGCTTTCTCGCGATCTAAGTCCATTTTCTTCGGTTCTTGATCTAAACATATTCAAATTTAACCCTTTTATTTAACAACACATTCAATACAATCCAAATTTACATATTTTAGGCTATTTGCAACTTAGCCCTCACATTTGCACACTTTATCAATTTAGTCCATTTTTCTCAAAACATCAAATATACCTCATACAAGTCCATACATTTCATCAAATCCACAATTTAGTCCCTCAAATAATCATTTTCTCAATTATCACCAAATTACTTAAAATCAACAAAACTCCAAATACAAAATATGCTAATCAAAAACATATATTCCATATTTCATCACCAAATATTCCAAAGCTCATGTGTTCATCAAAAACACATTTCAAAATCATCATCTATTCTTAAAAATTAAAACATGGGTTTCAAAGTTTACGAAGCAATGATTGCAAAAACGTAGAAACTATCAAAATCCAACCAAAAACATACCTTGAATTAAGACAAAGGCTTGCCAAAACCTAAGAAAATTTTCTTCTTTTGTTTCCTTGCTATATTCGGCTAAATGAGATGAATAATGGCCATGTTTTATGTTTATTTTATTATAACATACATATTAATTCATTTACTATATTAACCATTTATTACTCATATAAGACAAACAAATATTAAGGTTATTATGTCATTTTACCAACCACTAACTAAGTGATGGTTAAATTGCCTCATAAGGCCTCCTCTTTTAATGGCCAAAACACATAAGTGCTTTAACATGTAACATGCAAAATTTCACATTTAATGCAATTAAATCCTTTTGTCAAATTAAGCATGCAGACGGACAAATTAACTTACGATACTTTAACACATGCTTAATCATATGTCATAGACACAGAGAATATTATTAAAATATTATACTGACTCGGATTTGTGGTCCCAAAACTACTGTTCTGACTAGGGTCTAAACCGGATTGTTACATCAATACTCAATTTCATATCATTTACCTATTCAAATACCAAGCAACTTAACTTGCTTTTCTTAGCATAATTCACATTGTATAATTCATTTAGCATAACTAATCCAAACATTCATAACTACTTCAATCTCATTCATTCATTATGGGTATATTACCAAACATTAAAAGTAAAACTATATACACATTCATAAGTATCATCATGTTCATCATCTTATGCCAACTCAACTGACCAAATTACACATTCATCAAACATACCAAAATGACACAAGCCTATACATGCCATATACTATATATACATGACTTCAAAAGTAATAAAACAAATGATTGATCGTTGTTTTTCGCAATGTCAAAGTATTAAAATTTATAAAAAGAATGATCAAACCTGGAAACTAACTATGACAACGATGTGAGGCAAGCGTACCTATCGAACAGAAGTAGGCAAGCGTACCTATCGAACAGAAGTATAGTTAAGGCAAGACCGGAATGTCGAACCCAAAGGAACCAAAAGTACTAATACTAACTCCCTCTTTATTATTTAGCCTAAGAATTAAAGTGATTTTTATTTAATCTAAAATTAACTAACTACTAAACTAAAAACTCTAAGGCAAAGAAGAATGAAATTGGGAAAAATACTTTGAGGAAAAACCAATTGATTAAGACGACACCCAAGAAGAATCCACCTAGACTTCACTTGTTATCTAACTCTGAACCAGACGATTTATTCATTTGACTTGATCCGTAAGATTCCCTAAGTTATATTAATCCCTCTCTCGAGGCGACTAACGTCTAACCCTAGTTTGATTAATTGAAATCTCTTTCTAATTAAAACCCCTAGAATTGCATTAACTCGATCTACGGACTCCCATATTAGATTTTACCCTAATCTGGCAAAATCTCGTCACCCTATCTCTAGGCGCGCGATCAACTCCGCTTAATTATGCTAGATCTACTCTTAAGCAGGGACTTTTGCTCCTCCACCTAAGCACATCACACTTGAATTAATATCCCGGAAATATCAACACAAGATTAAGAACGCATAATTAAGAACAAGTCAAATATTTATCATATAGTTCAACAAACGATAACAAGATTCATCTTAGGTTTCATCCCCTCAGGTATCTGAGGGTTTAGTTCATAAGAATAAAAGAAAACATCTCAAAAGAAAAGATAAAACAAAACATAAGAAATCCTTAAAACCCCCTGAAGGAATTGAAGGAGAGATCCTCCGTCTTCAATAGAATTTCGGCTTCTTGAGATAGATGAACTGGCTATCTTTGAGTAAATCCCCCCAAATCTGCCTTCTTTGGCCTAGCTGGACGCCCCCTGACTAAAGCCTTGGGTCCTTCCTTTTCTGGTCATACTTAGGGTGTTTATACAGGCTTCTGAATATGTTTCTCTACCCCTAAGTATCCAAATCCGAATGAAACTCTTCTTTCCCACGACAGGGACACGCTCATGGCACACGTCCGTGTAAGTCGTAGCCAGGCCGTGTTTGAGGCTGTTGAATGGGGCACGGCCGTGTGGTCTTGGGCCCAGGCCGTGTGGATTTCGTGATATGGCCTATTTACTCCGTTCTGGGCCCGTTTTCCGTTCTTTTTGTCATTCGATGCTCTCCTAAGTATAAAACATGAAAACAAAGGATTAAGAGCACCAAATTACATAATTCAAGGCTTAAATCATCCAAAAGCATGCTAAACGTGGGCTTAAAATATGTTACTTTTACGGTTTATCAATGATCAATAGTGCGATGAAGTGTCTGACGATTCCCAAATCCAAGCTAGCTTCGTAGAACTATAAAACATAGAAACAGTTAAACAAAGTAAGCTTTAAGCTTAGTAAGTTCGTATGTGAACATGAAATAATCACAACATTCATATAACAATTTAGAATAGATAATATCATTAAAACTTATAGCATCAATTCATGAATTAACATAAAACTTATCCATGTCCTCATTCGTGAGTTCTCAACTTCATCTATCTCAAACTTGAATAATTTTCTGTTCATACTTGTACCGATACATTTCTATTTCTCATCAATACTCTTATCAAACCACTTCGGTTTACAAATGCTTTCGATACAAATTCGTCGATTTTTTCGATGCCATAGTCCAACTATGGT
Source organism: Gossypium australe (assembly GCA_005393395.2). NCBI lineage: Eukaryota > Viridiplantae > Streptophyta > Magnoliopsida > Malvales > Malvaceae > Gossypium > Gossypium australe. The sequence goes on along the minus strand of CM016615.1, from coordinate 14,491,110 downwards.
CTTTCACATACATTGCCAAGGCCCAGCCGTGGTCTTTGATTCACATGCCATAACCCGGTTATGATCTTATTATTCAGTTGCCATAGCCCTGGTATGGTCTTATTTGGCAACTTGCTTTACTCAACTCCTACATTTCATTTAATATCTCAACATTCATCCAATAGAATAAATACTATCTCAATTTCATCCATTCAATAAATAGATACACATTGAAGTTCAATTATACGAACTTACCTCATATTCAAAATTGACAAATCGGATCGACTACTCGTTAACTTTGCTTTTCCCCGATCTAAATCCGAATTCTTTCTTTCTTGATCTATATGAATTCAAAATTGATTTATTCAATCATATACTCTTTCAATTTAGTCCAAAACATACATTTAGGCATATTTGCACTTTACCCCTAAACTTTTACACTTTTAGCAATTTAGTCTTTATTTCACAAACACACAAAATTCACAAATTTTCATTAAACCAAGCTTGAACGAATTTCATATAGGTCCCTAGCAGCCCATAACTTTCATTTATTTCACATTTCAACCCCCCGCTTTACAAATTTCACAATTTAATCCCTTTTTGACACTTTTGTCAAAAATCACTTTACAAAACATGTAAAACTATCATCAAGCTTTCATATTTCAACATTAAACATCAAAGAACTCATAGATTCAACAAAGGAAATTCACAAAATCTTTAACAGTTTCAAAATTGAAGGTACGAGCTAGCTAGAACACGAAGCAACGATCACAAAAACATAGAAATCATCAAAAACGAATCAAAACAGTACCTTAATTGCTTGAATTTGTCTAGCCGAATAAAGAACCCTTGTTCTTCTTGTTCTTCTTTTTATTTTTGATTGTAAGATGATAAAATGAACAAAAATTTCCTTCTTGTTTTACTAATATTAACATGATTTAATAAATACCAAAATTAACCTTAACTTATAACATATATAAACATATAATGGATGGCCATAATTGTCCACTTACACTACCAATGGTCTAATATCATCATAAGGACCTTTGGTTTAATAAATCATAGCAATTAAATGTTTTTAACAAATAGAATGTAACTTTTGCATTTTACGCGATTTGATCCTTTTTCTCAAATTGAGCTATAAAACAATAGAATTAGCTCACGAAATTTTCACACAAAAAATAACATGCTATAAATGCCAAAAATAATATTAAAAATAATTTTTCACCATCGAATTTATGGTTCCAAAACCACTGTTCTGATTTAGCTAAAACCGGGCTGTTACAATGAGAGTTCTTGATAAAAGAAGCTATGGCTGACCTTATGACTACCTTGTGGAATAGCTGGAATAATATAAACAATTTCATATTCAGGGGAAAGGAAGATGAGGCATAGGTTATTTAGGACAAGGCTCGAACCCTTAGTCAAGAGTTTCGCATTTGCAATTTGATAAATGATACGTTGCTTTCTATTACTATTAAGATATGGGAAAAACCTCCTAAGGGTTTTGTTAAAATAAACTTTGATGCATCGGTCTGTAATAATAGAGTTGGCTATGGAGTTATAGTAAGGGATGAAGATGGGTTTGTTTTGGGCGGTGGCGGGGGCTTCAAAGAAGTGTCGTTGTCAGTGGAAGAAGCTGAATGTAATGAGTTTGAGGAAAGCATCAAGCTGGTGTGTAAGATCAACATTAATAGTGATGTGATCTTTGAGACGTACAATGCCTACCTTGTCAATAAAGTGAACTACCAACGTACAAATATCACGATCATTGGCGCCCGGATCAAGGAGTGCACAAAAGCCTTTGTTAAATTTAAGTCACCTGATTTAGTTTGGACAAACCGGTCTTGTAATTTGGTCGTTGATTTAATTTGTAATAAAATGTGTGCAAAGGCTTGTACTTGTTTCTTTGACATGGACTATCCGTTGGATATCCATGATGTTGTTATGTGTGATGCAATTTAATAAATGGTTAACCATTGTGGTCATTTTATTTTCAAAAAAAATTACACCAAAAACAGAATTATTTCATCAAATATATCATAAAAATTATTAAAGTCAATTTAATCAAGTTATCAATTTTCAAGTTTGGAAAATCAATTAACTTGCAACAAATTTTTGATCAGACCCAAGCATTTCTGGGTTGAGATGACTGCATAGCATTCCAAGAGCTATCTCTTATTTTTGAAACACACTTTGAATCATTTGATTTCGAGCCTAAGAACTTAAGTTATGACCATTTTACTGAAGACCGCACGAACAGAATTTTTGGATGAGATTATTACAAGAAATTATGAGTTTCAGGTTTTAATTTGAGTTTAAATCATATTGGGTTTGGGTTTAAGGTTTAATGTTGATTATATATGAGCCAAATATTGTATTTATTAGGTTTTATTATTTTATTATTTTTTATTCCAAATTTTAGGATATTTTTAAGTATCTAAAGTTGTTTAGGAGTTTTATGCTTCTTAGTCAACAAGAAAGTTTAGTTTTACTAAAACTACTTATTTAGATTAGTTAGAGTTTCATTATACTTGAGAGTTTTATTTCGATGAAATTAACTAGCCTATAAAAAGGCCTCTTTATTATTCATTGAAGACATTGATTCATTCTTTATTAAAATTTGCAACTCTTGGAGTTAATTTGTTTGTACAAGATTACTTTCTTGTAATTTTTAGAAGTGGTTTTTCTTTCGGATTTTCTTCAATAAGTCGTGAGAATCTATTTTTCATCTTTCAATTGCAAGGATTATCTATTTGAGGGTAGATTAGAGTTATTAATTGAATTTGTTGGGGTTTATATCTCAAAGGGTTTAGTTAAACAACCATCTTCTATCCTTATTCATTGGTTTATTTAATTCATCTTTCACTTTTTAATTCATCTTCCATTGTAGCAACCCCCAATGGAATTATGAGGGTTTATATAGTAATTAAACCTCTATTTATTCTTTGTAACTTAAGGGATTGTATTGTGTTAGAAGGTCTATAAATAGAGGCATGTACAAGGTTTGTAGAGATGCACAATAAATGAAATAAAAAGTTCTCTTATTTATCTTCTATTGTATTACTTCTTTGTATTGATATTTTCTCTTTAGTTTGTTCTTTCCTTTCATTATTTCATAATAGAAATATAAATAACATAAATTTTAAGCATTAAAAAAAAGTAAAGAAATAATAAAATAAATAAATAAAAACAGTTCATAAACGGGTGAAATTAAATAAATAAATAATTGAATTGAAATTTAAATGAAATTAAAAGCATGAGTTATATATAAAAATAAATAAACAAATAAATAAAGGACTAAAATAAAAAATTTGGCAATAAACAAGGACCAAATGGGTAATTATTCCAAAACCCAAGGCACGCGTCATTCCCTAGAGGGTCAGCAAACTGAGGATCAAACTGAAAGCAAGTCAAAATTAAATGGTATAACCTAGAAAAAGAAAAAAAAAAACCGAAATTAGGACTACATTAAAAAGGGTTCAAAGGCGGAAGGACTAAGGCAGCAAATAGACCTTTCCCATGAAAACACGCATCCCAGGGGATCTGAATCGGGTCAGCGGGTCAGGCCTGACACGACTCCATTTTGGGACTTCTGAAACCTGGCCAAAACGACACAATTTGATGATGTCTATATAAGCCAAATTTTTTTTAAAATTTCATTTCCACTCAATTTTTTTTTTAAAAAAAACTAGGGCTCACTTTTTTCTCTGGAGTCGTTACCTATCTGACCATAGGGTCGTCGCCGCCTCGCCGTGGCCATTGGTCATCGACAACAGCGACCATCGCCTCCGGCGGTCGGAGTTACAAAAAAATTACTGTTTTAGCCCTTTTTAACCCCCTAGGACCCCAATTTGAAGTAAAATGACAAAACCCTAACAGATTTTTAAGAAACCTTTTGATTTCTTGATTTATTGAAGGATCACTTTTATTTTCTCATCCAACGAATCTCCGACGAGGCTGTCTTTCATCGAAGACAGAGTCAGAGTATGATCAGCATCTCAGGATTGTATTACATATACTACGGGAAAAGCAGCTATATGGAAAACTTAGCAAGTGTGAGTTCTGGTTGTCAGAGGTTGTATTTCTGGGACATGTGGTATCGACAGATGGAATTCGGGTTGATACAAAAAAAATTGAAGAAATTGTTCAATGAAAAGCACCGAAAAATGTATCAGAGGTACGCAGTTTCCTTGGTTTAGCTAAGTATTATAGAAGATTTGTGAATGGATTTTCACAAATAGCTTTACCAATGACAAAGTTTCTACAGAAGAATGTTCCTTTTATCTAGGATGATCAGTGCTAGAAAATTTTTGAGATATTGAAGCCAATGCTGACAGAGGCACCAATTCTGACATTACTAGAATCGGGTAAGGACTTCGTTGTGTTTAGCGATGCTTATTTGAGTGGTATGGGATGTGTACTAATGCAAGATGAAAAGGTAATGTCATATACATCTCGATAGTTAAAGCCACATGAACGCAACTACCCGACACACGATTTGGAGTTAACTGCAGTAAACTTTGCATTGAATATTTGGAGAGCAATGTTTGCACGGCTCAGTATCAATGATGATGGTAGTTTGCTAGCTGAGTTAAGGGTTAAACCAGTAATGTTTGATTAGATTGAAAGCAGCATTCGATAGGCAGAAATCTTATGCTGATCTGAAACAATGGGATATTGAGTATTCAGTCGAGGACAAAGTATTTCTTAAAGTCTCCCCTTGGAAGAAAGTGTTAAGATTTGGCCGAAAAGGAAAATTAAGTCCTCGTTACATCAGGCCATACGAGGTTATAGAAAGAATCGACCCGGTCGCTTATCGATTAGCTCTACCTTTGGAATTACAAAAAATTCACGATATTTTTCATATTTCAATGATTCAAAGATATAGACCGGATCCTTCTCATGTTATTCCCACTGAAGACATTGAAATTCGATCTGATTTGACTTATGAAGAATAGCCGGTTCAGATATTAACTCGAGAAGTAAAAGAGTTAAGAAATAAACAGGTTCCTCTAGTAAAAGTGTTATGGAAAAATCATAATATGGAATAAGCGACTTGGGAACTGGAAGAAACGATGAGAGCACAGTATCCTCATCTCTTTTCAGGTAAATTTCGAGGACGAAATTTATTAAGGGGGAGAAATGTAATGACCTAAAATTCACGGGCATCGAAAAAAGTGTAATATCGGGCCTCCGTCTTAGTAAACCAAGTTTGTAAACAATTATTAGGAGTAATTAAGAGTCTAGTAGTGTGCTTGATTAGGCTTTAATTATGTGAATTTAACTTAATTGAGAGAAATTAGGAAAAAGGACTAAACTGAATAAAGGGTAAAAGTTGAATTGTAGATTAAAAGAAAATAAAAAGGACCAAAATGGGAAATAGGCCATTTAGCATATTTGAGGCGGCAAACATTAAAACAAAAATCTAAGATTTTTGTTAAGTTATAAATTATAAATATATTATTTTAGTTATAAATTATATTAAATTAATTTAAAATAATTATATTATAAAATTTTTATATGATAAATGAGTTATGATTTTGACAAATGGATGGTGATAAAATAATACATGTGTAATTAAAATATGTATACAATTGTAGTTTATAGATTTAATTTACTTATTAATTAAGCATAAAATATTTATTATTTATTATTATTTATTATTAAATTAAAAGGTATTTAATAATTAAATAATTAGTATAAGATTTTTGGTTGATAATAAATTATGATTTTGCCAAGTGTATGGTAAAGATAAAATACAAGTGTATTAATTTAAGTATGTACATTTGTAATATTTTTATTTAATTAGTAAATAGATATTTATTATTATTAAATTAAATTAATAAAATATTTATTAGATAAATAATTATATTATGAGATTTTTGTGATAAATAAATCATATGGTGACAATTGTAGGGTGATAATAGTGTACAAATGTTGTAGAATACATGAATACATTTGTAATACATACAATTAAAAATATAAAAGATTTGTATTAATTTAATAATTATAGTATAAGATTTTTGTATGGTAATAGATTAAAAATTTGCCAAATGTATGGTCATGATATTGTACAAATGTACAAAAAAAGTATGTATACAAATGTATTATTATAATTGGTATTAAATAGATTTTTATTAATTAAATAATTATATCATAAGATTTAATTGTGATAAAAAAATTAATTAAAGACAAGTGTAAAATATATAATTGTCCAATTGTAAAATAAGTATTTGTTATTAAGTAGATTTTTATTATAATTATTATTATTATTAACTATATATATATATATATAAGATATAAAGTAAAAAAGAAACTAAGAAAAGAAGAAAATTATAGAGAAGAAGCAACGAAAATAGGGAAAGAAAAAGAGAAAGAAAAAGAAAAGGGGGAACTAGGGAATTGAAGCTTAAAGTTTAATTGGTAAGTTAAATTAAGTCCTTCTCTTTAATTTTGATGTTTTAAAAGTTTTAGAACAAGGTTTTATTGAAATTAAGTTGATATTTTGGGAGTTCATAGGTTTTCAAGTATAGTTTATGTTGAACAAAAAGTTGAAGTAGGGGTTTAATTGAATGAATTTAAAGTTAGAATTAATAAAGGGATTAAATTGTAAAAGAAGCCATAAATTTTGTGTTGTAGGGACTAAATTGTAAGAATTTTGAAATTAGGTAGTTATGATGAAATTTTAATAGATATGTATAAATTTGGTTGAAATTTGGATAGAAATAAAGTATGAATTGAGTTAGAAAAGTAGATAAATCAAGTTAAGACGAAATTGGAATTAAAGTATAAATTGGATAGAAATTCAATGAATTGTTATAAATTAGTATTGTAATTAATAGTTTAATTATTATTATTTTCGTAGTTAACAAAGAACCTGAGGCATCGACATCAAAAGGAAAAGAAAAAGTTGTCGAAGAGTAATCGCGGAATCCGGGTGTGTAATACTATAATTCAATTTATTTAATTTTTTGTGAAAAATTTAAATTATGTGAATGGTAAGTACATAATGAGGTAAGTGACTATATTGAATGAACTTGGGAAAAATAAAATTAAATGATGAATATGTGTTAATATTGAATTGTATTTTGATTAGTGAATGGGAAAGTGAATTTGATATTGAAAGTGAATTTTGAAATGAAAGTGAATTTGAATTGAGAATTGGAAACCCTATTAACTAGTCGGGCTGAGTCGGATATAGTTGGCATGCCATAGGATTGGAAGAGTTCAGGGATACTTTGACCTCGAGTCGATGAGACACTGGGTGTCACTATATTTCTTCAGATAATTTCGATGAGGTACTGGGTACTAACTTTCTTCGGCTTTGCCGATGAGACACTGAGTGTCACTATATTGCTTCAAACTATCCGATGAGGCACTGAGTGCGAATCTGGTGTGTTTGGTTGGATTCACATATCCGCCAAAGTCCGAGTCTGTTAACAGGGGTAAAAAAATGAAAAGCTAAATTAAATGAAATGAATAGGTTGAGTCCTTGAAGAAATGTGAAAAAGGAATGTGAATTGAAATTTGAAATGAGAATGAAAAAGCATGAACCAAAGGTTCATGAAATGTTAGTTGGCTCAATATGAAATTATATGATTTCAATTGATGGAAAGTTTAAATTAAGTAACGAATGTTAAAGAAATGAAAGTTATGTTTGGATTTGGTTTTAGTATGTTTAAGTTGTCTAATTTAATAATTATTCTTATGATGTTTATAATTTGAATTATGGTAATACCACTAAGTATGAAATACTTAGCGTATGGTTATTTTCGTGCGCAGGTTAATAGGTGTTCAGAGTCCCGGTTCAGCATCCAGAGTGATCCCGACTCCAACATAAAACTCGGTGATGTAGTCCTCTTTGGTAAAAGTGGCATGTACATAGGTGTATTTTGGTCACTTTAAAATGCTACATGATTTTTGTCGTAAAGAATGATGTTTGGAATTTTGGTGTTTAAACTAATGAAATGGTACGAAAATTTATATGATATGCATGGTATAATTGGTATTAAATTTAGAATGGAATGAATGAAATTATAAGTTAATTTTTAATAGTAATATAAATGTTTATAGAGTAAATTATCAAATTAATGATATAGGTATGATTTTAATACGATTAAATATGAAATTGCATTGGTTGTAATATTGGTTTTGGTTTGGTCTCAGTTTGAAATTGCAGGAAATGTTAGATATTTATAAAGGGGTTATATTGAGCTCATAAAAATTTTTTTTTAAAAATTACGAAAAAAATTTCGGAGTACTCAAACAAGTCTCGTTCCATTTCTAATACGTGTTTTGGGCCTCGAGGGTCCGTTATAGGGACTTAATGATTAAATTATACTATGTATGTTATTTTATTTGTGAATTACTCGTAAATTGTCCAATATGTCCAGTAATGCTCTGTAACCCTATTTTGACGACGGTTTAGGGTTAGGGGGTGTTACATTTAGGATGCATCTTTATCTGGTTGTATCCGAAAAAGCCATCCATGAAACAGAATAGTGAATAACCTGCCATGTTGTCCACTAAGGTATCGATGTGAGGCAACGGGAAATTGTCCTTCAGGCTGGCTTTATTTAAATCCCTGTAGTCTACACACATTTTTACTTTTCCATCTTTCTTAGGGACGGAGACTATATTGGCTACCCACTCCGAGTATTTAACCACTTGTAGGAAACCATCATCGAATTGTTTCTTGACCTCTTCTTTTCTTTTCAACAGGACGTCGAGCTTCATCCTTCGAAGTTTCTATTGAATCGACTTGCATTCTTCCTTTATAGGAAGCCAGTGTACCACAATATTAGTACTTAGACCAGGTATGTCTTGATACAACCATGCGAAGAAATTTTTGAATTCTTGGAGTAACTCAATGAGGTCTCACTTTGTCTCTGCAGTGATGCAAGCTCTGATCTTCACCTCTTGCTTTTCTTGTTTGTTTCCTTAGCTCACAATTTCCACTGACTCTTTGTGAGGTAGGATCTGTTTCTCATCTTGTTCTACCATCTTTAACAAATCGGGAGATAAGTTACAATCTTGATCGTCTTCCAAGTCCTAAGGTTCTTTTAGACACATATCTTGCTCAAAAGGAGACTTTGAGTCAGCAGCAGTGTCGCTCGTATCATTGATATCCGGAGACCTGCTATAGGAATAAAAGAAGACGCAAAGAACAAATAAATTTAAGAATAGTTATCTGTGTGGTATGAGTATGAATGAAATGGAAAAAATAAAAGAATATTTGCCAAATGGGACACAAAGATGCATTATTTTATTGAAATAAAAATAGTGGACATGTGCCTTTTTCATAATAGGATTCTTATTACTCCTAGGCTTAGAGCAATAAGTGTGTTTTGAACATTACTCTAAAATAGTTCTCAAATTATAGGGATCTCTTCTACAGTCCAATTGTTCAAAACACTTCCAGGGATATAAGGACAAATGCTTGATAGGTTTTTTTTCCCCAATTTTTTCTTCGAATATGGTATTGATGCTCAAGTTTCCCAATATTCCTTCTACAGTCTTGGTTAACGGGCTCTCTTTGATAAATGATTTCTCCTGACACGAATATTTTAGATATATGGGGAAAAATCACCGATTCCTATTTGACCTCTCCCCCACTTAGTCGTTCTCTTCTTCTTTCTTGCTTCTTTTCAAGTTCCTTCTTCTTCTGTCTCGCGTCTAGCTTGTACCCTAAACCAAAGTGGTCTTGTTTGTCCATCAGCATTCTTCCTCGAAGATTTTTTTTCGAGTCCTCTTCCAGACAAGGCTCATTTCTCGACCGTCAACTGCAGACCCATCCTCATGGTTTTGGATATTTTTGGCACTAGGATCTTATTTCCTTCAACAATGAAAGTTGCATTAACAAATTCTAGTTATCGAAAGGAACATTCTATTGCCTCTTCATCTGCTTCTATCTATAGTGCATCACTTGGTACGGATGCAATGATATCCTTTTTAGCGTTTATTGTTACCAGTCAACCCTCTATTACCAACTTTAGTTTTTAGTGCAGTAAAGATGACACTACCCCAGCCAAATGAAACCAAGGCCTTCCCATCTGTGTTTGATATCCATTACCAAAAAGTTTACCTCATATGTGTTCGGATAGATTAAGAGTGGTATTTCAATCCTTCCTATCACCTTCCTTTCTGTACCATTGAATGCTCTCACTATATTATGGCACGCCTTCATGTGAGAGCTATCCACTGGCAACCTATTCAGTGTGGATAGAGGCAAGACGTTCAGTGCGGATCCATTGTCAATTAACACTCCTGGCAATGTATATCTTTTGTAGTGGGTAGTGATGTGTAGAGCCTTCGTGGATCCCATTTCTCATGGATGTATTTCATCATCATTAAAGAAGATGAAATTGTTGGCATTCAGATTGTTAACTAAACGATCTAGCTTGTCAATGATATAAGTTTCATTTAACACCTTCATCAATGCTTTACGATGTGTCTCTGAGCTCAGGAGTAAGGCTAATACTGATCTGCGAGCTGGTTATTTGTATAGATGTTCTACTACACTATACTCGCTATGTTTCAAGAACTTAAAGAATTCCTTAGCCTCGTTCTCAGTTACTGGCTAATTGACAGGAGATTCAAGTCTAGCCCATTTTTCTTTCTTATGCTCGACTGCCAGGGTTTTCTTCCTTAAGGGGCTCAGTTCTTGCATTTGCCAGGTCATAGCGCCTCCCACTGCGCTTGAAGAAACTAATATCCTGGCCCCCTTCTGAAGTGCCAACCAAGTTCTCCTCCCCCGGGACCATCATGTTGCAATCATAATTCCATGGAACCCTTTTGCTATCCTTTTAGGGAAAATCCACAGGTTTTTGAATTATGACCCTTGGCGTAGCTTGTGCTCCCACTTCATTGCTTCTCGGCCGAGTAATCACCACTGGATGGTTGACGTTGTAAACCTTCTTTGTTGATCCTTCCTCTAAGGTGCAAACATCTCCTCCCTCCGAGCCTTTGACATATTCAAAGAATTCCAACTCTTTGTTATCCATCAAACTTTGCACTAGAGTTCTAAATTCGATACACTCTTGGATCTCATGACCTTCTTTAGCGTGGAACTCACAGTAGCTCCTCACTCCTTTGGGCATCTCTTTTGAATCTTGAATGACTAATCCCATGTCTATCATTTTTTACCAAACCTATTTTAGTGGGGATTTCACCTCCATAACATCGGTTTTGGTCCTCTTGCCTCCACTCTCAATTATTGTGTTTGTCCCTTGGTTAGAATAAATGGGTAACGGATTTCCTGCCACATTAGGTCTTGAGAGATCATCGAACCTTACAATTCCTATCTTGATAAACCTCTCGATCAACTTCTTGAATACAGTGCAGTTCTCAATTGAGTGTCCTTTTATTCCTGCGTGGTACTCACATTGAGCATTCGCATCATAACACTTTCGGAATGGAGGTTGCATGAGCATTAAGTAAAACAGGGATACTATATGCATATTAAACAAATTCTGATATAACTCTCCATATGTCATCGGGATAGGTGTGAATTGGAGTTTTTCAGTGTTTGGCCTTTAGTTAGATTCTTGCCTCGAATGGCCTTGATGGCTGGTTGTCATGGACTTTGGTTGGCCTACAGTGATCGGTTTTGAATAGCTCTTATTATACACACTCGCGGTGCTTACTTCATTTTCTTTCTTTCTCAGGGCAGACCTTTTAACATTTTCCCTCGTGTCTATTTGCCCACTCCTTACTGCATTCTCAATCATTTCTCCAGACATTACTATATCTGAGAAGCTCTTGGTAGCACTACCCAGCATATGGTTAATGAACGGGGCTTTCAAAGTGTTTATGAAAAGCATTGTTGTCTCCTTTTCCAGAAGATGTGGCTGAACTTGTGTTGCCACTGCTCTTCATCTTTGAGCATATTGCCTAAAGCTTTCACTTTGCTTGTTTTCCATATTTTGCAGCGTTATTCTATCAGGTGTCATGTCGGTCACATGGCTGTATTGTTTCATGAAAACCTGTGCCAAGTTTTTCCATGAATTGATTTTGGCACGGCTTTGCTGATTGTACCATTTGGTGGCCGACCGGATCAAACTATCCTGGAAGCAATGGATTAATAATTGGTCGTTATTGACGTATCTCGTCATTCTTCGGCAGAACATTATGATATAGGCTTCAGGAAAACTAGTCCTATTGTATTTTTCAAATTCTAGAGTTTTGAATTTTGGTGGGAGCACTAGATCCAAGACAAACTCAATTCCTTGGCATCGACCTCGTAAAGGTAGTCAGCACTCTTTATAGCTCTAAATTTCTCCTCCAATCACTTGCACCGATCTTCTAGTTGTTTTGGCAATTCTACTCTTGCTCTATCCATTTCCGCCATGTCGTCCAAATTTGGAATAACAGGGTTGGTCGGATTATCTCTGGGATTGGAACCTGAACCCGTTGGGTAATTCACTGGTCTTGAGGTGCCGACTTAGTATTGTTGTGGTCTTATGGTAACGGGTACTCTTCGTGGATATGTCTCTGGTTGGACTTGGACATTCACTGGGGTGAAGCCTGAGGGGTATGTAGGCTCTTCATTATCATCCCTAAAGTTAATCACAGTACTCTTCCCCTTTTCAATCCCTCTGATCAGTAAATGGGTCAACTGGCTTATTATGCTTTGTTGGGACTCTTGTATTTGGTCATTCATGTAACAGCCCACTTTCAGTGAAATCGAAATAGTGGTTTCAGGACCACAAGTTCGAGCCGAAAATAAAATTTATTTTTATTTTATTGCATGGTCCGTATTATGATAGAGATGTCATGTAAAATTTCTGATAAGAAAATCTTATCGATTAAGTGCTTAATAACGGGATGGACTGAATCGCATAAAATGTAAAAGTTGAATTCTAGTAGCTAGAAGGATTAAATAGCTATGGAATTCAAAACTTGAGGTCCTTATATGGTGATTAGACCATTAAAGAAAAGTATGTAGATATTTTGGTGACTCATCCATGGAAAATTAGAAAAAAGGCAAGGACTAAATTGGAAATTGAAATAATTTAATTAATTAAAAGATGATAAAAGAATTATCATCTTATTTTATATTGTCTTCAACCTCAAATACATGGAAACGCTAGGAGAGAGAGAAGAAACTTTCTTGGCTTAATTGGGTAAGTTTTCTTGTCTCGTTTTTAGTAATTTTGATATTTTTGAAACTGGGATAACTTAATCTATCTATTTGGGGGGTCAATTTGAAAAGTTATCGAAGTATGGAAATCATGTCATGGATGAATATGCTGAAAACTTGAAATTTATGGTAGAAAATGAAAGGTTGTTGATAGATAAACAACTTTTACAAAGTGGTTTTTGATGAAAACATGATTTAGGGACTAAAATGTAAAGTTGTGAAAATTGAAGAAAATTTCTAAAATTTATAGAATATATGTGCTGTAAATTCTATATTGAAATTTCGATTAGGCTTGGAATAGGGAGTAAATTGCATAAATTTCATTTTCTGAGCGTAGGGATGAAATTAGAATTTATGGAAAACTTAAGGGCAAAATGGTAATTTTGCCTAGGATGTAAATTGAGCCCAGTTGAATATGAAATGTGATAAATTGATGAATAAATTCATTTATATAGATCCAGGTAACACAAATTCGAGGTTAGACCGAGGAAAAAAAGTTTCGGATTAGTAGATTTTTAAACGCGAACAAGTGTCGAGGTAAGTTCGTGTAACTTAATCGAGCAAGTAAATATGTTAAATTGAATGTTGTGTTTGTATGGAACATAACTTATATTGATGTGAATTATTTGATTGCTATAATGAAGAATTGAATACATGCTTGAAACGGTGAAAAAGGGTTAAGTTCCGTTTCAATATTGAATTCCGATGAATACATGTGCTTTCCCGAAATGAATGAGGTCCTGCACTTGTTGCTGATGGGATTTGGCTCGGATGAGTAATCCTATTGACCTCGTTATAAAAAGGATTTAGCCCAAACGGGTAATCTTGATATAATTCCTCTCGAACATATGTTACAATTAGGATTTGGCCTGGACTAGTAATCCTAATTGAGCTCTTCTGAGCAAACGTTACATAAAGGATTTAGCCTAGACTGGTAATCCTGTTATATTATATGTGGCTCGAGAGTATGTTCTTTGATTAAGAGCCCTAATGGGTACTCTTGAATAAGAATTGATGGGTTATTGAATTGTACACCTTGAGTGCATTACCTAAGTATCCATCGGAATTTCAATGATTCAACGAACAAAACTCTTGGCATGATAAGAGAATTATGGGATGAAAATAATGATGTCTTGAAGGAATATAGTATGATGAGCTCATCTATGCTTACTTGATGCATACGTGAATATTTATGTGACTAACTTGTTTGATTGAGTGTAAGTGTTTAGGTAAATTTGCCAAATTGATGAAAAGCATGTTATTGAAAGCTTAATGTTAATAAATGTGAATTGGTGAGTATTAATTTTCGTTATACAAACTTACTAAGCATGTGATGCTTACTTAGTTTTATTTTCTCTGTTTTATAGTACTCGGAAGCTCGCGAAGGTTGGAGATCAGTGGAGCATCATCGCACTATCTACTAGTTTATTTTGGGTATATATATATTAAAATCAATTTGGTATGATGACATGTATAGGATAACTTGGCCATTGTTGGCTTGAAAATGATGCTTGTAATCTAGCCATTGGAATGGCTAGTAATGGTTTGTTTTGGTATACTGGTAAGTAGCTACATATATGTTAAGTAGTTGATCAAATTATGTCAAACATATGGTCTAACTAAGATTATAAATATGTATGCATGTAAAGATATGCCATGTTGAATGATAGAATTTGCTTAATTTGAATGCTTGAAATGGTTGGTATTTGTATGTGAGTTTTAATGCAAGTTATTGGTATGATTTTGGGTGAGAAATAAAGCTAGAAATGGCTTTATTTTTCCACACGGGTAGACACACGGGCGTGTGTCTTGACCGTGTGTGACACACGGCCTAGCACATTGGCATGTGGTTTGGCCATGTGTCCCCTGCACCTTAAATTCGAGAAAACAGAATGCTCAGAATAGGGCACACGGAGGGAGACACGGGCGTGTGTCTCAGCCGTGTGTGCTTCACGACCTAGAACACGGGAGTGTGTCTTGGCCATGTGAAACTTGCACCTAATTTTGAAAAATAAAATTAACCACACGGCCTAGCACACAAGCGTGTGGCCGGCTGTGTGGCACAAGTCAGAGAGATACACGGGGTCGAACACGACCTGCAGCATGGGCATGTCCTAGGGTCACACAAGCTTGTCCCTTGGACCACACGGGCGTGTGAGCCCTGCATTTTGAAAAATTTTAGAATTTTGCAAAAAAATCTCTGAGTTCCCAATTTAGTCCCGATTTGATTCTAATACTCGTTTTGGGCCTCGATGGTCCATTTAAGGGACGTTATGAATAATCTTGAAAAATGAATAGTGATTGGAATGATTTATCTGTAAATGTTCTGTAAACTCAGGTAATGCTCTGTAACTTTGTTTCAGCGACGGATACAGGTTAGGGGTGTTACACTTCATGCCTTGTTGTGTCTTAGCTAATTGGTCCTACAGCTGCGCTTGCAACTGATCTTGCATGTTTTTCTGAATTTGTTCTAATCTCTCTAACCTTTGATCCATGGCTTTGGTTTTACCGCAGGTACCGTAACGATATTCGGTTGGCAAATTCTTGTTGGTTTCCAGGGTAACTATCATAATTTCGATTAATTAGGGTCTTTTTATGAAATTTAATGCATGTGATGAAATGTTATGCTGATGAATGAAAAATGAATGCAAAAAGAGGCATTGATTCTGATTCAATTCTATTAGAACAACTTTACTAGAAAACAAATTTCTTTACATAAAACGGGTACATTTTACATATACGGTCTTGCTCTAATACTCAAAGCCTTGACTTTCCTAAGATGCCAAGCTAATTCTCGGCCCCGATCTGATTCTAATTCGTATCTCAAGCTCAGCATGTTAGCTTGAACTGCTAAGGTTTGCAAATGATCTACTACTTCTCGTACTTGAGTCAAAGCTTCACCCATGATGTGATCTCTATCCCTAATCTGACCTTGAGAGCGTTGGAGTTGCTCTTTCCAATGTTCATTGTTTGTTTCAAGAAGTTCAACTCAGATTTCACAATTTTGCAATGCGGTCTCGAGCTCTTCTATCTTTCTCTTCAACTCTTCAATCTTAGTTAGCCTTGCTTTCAACTCAATCATAGACTTGTGACTACGATGTTGATGCATAAACCTTTCTAATTCTGCTATCTGGGCTCTCAATCTAACTTTTTCATCTCGGTTATCCAACAAATCCCTTTTTAGAGCATCTTCTCGGACTCGAGCATCTTGGAATTTCTTTTTCCACTGATCAGCTTTAATCTTTTCTTCTTGGATTTCTTGCCGCCATTGTTCCAATGTTTTACCCAACTTGGCAGTCCTCATTGACAAAAGTAGTTTCTTATAATCTGTTTTTAAATTGTCCAAGTTTTCCTCAGCCTTATTTTTCACTCTTCTCATTTTCTTAGCTTCTAACTTTTGGATGTCAACGTCTAATCCTAGCTAAATCTTTTCCTTTTCCAAATTTTCTATCCTTTTCCCTAACTCCGAACTCTTGTTTTTGAAGTTTTGCTTTACGATCTCTAATTTAGACTGGATCACTTGCAAGTGTTCTTCTATCGGTCGGGTAATTTCTTGGCTCACCGAAGGGACATTGTCATTGATTCTTTTACCCCCACCACCAATCATATTCCGGTGTCGTCATGGGATTTGCGAAAAATTTCTCATTTTGTGAGTTTGGTTCCACGCATTCGAAATTTCACGAATCTTCTTTTTGTAATTATCACCTTTGTATGCAAACTCATATTGAGCCAGCCATTGCGTTGCTGGTATAAACAACCTCAACCTATACTGTCTCGATACAAGTAGAGGGGCATATCCAACAACTCTTCATATCTCGAGTAGAGGGACCCAGTCAAAGTCTCCACATCGATACAAAATTTCATCAGAGATCATCCAAGGGGCCCTCCATTCAACATCTCCATTTTGGAAACTTTGGAGAATTGTCATCCACTTTTCTTCATAAATGTTGTCTTGTCTTGGGATAGCCACGAATTCTTTCAACGGAAAATATTCCTAGGAGAACACTCGATAAGAAACTTTTTCTACTTTCCTAAAGTGGCTATGGAACTAGAAAATTTGTACATATCCTATAAATCTTCCTTCATCCGCTCTCTGACATGTGCTTAAAGGTCTGAAAGTTTTAGCCAAAATTACCGGGACAGGAGTGACCCTTTTGTCAAGTCGGTCAAATAGATCTAAAACTGCATTATCCACATGCCTTAGTACTTTGGGAAAGATGACCAACCCGTAAATACTCAAGGTGAATACGCCGACCCTTTTCCTCGTATCCGGATGTGCCAAGATCAAATCCCACAAAATTTTCCAAGGGATGCATTTACTATCTCTTTTTTGTTTAATCTGGGCCGCGAGCCATTGCTCGCTTATCCCAGTTATGCTTATTAGCCTCTTTAAGAAAGTCGGGATGTTGGCGGCTCTAGAGTAAGCTTTGTCAGCTTGGACCTTCGGGCAATGAAGTAGAGTTGTGTACTCTTCTACGGTGGGCACCAAGTTTACCTTCTCAAAAGTGAAGTAGCTATAAGCAGAATTCCAATACTGGGCAAGAGCTCAAAATAGGTACTTATCCACTTTGACATCGAGTAAATAAGGTAAATCACCATATTCACGGTAGAATAATTGCTTGATTTCGTCATCCCATCGGTCCTATATTTCTTTCAACTCTTGAATATTATTCTGAGTCACATTAAAGCAGGTGAAATCCCATAATTCCGACAGGCTGTCGCCTTTCTCTTATTGTCTTTTCTCGGACCATATTCGCACGGCCGTATTGTCTTCCACTTAATCAAAAAATCCATTTTCCATGACAAGCTCTTTATTTAGCAACTGAACACGAATCAACACCCTCTTCTATTATGAAAATGCAATGCAATCACAGCCAAGACAAAACGAAACAAGTCAGTATATTTTATACAAAGCACAAATACAAAGCAAGAAATAATAAATAGAACATCTATTCGGGTGACTACTAAAGGTTTGATATGGTTCTACCTAGGGTGGGTTCTTAGGGTTTATTATATGCGGTTTGGTTCTAAAGTAAGGGTACCTGAACCAGCAGATTCCTCAATCCTCAACCATTATATGCTCATAAGAACTGAGTTCAGTTCAGGAGAATATAGTTCCCTATGTCCGTTCAGAGGTGAAGACCTCACGAAAACATAGGTACGGATGTATCCCGAAAGTGATCCACTATCCTATACGAAGGTGAAGACCTCACAAAGGAATAGCTTCCCACTCCACTTAAAAAGGGTAAAATGGAATAATTATGCAATGTAGTATACGTGAAAACATAAAAGAGAAACTTTCGAACCAATAAAACAGATATACTAGATCGCTATGTAACCCGAGGTAAAGACATGAAGGACGAAATGCAATGAAGGGATCATTAATTTAAACCAAATTATCAACTTTCGACAAAAAGACCAAAAAGTAATCAACTCGCGGCTTGACTCTCTTATTAGTCCCTAGTGGAGTCGCCAAGCTATTGAAACTTTTTTTTTTGGAAATAGACTTTTTTATTTTAAAACGAAAATGGAGTCGCAACCAACCCTTTTTATTTAGGTGTGATTGGATCATCTCAAAAATCAGTCATTTTAATAAAACATTAGATTTAATAAAATGATAATATTCGGTCTTACAAATCCGGAAAATGGGTTCAAGAGTCGATTACGCATGAGGAAGAATTAGCACCCTCATAACGCCCAAAATTGGTACCTACTTGATGTTTTGATGTCGGAAGTTGAAAATTCGGAGAGAAATTAAAATACGATCTCTCCTTGCATGATTTTCTTTTTAATTAAAATCACTTAACCAAAATTAAATTTTACGAAAAGGCCTTATTTCGAGTTAGTCGAGAAAAAAAGATCATGCCCCGTAAGTTAGGACACGATGCTTTGAATCCTCGAGAACAAGAATAGTCACCATTTGATCCTTATTTAAATCTTGTTTTTATTTTAAATAGGACATTCGATTACTTTGGTTCTAGGAGGATGCCATACTCTGTAAGTTAGGAGCACGACTCCTCAAATCCCAAAAATAATGAACATTGCCTCGGTTTCAAATATTTCTTATATGTTAGGTAGAACGAATGTAACCTTTTAAAACGATATACTTTTTAAATTGTCTAGGCCTAGTAATAAAATGGATAAATATATTTTAACACGATACATAGCATGGATATTAGCAAACTAAAGTAACATAGTAATGAGTAAAAAAAATGAAATGATAATATTAAAATGATAGATAAATAAATAAATAAAAGATAAAATAAAAAATACTATGCTAGTGAGTAATAATAATGCAACTATAATGATAGTAAAAACATCAATTTATAGTAATAATAGCAATAATCATGTCATGATTACTACCATAATATTAATATGAATAATAATATAATAACAAGGGTAAAAAATGCATAATAAAAAGGAAATATAAATAACATAAATATTAAATATTAAAAAAGTAAATAAATAAAGGACTAAAATAAAAAAAATGTGAAAATAAACAGGGACCAAATGGGTACATGCGTCATTCCCCAGAGGGTCAGCAAACTAAGGACCAAACTGAAAGTGAGTCAAAATTAAATGGTATAATCTAAAAAAAGAAAAAAAAAGAAAATTAGGACCACGTTAAAAAGGGTTCAAAGGCGGAAGGACTAATGCATCAAATAGACCATTCCCATGAAAACACGTGGATCCTAGGGGATCCGGATTAGGTCAGTGGGTCAGGCCTGAAACGAAGCCATTTGATGATGTCTATATAAGCCAATTTTTTTAAAAAAATTTCATTTCCACTCAGTTTTAAAAAAAAAAAGAATTAGGGCTCACTTTTTTCTCTAGAGTCGTTCCCTATCCGACCATAGGGCCGTCGTCACCTCACCGTGGCCATTGATCATCGACAACAGTGACTGTCGCCTCCGATGGCCAGAGTTACAAAAAAAATCACTTTTTTAGCCCTTTTTAACCCCCTAGGACCTCGATCTGAAGTAAAACGACGAAACCCTAAGAGATTTTTAAAAAACCTTTCGGTTTCTTAATTTATTAAAGGGTCGCTTTTATTTTCTCATCCAACGAAACTCTGACGAGACTGTCTTTCATCAGAGACAATGGCCTCGACCTCCCACGGTGAAGAACGAATCGACGCAGGTAAGAAATAATAACAATTTTTTTATTTATATTTTTGCAAAAATAAAATAGATTAAACTTGTTGCTTTTTTTTTTGTATTTGATTTCTTCATGCATCCGTAAAAATACAATATGTTTATTAGGCTTTTATAGCTGATTACATATATTTTTTCTTTTCTTTTTCATTGTTTCTACTATCTCTATCCTATGTCTCGTTTCTTTTTTTTCTTTGCAAGTATTCGTGGCAAGGTCAACGGCACTGGGGGCCGCGCCTTGCCATTTCGGTGAAAGGAGGGGGAGAGACCTCAAGTGGCATGTCCACTGACGTGGCGAAGAAGCGGCGCCGAAACTCTTAAGGTGAAATTAAGGTTTCTATTAGTTTAGGATAGTTGGGCTATTGGGCTTTGGGTTATTGGGTATTAGGTTTAGTAGATGGATTTAGCTATTGGGCTCTTTTTTATTTGGGCCAATCTATTTTTGTAAATGGACTTAGACTTTTTATTTTTGGTTTTATTTTGGGCCAGATGAATTTGGGCCACTACAATACTGATATATGAATATCATGTAACGCCCTCAACCTGATTTGATTCATTGGGTCCGAATCTTGGGTGTTATCACATTAATCACTTAACAAAATTTAGTAAAATAGTTAGCAATTTCCCTTACTTAAAACATTTATCTGTTTATTTTATTTAAAAACTCCATATAAAATAACAAAGGAAAGTAATTAATTAAAAATATACATATTGCTTCAGACTTGTTACAATTTATTATAACACATGGTTTACGAAACACAATCTCTTAGGGTGTAGTCCTACTAAATGCCAATTTTTCCAAAACACCCGTTGTATGCATTATATCCCCGTTTGCATCATCTCTGGCACATTCTTAGCGTTGTCTCTCCTAGCCCTCTCACTTAAACAACAATACATGAAATATAAACATATCACTAGTAAGTTCATAGGAACTTAGTGAGTTTTGATCACAATATACCTTTTAACCTTTCTTGATAAATTCTTCATCTTGAATGTTGAATCTCCCTATATATATATATATATATATATATATATATATATATATATCTTTGGCGAATACCTTCAAACTATCAGTTATATAATTTTGTACTTATACGCTACTTATCATTCATGTCATATCGCCATTCATCCAACTACTTGGCTGACTTCAGGTCTTGACAGTCGATACTATTTTTTTCTTTTCTCGTTAGACAACTTTCAACAGTTATTCTCTAATAGAAAATTGCAGGCACTATTCTTGGCGAATACCACTTACTGTTCATACTTTTGGTGGATAACTATACTGATTTTGCTAAATCAAATCATAATTTAGACAATACCCTGATTCAACCCAACGCATACTCATTCTGATGGAGAACCCTCTAGATCGTTTAGAAGAATTATGCACATTTTTGTTACAAGGCACAAAACATCTAATATATCGAACAACTCAGATTTCATCAGGGCTCAAAACAATACATAATACTATGCAAATACAATGAATACCAGTTAACTCAGAATTTCACCTTAATAGCATGATAATTCAAATTAACGGACTCTTATGTCAAATACGCCCATTTATTATACTGACAGATAATCACGGCGGATACCCTCTTTGAACATACTGAATCATACTTCTTTTCAAGAGACTTCCTTTAAGACTTATTCAATTTATCACAAAACTTTTCACACTAAAGTTTCTGATAGATCATATCCTTAACATAAACTTACCAGAATATGCCACTAGGGCTAGACAGAATATGCCACAAAGGCTAACATAATATCACAATAGGCTAACATAATGCCACTAAGGCTAACAGAATGCTACAAAGGCCCAATTAGAATACGCCATAAAGGCCAAACAGAATACTACAAATGCTAACAGAATACCACCTAGACACCCCATAAACTGTTGTATTTGCGATATGAATTTGCCTAAACTCAAATCGTGTGAGGCTTGCCCATATCGCCCTGGGGCACGCAGAGAACCACAGTCGATAAATACGACTCATCCACCTTTTTCAGAATGTGTCATGGCCATGGACTTTTCTTTAGAATTTTCATATCAGAATTCATGTTTACTGTCTCAAGAACTTCATCGAATACCACCGCGGTGTCCAAACTCACATCACAACCTCTCCACACTTAGATACATTCCACTCCTAAACATTTTCAATCTTACATAACATATCTAATTTAAACATATATTCAGGTAAGCTAACTCATTTTCTTAATCAAATCATACCTCAATACATGCTTCATATGCATCAACACAATCACATCACACAGTATACATTCCAGACATAAGTTTCTCAGTATCACACACACTCATACACACAATTCATCATATTCTAGACTCACAAAGACTTATATTAGGAAACAAATACTTACTTTCCAGCAATCATTCATGTACTCACACACTGTTTTCAAGAATATCAATCACAAAAAATATACTTATATGAACTTGTTTGAGTTGATATTAGAGACTCACTTTGCAGAAGATCAAAATCTTCAATTCTGAACGTCTTTCACAAACTTGTAGCATCAACTGCTTAAATGAACGTAGGTTAACCATTAAAACTCATTTACAAACATATTGATAACATCCCATCTATAGATAACCCCTATGCATGGCCTTTTAATCATAACTTACTGCATGTATATATCATAGTACCCTTAATCTTAACATGCAAAGTTGTCAGACTTACCAGGAGATAGAACATCCTCTGTTTATTCCCAAGAATCCTTAGCTTCCAGTTTACATAAGAATAGCAACCATCAATAACATTTTATGTTTAAGAATTTAAGAGTCATTTTTGAAGGAAGAAGAAACTTTCTCATGAACCTTACTCACACACACATATGTAATCCACTTCTGCTTAGTAGAATTTGATAAGTGTCAAGAAACTTCAAAATATGCCCTTCTTAATGGCTTACAGAATCCGGAAGAATCATAAATGAGATTCTTGTCCAAAAACTATTTGACCAATCAGTTTAATTGGTTTATAACCAGATCTAGTTACCAAGATATGCTTTTCACAGTGCTTGAACAAACTAGGCAAACTATACATTTGGTCGTAACCTACAAGAGCTAAGTTTTCTTTTATCAAATTCTTTCTTTTTTTGAAGAACACGTCAAAAACTAAATCCTGATATACTTCTATAAGCAGATACTCAATTTGCCAAGACATAAATTCACTAGAATAAGCAGATACTCAATTTGCCAAGACATAAATTCACTAGAAGTTTACAGTTTGGCGAACTAACCACCAGAGTGTGCCAGAACAGACAACTTCACGTATACACGCCTTCAACTCGAATCATCTAGATTTAGGGTGTGACATATCATATATGGGTGCGAAACTTTCCAAGTTGTCTCCCTTTACTAACTTCGAAAAACACACTAGAGTTTTTTTAGATTTCAACTATGTAATTTTTGTAAAGGTTAAATCACTATTTGGAAACTGAATTTGGTAACTATTTTTATATTGGGTTTTGAATTGTTTTTTAAAAGTTAGTTCTTGAATTTGACAACAATTTTTATATTGAGACTTGAATTAGGTAATTATTATCGTATTGAGGCTTGAGTTTTTTTTTTCAAGTTAGTCTTATACTTAATAATTGTTCGCACATTAAGATCTAAACTTAGGGTTTTCAAGAAAATTTCATGGGCTAACTTGGACAAAAAAGGTTCAAGCTTTAATGTGAGAAAAATTACCAAATTTAGGGATTAGATTGAAAAAAAATTTAAAACCCAATATGAAAAGAAAAAAAATTGTATTGACCCTCTTTGTAAATTAGGATCCACACGAAGCTCAACCAAGCTTCCAGTCGAAATGAGTGGATGGTAAGGATGACAAAATCCGATCTGCCCCATGGATTTCGAATTCAGAGCGAATTTTTTTGTTTGAAAAGTGGATGCAGGGCGGGTGGAATTTTTTTTTTCTTTTGGATAGTGGTATAGAGCAGTTATGGTAATTGCTTGTCTTGCTTCGACCTGCTCCACTATATACACTTACCATTTTATCCTTGTATATATAAACTATTAAAAAGGTAAAAAAATGTAATAACGTAATATATAAAAAAAATCTTATATTTTATGTTTAAATATTTTTTAGAGAATTATATTTAAATATTTACTTGACTTTAAAAAATTGAAAAAATTTAAAAATAAATAGTAACAATTAAATTGAAGTGGAGTGCGATAGGGTAGGACGAAGATAAATACATCTAACATCTATGGAAGTAATAATAAATTTTAAAATTATATATCCATAATAAAATATATCAATTATAGAAGGATAATAAATTTAACAATATTCGCTTCGTAGCACTCCTTTACCGTCTCCGATGGATGGGGTTATAACTAACAACATGAACTTGACAGGTATTTTTTTAATATATTTCAAGGACAGGAAGCGCTTATGTTTGGTCGGTTTGATTGATAGCTACCACAGAAAATTTCAAGGATATCTGGGAATTTGACTCCTTAAAATTAGGTGTCTTTTTGAATAATTTATCCACAAATTCTACCTTGTAAATACCCATCACCATCTCTCATGTTTCAATCATGTCGTCTATTTGAGTTAGAACATCATTTAGACTAAAAAATAAATATACAAACCCATCCGAATAAAGATTGTGAATAATGGGTTATTCTTCTTCTCTTTCAACGCGCCTCCTTGCTCTTGCACTTTCAGTCTCTCTTTTATTCACTTCCTCCTCCGGCCATGGTCACTCTTGGGACCCTTATACCGATAAGGCCAAAATGATCCACCATGATGGTCCGATGCTCACCGGAAACGTTAAACTAGCCTTAATGTGGTACGGAGATTGTGGGAAAGACATAAAGAATACGATGAGGAATTTCATAAAATCGTTGGTGTTGCCAGGCAAAGACCACCTTCAACCTCAAGTCACCCGTTGGTGGGAAGTGGTGGAAAGTTATCAAGCCATGATGCCAGGCGCAAAGCCTGGGAAAAGCCCCAAAATCAAGGTGGAAGTGGTGAAACAATCGACTAATAAATCATATAAACATGGAAAAGTCTTGACTTTGCAAGCACATATCCCAATTCTTATCGAGGAACTCACTAAGGGCGATACTAGTGTCCTTCCCGTCATCGTTGCCGCAAGAGATGTCTCCATTCAAGGACTTTGCAATGGAAAGTGTGCCGATCATCTACTTACTGGTAACCAATTTCTTTTTCTTCCTTTGAATCTCTTTAAATATTATTATTTATTGGTTATAATGTTTTGGAAATTACAGAGGAACCCAAGCCGCGCCCATACATCATCGTCGGGAACCCAGAAACTGAGTGCCCTGAAGAATGTGGATGGCCTTTCGTTCCCGCTGAACCTGGCTCAAAAGGACCAGTCCTTAAACCACCAAGTGGCAATATGGCAGCTGATGCTATGGTCATTGCCTTCGCCAGCGCTTTGGCTGATGCGGTCACAAACCCTATGGAGAACGGCATCTACCATGAGAACAGCGCCACTCCTATGGGTCCTGCCGCTGTTTGCAAAGGCATTTTTGGCCCTGGCGCTGCCCCTGGAAACCCTGGCAAGGTCCAAACCGACCCCAAAACTGGTGGAAATTTCAATGCGCATGGCAATAATAGCAAAAGGTTCTTGCTTCCTGCAATCTGGAACCCCGCTACTAAAGCTTGCTGGACTCTCTAAGGGAGGTGGTTATGCAAATTGGAGAGAAAATATTAAACCCACACACCCAACACACACACACACACACAAAGAAAAGTTTTTTGATGTTCTAATTCTTTTGTATCTTTGTTCTATTTCTAAATATTAAATATTTATTTTATGCTTCTAATCTTTGTAATTTTTTTTAGCTTGACGGTAAAAGCTTCCCTCAAACATTTAAAAAAGAAAAACAATTTCAATCAATCCACTACTTAAATTTTCAAAATGCCTTTTCAAATTTTTTTTCCAAAAAAAAAAAAAATTAAGATCCTACTTTTTTTTTTTTGCACTTAATTGGGTACTTAAATTTTTAAAATATATCAAAAAGGCCTTCAAACTTTTTCAAAAAAAAAAAACAATTAGACCATTGTAATTTTTTCACGCAATTAGGTACTTGAACTTTCAAAATGCATTAAAAAAGCCCTTAAATTTTTTTCAAAAAAAAAAGCAACTAAGCCCTTTATTTTTTTCACTCAATTAGGTATTTGAACTGTAAACTACATCAAAAAGGTTCTTTAACTGTTAACTTTAACAAATGACCATTAAAACTAACTACACCTAATTTTTCCAGTTAAAATCACCCCGTGTCACAATCACGGTATGACATGTAGCAAAAAATTTTAAAAAAATAAAAATCAATAAAAATTTTAAAAATTTTAAAAATATTAAAATTTATTAAAAATTATAATAAATCGTAAAAAATTATAAAATATTGTAAAATTTTATAAAAATTATAAAATGTATGAAAAAGACCCTTTAACCATTAACTTTAACTGGTGACCGTTAAAGTTAACGACACCCAATTTTTTTACTTAAAGTCATAATGTGTAGCAACACATTATGACATGTGGCGAAAAATGATAAAAAATAAAAATCAATAAAAGTTATAGAAAAAATATAAAATGCTTCTTTTAGTAAAATAATTTTTATAATGTTTTTTTACGAATTTTATATTTCTTTACATTTTTATAATTTTCTTACGACTTTATAAAAATTTATAAATTTTTTCTATATTTCTATATTTTTATAAAAAAATTTTACGATTTTTATAATTTTTTTCTAATTTTTAATATTTTTTATTAAAATGTAATCATTTTTATAACTTTTATTGATTTTTATTTTTATCATTTTTTGTCACATGTCACGCTGTGGTTGTTACACGTGGTGGTTTCAACTGAAAAAAATTAGGGGTGGTTCAAGTTCCCAATTGAGGGCAAAAAAAGCAAGGGCTTAATTGCTTTTTTGAAAAAGTTTGAAGGCCTTTTTTATGCATTTTGAAAGTTCAAGTACCCAATTGAGTGCAAAAAAAAAAAAGCAGGGACTTAATTGCTTTTTTGAAAAAGTTTAAGGGTCTTTTTATGCATTGTAAAAGATCAAGTACCCAAGTGAATGAAAAAAAAAAGAAATAGGGGTTTAATTGTTTTTTTTTTTTGAAAAAGTTTAAGGGTCTTTTTACACTCTTAAGCCTTTTTTTTATGAATTATGAGGATGACAAATCCCTAAAAGCATCGCGACTAGCGACTCAAACTCAAACCACACATTGAACGATGAACACCCTTACCATAAGACCAACATGGTATTCTTTTTTAAAAACAGTAATTAGACTATGCATACACAACTAAATATTTGAATCTCTCACTATTCACTATCTGCTTCAAATAATATATATTTAGAAAATAAAACAATTATACTATGTAAATATGATACGAAAAAGTTTTTATAATACCCCAAAATATTAAAAAAATAAATCTTAATGATAAATTTAATCACTAACATTTGTATTATTTTGTCAAAATTGTAACACCTCTTACCCGTATTCGACGTCGGAACCGGGTACGAGGTATTACCGGACTTAACATACTTCATCATGTAATATTGGGCCATAATTTTCATTCAAACTGAAAACATTTCATTCGTTTTCACAACGTCCCTATTATGGGTCTACTAGACCCGAAACATACACATGGAGTGATCTGGGACTGAACTGGAAACTTACGAACACTTGGGAAATTTTGTCTCAAAACATGACCACACGCCCGTGTGGATAGGCCGTGCAGTCACACATGCCCATGTCCCTAGTCCGTGTGGATTTTATTTTTCATTTCGAATCTACAGGGGTTTTCACACAGCCTGGCACACGCCCGTGTCTATGGCCCGTGTCCCTCACACAGCTATGACACGCCCGTGTGCTGGCCTGTGTGATGAATTGAATTTTTCGCAATTTAGATGCAAGGGACACACAACCTATCAACACGCCCTCGGTAGACACACGCCCGTGTGTCTACCCGTGTGGACAATTATAAGGCTATTTACCAAGCCAATTGCCACCCTGAAAAACAATCACACTTATACCAATTCATTCAACACATAGCATAGCAATAATACACCATTAACATTCATTAATTCATCATACATCTACTTCACACACTATTCATTCAATTGCATTACATTGTACTTCATGAACTTCATCATCATTGATCATGTATAACTTAACTATTATTGGCCAATTCTAATGGTCATTTACAAAATGAGTTAAGTAGCATTAATAGCCAACACCTTGGCTAATCAATATGACATAACAAAATGACCAAATACCTATACATGCCATACTCAAAATAATCGAACTTTACTATACCAAAAGAATAGCTTGATAGTGTGAACCGAGCTCCGACGTTCTACGATCCCTGAGCTAGCTTGGCGATGCTATAAGGAAATGGAAAAGAAAAGGGGTAAGCATAAAGCTTAGTAAGTTTGCATGCAATAGATAATAACATAAAATCTTATGACATAGTCATACTTTACTTTAAGTAATAATAAAGTTCTCAAGCATATCGACATAGCTTAGTCATGCTTACTCATACCAATCACATATCTCATATCGAACTTATTTCTCGTAAGTATCTCATATGCACCTGTATCACTTAATCACATAACTTTAGCACTTTTTCCAACTTGAATATAAACTTAGCTCTTTATCATCTTTAACATAAACTGTATTCTTTACCCGTTGAACCACTTGGAATATCGAAAGATACCCGGGGTTCGTCATACACTTAGTAAGATGCCAATGCCATATCCCAGATATGGTCTTACGTAGGATCACATGTTGATGCCGATGCCATATTCCAGATATGGTCTTATACGGGATCTCATATCAATGTCGATGCCATATCCCAAATATGGTCTTATACGAGATCGTATATCGATGCCATGTCCCAAACATGGTCTCACACGAAATATCTTATTCGATGCCGATGTCATAACCCAGATACGGTCTTATACGGGATCTCAACTCGGTGCCGAGGCCATATCCCAGATATGGTCTTATACGAGACCTTATGAATCTCATGTCTTAACAATGATATCCTTTTTATTCTGTAGGTCAACCGGGATTGCCACATCATAAGTTTTCATCATGTTCTCATCGAACATCATTGATCAATTTTCATAGAAATAATGTACATTTCATGAAATCTAAAGCATTTCAATACATAATGACATAAAGTTAATTTATTACACAGAAACTTACCTCGGTACCAAAATGTGTATAATTGTTCGATTTAGTCCACCACTTTGTTCTTTCCTCAGTTTCAGTTCGGACTTCGTGTTTCTTGATCTATAATGAAAATTTTACTCTTTTAATGATCACATTGACTAAATCGAACCATGAATCATAATTTAGAAAAATTATAATTTTGCCCCTATGCTTTCTCATATTTACAAAATGGTCCCTAGGCTCGTATAATCAAATATACTCATTTCCTTGGTTACCCAAGCCTAGCCGAACCTATTTTAAGCTTATAGTAGCTCATATTTTCCTTCAAAATTGATTTTTATTACATATTTTATCACTTTTACAATTTGGTCCTTTTTTATGAATTTTCCATGAAAATCACTTAGAAAAAGATGTTTATCATACATCAAACTTTCATATTCCTCCATTAAACATAAAAATACATGCATGTCATACATGGGTAAATTTTTGAACATGAACCCTAGCTCAAAATATAGCTAGAAATACCTAAACTGAGTTACGAGGATCTCAAAAATACGAAGAACATTAAAAACGGAGCTAGGAGGTACTTACAATCAAGCTTGAAAGATGACAAAACCCTAGCTATGGAAAGCTTGAAATTTTCGACACTTAGGAAGAATATAGACACCATTTTTTACTTCTTTTTCCCTTTTAATTAACTTATTAACCAAATGACCAAATTGCCCTTAAGGCCCATTTCTTGAGATTTTTCCTTCCCATGTCTATTTTTGTCCATCATAAGTTATAATGGTCTAATTGCTAAATAAGGACCTCTAATAATTTTTCTAATGCTATTTTATACTTGAATC
Organism: Gossypium australe; assembly: GCA_005393395.2. NCBI lineage: Eukaryota > Viridiplantae > Streptophyta > Magnoliopsida > Malvales > Malvaceae > Gossypium > Gossypium australe. The sequence continues at coordinate 14,460,813 of CM016615.1, read as the reverse complement.
TTCTAGAATATCATATTTTTCAATTTTTGCAATTTAGTCCTACTAGATAAATTGTTCACTAAATCATAAAATTTCTTCATGAAATTTTCACACAATCATGCAAACATGTCATAGACCTCATAAAAACCATAAAATACATATTTCTACCTCGGATTTGTGGTCTCGCAACCACTATTTCGACTAGGCCCTAAATCGGGTTGTCACAATTCTCCCTTAGGGATTTTCGTCCCCGAAAATCTTACCAGTAAAAAGGTTGGAATATTGGTTTCTCATAGCCTCCTCGGGCTCCCATGTAGCCTCTTCTACCCCATGTCTTTGCCATAGTACTTTCACAAGGGCTATACTTTTATATATTAACTGTTTAACTTCTCGTGCCAAAATCTTAACCGGCTCTTCACCATAAGTCATGTCCAGTTGAATTTCAACCTCTGTCGGTACAATCACATGTGAAGGGTCTGATCGGTAGCAACGTAACATAGACACGTGGAATACATCATGAATCTTTTCCAACTCAGATGGCAATGCCAATCGATAGGCTACCAGTCCTATCCTCTCGGTAATCTCATACGGTCCAATAAAGTGCAGACTCAACTTGCCTTTCCGGCCAAATCTGAGAACTTTCTTCCATGGTGATACTTTCAAAAATACTTTATTACCAACTTGAAACTCAATCTCTTTTCGTTTCAAATCCGCGTAGGACTTTTGCCTATCAGAAGCAGCTTTTAAGTAATCACGAATCACTTTTACTTTATCTTCGATTTCTCTGACTAGATCGACCCCATGAATCTGATTCTTTCTAAGTTCAGTCCAATATAGGGGCGTTCGGCACTTACGCCCATACAATGCCTCATAAGGCGCCATTCTCAAACTCGACTAGTAACTGTTATTGTAAGCAAATTTCACTAACGGTAAGTACTTTTCTCAATTACCTTGAAATTCTAAAACACAATATCGAAGCATGTCTTCAAGTATCTGTATTATCCTCTCCGATTGTCTGTTGGTTTGCTGATGGAAAGCTATACTAAAATTCAACTTTGTGCCCAAGGCCTCTTATAACTTTTTCCAAAACCGTGATGTAAATCTCAGATCTCTATCTGAAATAATCGATAATGGTACTCCATGTAATCTCACAATTTCTAACACATACAAATCCACTAACTTATCAAGTGAATAGTCAATACGTACCGGTATAAAGTGGGCTAACTTTGTAAGTCTATCAACCACAACCCATACGTCATCCTTCTTTTTCGGTGTCAAAGGCAAACCTATCACAAAGTCCATAGTAATACGGTCCCATTTCCACTCGAGAACCATAACAGGCTGAAGTAGACCCAAAGGTACTTGGTGTTCAGCTTTGACTTCCTGACAAATCAAGCATCTCAATACAAACTCAGAAATATCTTTCTTCATATTCTGCCACCAATACCATTTCTTTAAGTCATTATACATCTTTGTGTTGCCTGGATGTACAAATAAACATCCATTATATGCTTAGTGCAAAATTTTCCGAATACGCTCGTCATCTCTGGGTACACAGACCCTATCTCGAAACACCAAACATCCTTCGAAATTAATCCGAAAGTCTGACTCAACACCCGACTCACACTGAACCCTCTTGGCCTGTAAATCGCTGTCGCCTTTCTGAGCTTCACAAGTCTCTTGGAGAAACATCGGTCTAGCTCTCAACTCGGCTAAAATTAGAACCATCATCTGAAAAAACCATCCGTGTATTCATGGCTCTCAATACAAACAAGGATTTCCTACTCAAGGCATCAGCGACGACATTCGCCTTTCCCGGATGGTAGTCAATCACTAGCTCATAATCCTTTATCAACTCTAGCCATCTTCGTTGTCTTAGATTCAATTCTTTTTGAGTCATCAAGTACTTTAGGCTCTTATGATCAGTGAATATCCGACATTTCTCACCATACAAATGGAGTCTCCAAATCTTCAATGCAAACATGATAGCGGCTAACTCCAAATCATGGGTCGAGAAATTCTTCTCGTGTGGCTTTAACTGGCTAGAGGCATAAGCTATCACATTGCCTTCTTGCATGAGTACACAACCCAATCCATTCTAGGATGCATCACTATAGACTACAAATTCTTTGTAACACCCCTATCCCGTGTTCGTCGCTGGATCAGGGTTAGAAGCGTTACCGGACAGATCGAAAACATTCACAGAAAATTTCATACTTTCAATCATCATTCTCAAACACAATGTCCCTTAAATGAGTCCTTGAAACCAATTGCATGCTTATAAATCGGGTGAGGACTAAACCGAAATACAAAAAAATTTCATGAAAATTAAAAACTTTTCTAATATGCAGGGGATACACGCCCGTGGGAGGAGACCGTGTGCCCTCAACGGATGATAGACACCCTCGCGTGTCTTTCCCGTGTTCATATACTGACTTACCCTCCACGGCCACTAAGCACGCCCGTGCAGTGAGGCCGTGCACTCTTAGGCCACATATTGACTTCACCACCACGACCATTGAGCACGCCCGTGTGCCATGGCCGTGTGCTCTTATGTTAGCTACTGACTTGGTCCCACGGTCTCTATGCACGCCAGTGTGCCATGGCTGTGTGACATTATAGGCCATTTACAAGGCCAAAATGTCACCCACTTGGGACAAACCTACAAACAACATATATAATCTCATTTCATTCACATATAACCACCAAAATATACCAAATAGCCATCCAAATCATACACATTTGACAGCTAAGGTAATCACAACAATACATTCAATACCAATTCCAAACATACCAATTTGCATGACCAAATCTCAATTATGCTCAAGCACCATCCATCTATATACTTACCATCTCATAACCATTTCATATATCGACTAATCATGCCAAAACAACTTCACATATCATATTCCTTTAAGCATATTACCAAAACATAACTAGCCAAATCACATGGCTAAATTCACTTTACATCTCATATCAAGGACTAGCCTATACATGCCATATCCAGCCATATACATATTCAAAGTGTACCAAAATGATTTTAGTAGTGTGATGATGATCCGTGACAGTCCCGAGCCTTCAGTAGCTTTAACGACCTATAAAATAGAGAAAACACACACAGAATAAGCTTTCCAAAAGCTTAGTAAGTCATATACAAATAAACTTGGTATGGAAGGTATATATGCAAATAAATACGTTGGCACATATCAATCACCTAGCAAACTTTCACTTATTTTCTTTGGTTCATACACTTTTGACCACATTAGCCATTTTCACAATTCAAGAATCATATAAACACATAGCTCATCTAGCCAAAACATTTCTTATCATATCATAAATTCCATATACATATCATCATAGTAAGATCACTTAAATGCTTACCTTTTATACACAATTAGTGTATAATCAACGTACCTGAATCAGATTTATAACCACATAATTGTTCATAGCTCGGATTTGTAATTCGTATCACAGACTTGCCCGTTGAACCAATAGGAATCTAGTAGGATACTCAGAAAGCTTAGAATAGTCGTACAATTCCATCGTCCCAGCGAGGTCTTAAATGCACTCGGATATCGATGCCACTGTCCCAGACAGGGTCTTACACGAATCAATACGATGCCAATGTCCCAGACATGATCTTACACGTAAAGCTCATATCGATGCCAACGTCCCAGACGTGGTCTTACTCGTAAAACTTATATCGATGCCAACGTCCCAGACGTGGTCTTACACGAGTCTCAAATCAATGCTAACATCCCAGACGTGGTCTTACATGATAAAACTGAACAGATACCTATGTCATGACATATCTAATCCTATCTATTCCTAGGTTCGTACGGGACTTCTCGGGCTTAGTCGCTATATCATACTTATCTCAGAATTCATATTCATAACTTCTCATAAGTATCCATAATCAACATTAGTCATATGAACAATTATAATATCATACAAGTACGTTTATTTGCATAATGACTTACCTCGGATTCGGTATATCGAAATGAAGACGGCTACTCGATTACTTTCGCTTTCCCGCGATCTAAATCCGTTTTCCTCGGTTCTTGATCTAAACATATTCAGAATTAATCCTTTTATTCACTAATTCAATCAATTTAATCCAAATATACACATTTAGGGCAATTTGCAAATTAACCCTCATAATTACACACTTTATCAATTTAGTCCAATTTTCTCAAAACATCAAATATACACAATTTGTTCACACATAAGCATAGCCGAACCTCCCTAGGGACTATATAAGTCCAAATATTCTTCAAATTCGCAATTTAGTCCTCTAAAATAATATTTTCACAATTTAGCCCTATTTAGCTAAATTCATCAAAAATTCAAGAACAAAGTATGTTCATCTAGCTCATATCTTTCATTTAACACCAAAAATCATCAAAAAGCTTCACATATCATCAATGGCATCTCACACAAACATTATCAATTCATCAAATTGGGACATGGGTTTGATAGCTCTCAAAGCAACGATTGCAAAAACGTAGAAATTATCAAAAATGAATCAAAAACTAACCTTGCATTTAAGCTTGTAATAGCCGAATGCTTAGCCAAAGTTTTCTTTCTTTTTCTTTAGTGGTTTCGGCAAGAAGATGATAAAATGAGACAACCCACTCATGTTCCTTTATTATAATATAAACATAACTTATAAAATAATTATAATATAACTTTAACTATTAAAGTAAATGTAATAAACATATAATATAAATATATATATCATCATTCATTGCCGTCCACTATACATAGGTTTGGCTTAATTGCCATATAAGGCCTTCACCTTTACAAAGCCACAACACAATGGTACTTCAACAAATAACATGCAACTTTCACATTCAATGCAATTTCATCCTTTAATCAAATTAAACACACAGACAGTCAAATTAACTTACGGAAATTTAGCACATGCTTATTCACATATCAACGGCATAGAAAATAATATTAAAATATTATACAGACTCGGATTTGTGGTCCTGAAACCACTGTTCCGACTAGGGTGTAAACCGAACTGTTACAATTCTCTCCTCTTAGGGATTTTTGTCCCCGAAAATCTTACCGTTAAACAGAGTCGGATATTGTTGTCTCCCTGAATCTTCCGGTTCCCAAGTTGCCTCTTCAATTCCGTGCCGATTCCATAATACTTTCACCAATGGAATTTTCTTATTTATTAACTTTTTCACTTCACGAGCTAAGATACGGATCGGTTCCTCTTCATATGTCATATCAGATCGAATTTCGATTTCAGATGGGGCAATCACATGTGATAGATCGGATCGATATCCACGGAGCATCGAAACATGGAATACATTATGTATCTTTTCTAACTCAGATGGCAATTTTAATCTATATGCAATAGGCCTGACACGTTCAATGATCTCATACGGCCCGATGAACCTCGGACTCAATTTGCCTTTACGTCCGAATCGGTGCACTTTCTTCCATGGAGACACTTTCAAAAATACTTTGTCGCCGATCTCAAATTCTATATCTTTTCGTTTCAAATCTGCGTAAGACTTTTGACGATCATATGCTGCTTTTAAATAATCTCGGATCAGTTTCACTTTCTGTTCTGAGTCTTTTATCAAATCAACCTCATGTAACTTACTCTCACTGAGTTCGGTCTAATACAGAGGTGTACGACATTTGCATCCGTACAAAGCTTCATATGGTTCCATTTTGATGCTCGTCTGAAAGCTATTATTATACGCAAATTCGATCAACGGCAGATATTGTTCCCACGAACCATGAAACTCAAGTACACAACATCTTAACATGTCTTCAAGAATCTGAATAATCCGTTTGGACTGACCATCTGTTTGCGAATGAAAAGTTGTACTGAAGTGTAATTTCGTGCCCAAAGTTTCTTGCAATTTCTTCCAGAATCGCGATGAAAATCTCGGATCTCTATTTGACACAATAGATAGTGGCCTCGTGCAATATTACAATCTCAACAATATAAAGCTCGGCTAATCTCTCCAGTGAGAAATCAGATCTTACCGGAATAAAATGGGCAGATTTAGTTAATCGGTCAATTACGACCCATATCGCATCTTTCTTTCTCGGAGTCAGGGGCACACCAGAAACAAAGTCCATTGTTACTCTATCCCATTTCCACTCAGGAAACAGAATCTGTTGTAGCAATCCATACGGTACTTGATGTTCAGCTTTCACTTGTTGACAGACTAAACATTTCAAAACAAAGTCAGAAATGTCTCGTTTCATACCAGACCACCAGTAGTATCGTTTTGAAACATGATACATTTTAGTACTTCCCAGATGAACAGATAGACGACTGCTATGTGCTTCATTCAAGATCAACTGAATCAACTCTGGATTTCTCGGAACGCAGATACGATCCTGGAATCTCAAACAACCATCCACAATTTGAAATTCAAAGTCAGAATTCATTTCACACTGAGCTCGTTTCGCTAACAATTCATTATCAAACTTCTGAGCATCAAATATCTGTTGTAAAAACAACAGTTTTGCTTTTAATTCTGCTAACATAGAACAATTATCAGACAAATCCAGCTGAGTATTCAAAGCACTTAGTGCAAACAATGATTTTCTACCCAGAGCATCTGCAACAACATTTGCTTTACCTGGATGATAATCTATCACAAGCTCATAATCTTTCAACAACTCAAGCCATCTTCTCTAACGCAAGTTCAAATCTTTTTGAGTCATCACATATTTCAAACTTTTATGATTTGAAAATACGTGACATTTCTCACCGTATAGATAATGACGCCAAATCTTAAGTGCAAACACAATTGCAGCTAATTCAAGGTTGTGTGTCGGATAATTCTTTTCATGAGGCTTCAACTGTCTTGAGGCATAAGCTACAACTTTGCCTTCTTGCATCAAAACACATCTCAAACCATTTAGTGAAGCATCACTGTATACAACAAATTCTTTACCTGATTCTGGCTGTACTAACACTGGAGCTTCTGTTAACAGAGTTTTCAACTGATGAAAACTTTTCTGACATTTATCTGACCATTCAAATCTAGCATCTTTCTGAAGTAATCTAGTCAACGGAGTAGCTATCATTGAAAATCCTTTTACAAATCGACGGTAATAACCAGCCAAACCCAGAAAACTACGGACTTCAGACACGTTTTTTGGAGGTTTCCAACTCAGAATAGCAGAAATCTTACTCGGATCCACTCGGATTCCAGAGGCTGATACAATATGCCCCAGAAAACTAACCTCGTGCAACCAGAATTCACATTTGCTAAATTTCGCGTACAATTGCTTTTCTCTCAAAGTTTGCAACACAATTCTCAGGTGTTCAGCATGCTCATTTTCATCACGTGAATAAATCAAAATGTCATCTATAAATACCACAACAAATCGGTCTAGGTACGGCCTGAAAATTCTGTTCATCAAATCCATAAAAACAGCAGGAGCATTGGTTAGTCCAAATGGCATAAATAGAAACTCATAATGCTCGTACCTCTTTCTAAAAGCAGTTTTCAGAATGTCTGAATCTTTAACTCTCAACTGATAGTATCCCGATCTCAGATCAATCTTGGAAAACATAGTAGCTCATTTTAACTGATCAAATAAATCGTCTATTCGAGGCAACAGATTTTTATTCTTTATTTTCACTTTATTCAACTGACGATAATCGATACACATCCTCATCGTGCCATCTTTCTTTTTCACGAACAGAACAGGAGCACCCCAAGGCGAGAAACTCGGTCTAGCAAACCCTCTCTCAGTCAATTCTTGCAACTGTGACTTTAACTCTTTTAACTCTGTTGGTGCCATTCTATAAGGAGCTATCAAAATAGGTGTAATACCAGGCCAATACCAAATTCAACTTCACGGATCGGAGGTAAACCCGATAACTCTTCAGGGAACACATCGGAATACTCACAAACAATAGGCACTGATTCAACTTTCTTCTCGGTTATTTTCGAATCAATCACATAAGCAAAGTATGCCTCATAACCCTTTTTCACATAACTCTGAGCTTTCAAAATAGATATCACAGTATGCAATCCATTCAAATCATCAGACTCAATCCGTACAATCTCATCATTCGGACATCTCAAATCTATAGTCTTTCTTTTGCAGTTCACAACAGCATCATTCATAAACAACCAATCCATACCCAGAATAATATCAAATTCATCAAATGGCAAAAGCATCAGATCAGCAGGGAAACATATATCTCGAAACATTAACGGACAGTTCTTGCATACTTTTGTCAATAAGGACACTTTTATCTAAGGGGTTCGATACTTTTATAGCAAACTCAGTAGACTCTACAGGCAAAGTCTTGCTGGATACTAAATTCATGCATATATATGAATACGTAGAACCAGGGTCTATCAAAGCAATCACAGAAGTATCATAAAGAGTAAAAGTACCAGTTATCACATCAGGTGATGAGGCTTCCTCTCGAGCTCGAATAGCATACGCTCTGGCTGGCACTCTTGCTTCAGATCTGACAACATTGTCTCTCGTAGTTCTCTGACTACCACTAAAATTTCTTATATTCTTCGATGGTCTACCTCTCAAAGGTACATTATCAGATCTCAAATTCTGAACAGCTTCTCGCTCTACAGTCTCAGGGCAATCACGGATAAAATGATCAAGTGACCCACATCTGAAGCAAGCTCTGTCATTTAATCTATAGCTTCCCGGATGCCTTTTTCCGTAATGTTTACATTCAGGTCTCTCAGATCGAACATTACCAACGCTGGCCACTGAAGTTGCTGGAGTTCTGGAATTCATTTGCGATCTAGCTCGATTTCTGTTCAAATGTCCCACATTATCTCTGGAACGACTTTGATCATCTCTGAATCGTTTCGAAACAGACTGAAATGATTTACTCTGAAATCTCTTTCTCACATCTCGAGCTTCAGACTCAGCTTTTGTAACACATTATTGAACATACATTTGATCCCATATTCATTCAAGTCATAGATAACCATCTATACTAATACATGCATGGATCAAAATATAATTTCCCTAAATCACAACACATTCGGACATGGACAAAATAAGCATGCACTCTCACTTATTCATATGATCATCATCCATTTTATATTCAAATTTTAACTATACCTTTACCATGTATACCCATTTTGCTCGGACAACACTTGTTAACAATTCAAAGTCTCATATCTGATTAGGTAGTATAACATACTTATTTAACCTTTGAAATCCTAGCAAAACTTGTTCAATCACTCAAGGAGATGATCAAAATCTATACACAATGACCAACACCATTCCGAATTTCCTATGAAAAATCAATATGAATATGCTTCTTACTAACTCATCTGGTGTATACGCATACATTATGTACCATATGTATATATAGTAAAATATCTCTATGTTATAAACAAATCATTTCTAGAAATCCCAACTAACACTTACATATCATTAAAACTACTATGTATCTTTTAAATCATACACATGCAAGTAAGTATATAGTAATGAAAGTTTAAAAACCCGAATCATATTATACACTACATAATATACAAAATTCATGCATTCCATAACAGCACAATACTTGGTATGTAATGATTTTATAAGTTAAGATATCATTTAATAATTCAAACATTCATACCACGACACCAAAATTCAAAAGAGCTAGATCGTATCTAATCGTGAAAGTATAGCCATATTCGCATGGCTTATATACAAGTTTATAACGATCAAAATATACAAAAGAGACCTAGCCTATACATGCCTTAATTTCAAAAGAAGCATAACTTATAATATACCCAATTTTTGGTGATAGTATAATTGACTTCGACGAGGATTCCCGAGCTCGAGCTTTGACTTTAAGGATCTATAAAACAATATAACAACACACCATGTAAGCTTCAATAGCTTAGTAAGTTATAAGCAAGCAGATGAAATGTACAAATATTGCCTTTCATCAATATTCTTTTCAATTACAATCTACATATCAATTAGTTAATGATATCAACAATTATTCTAGGTTAGCATTCCTCAATCTCATGTTCATTAAATCACAAGACAAAATAATTAACTTTTCATATGTTACCTACTCTTATCGAAATATCCTACTTAATTATACACCAAGATAATAATCCATTTGTCCAATAAGAACATACCTGACACATTTATTTACCCTTATAAGTGTCTTTGCTTCTTAAAAAAAAATCCGATACCCGCACACACAGTGCTATTCAACCGATCTCGCACACATAGTGTTAGGTGATTAAGTCAGCACACACAGTGCTCGGTGATTAAGTCAGTACACACAGTGCTATTCAACCGATCTCGCACACACAGTGCTCGGTGATTAAGTTAGCACACATAGTACTATTCAACCGATCTCGCACACACAGTGCTCGGTGATTAAGTCTGGACACATAGTGCTATTCAACCGATCTCGCACACACAGTGCTCGGTGATTAAATCCTTCTCCTCTTGCGCATATCATATACTTTCATATCAAGTTTGTATATACGTAACATATCTATTTATGCAAATCAAACAACTTTTCTTCCAATTCCTACCCTCTCTATCGACTATGCTCATATATGCACATAACTAAGTATTCCATGATCATTCTACTATACCTCAGGATTTGCTTTAACTTATACTCAATTCACTTTAAATCATTTGATCTTAATACATTAATTGAATACATGCTTCATTTCACATTCGGCTTTCACATGATTTAAATTCCACACCATTTGACATTCGGCAATCTATATGTAATTACATCAATAATTACATGCATATACAATTTATAAAAATTCCAAGTCCTCAAAGAATTATATAATTCAACACATATATATATAATAGTATATCATTCGGCATCTACCATTAAAAATATCATGGTGCATTCGGCATTTGTATATTCTTACATCGAATTTAATCGAAAATATATACTAAAAATTTAGTACTAATTATTTAAAACAAATCACTTATAATTTACCTCGGAAGTCAGCAAAAATTCAGGTTCCCGGCTACTCAATCAATTTAGATTTTCCCCGCTCCACTCCGGTTTCTTTTTGCTCTTGGTCTAAAAAAAATTCCAATTTAACTTATTTAATAACATTTCCATTCAACTTAGTCTATAAGCACTTGATTTTTCAATTTACTATATTGCCCCCCAACATTTTTAAGGTTTATAACTTAGTCCTTGAAACTAACAATACAAACTATCATAAATTTGATTTCAACTATCAATAGCCAAATACTCCTAGTCCCTCTACTAACTCTTTTCTTCAATTTATTTTATTTCCTTTATTACTCAAATTATGAAATATAATAATACACAACTAACTAAAAACAAATAATATTTAATAAACATGTAATCATCATGCCGTCCACTACAATCAAAATAGGTTATTTGACATGTAAGTCCTTTCTTTCAACCAACATTTAAATTAAACCCTTTTATATAATGAATGCTAATTTTATACTTTATCTATTTAATCCTTTCTCTCAATTCAAGCACATCAAGAAATAAAATTTGCACAATTCAACACACTCTTACTCAATATCACTACACACGAAAATAAAATAATATTATGAGATTTTTCCTATTCGGATTCGTGGTCCCGAAACCACCGTTCCGTTTAGGGTCGTATTTGGGCTATTACAACTCCCCCTTTAAGGAATTTTCGTCCCCGAAAATCTTACCGACGAATAAGTGTGGATAGCGTTCTTTCATTAATTCCTCTGTCTCCCAAGTTGCTTCCTCTACCCCGTGCTTATGCCACATAACTTTAACTAGCGATATTTTCTTATTTCACAACTCTTTCACTTCATGAGCTAAGATGCGAATCGGTTCTTCTTCATAAGTCAAATCGGGCTGAATATCGATTTCTGATGGACTAATCACGTGAGAAGGGTCGGATCTGTATCGTCTAAGCAGCGATACATGGAAAACATTATGAATCTTGCCTAACTCAGATGGTAACCTCAATCTGTACGCAACCGACCCAATTCGCTTGATAACCTCATATGGCCCTATAAATCTCGGGCTTAACTTTCCCTTACGGCCGAATCTGAGTATTTTCTTCCACGGTGAAACTTTCAAAAATACTCGATCTCCAATCTGGAATTCAATGTCCTTACGTTTCAAATCTACGTGAGACTTTTGACGATCCGATGCCGCTTTCAAGTTATCACGAATTACTGCTACTTTCTGTTTGGTTTCTTTTATCAAATCAACCCCGTGTATCTTGTTTTTAGTGAGTTCGGTCCAGTACAAAGGCGTACGACATTTACGACCGTACAAAGCTTCATAGAGGGCCATTTTGATACTAGATTGAAAGATATTATTATACGCAAATTCAATCAAAGGCAAGTATCGTTCCCACGTACCCTCAAACTCAAGAACACATCATCTCAACATATCCTTGAGTATATGAATAACGCGTTCAGATTGACCATCCGACTGAGGGTGAAAAGCCGTACTGAAGTGTAATTTGGTACCTAAAGCATCCTGCAGTTTCTTCCAAAACTGCGATGTGAACCTCAAATCTCTATCTGATATAATAGAAATAGGTACTCCGTGCAATCGTACGATCTACGATATGTATAACTCCGCTAACTTATCAAGTGAGAAATCCGTATGTACCGGAATAAAATGAGCCGATTTTGTTAATCTATCAACAATGACCCAGATTGAATCTTTCTTACTTGGCGTCAAAGGCAAACCCGATACAAAATCCATAGTGACTCGGTCCCACTTCCATTCAGGTATCATAATCGGCTGAAGTAGTCCCGATGACACTTGATGTTCAGCTTTAACTTGTTGGCACACTAAACACTTCGACACATAGTCTGAGATGTCTTGCTTCATACCGTGCCACCAATAATGCTGTTTTAGATTGTTATACATTTTCGTGCTACCCGGATGAATCGACAATCTACCACTATGAGCTTCATTACAAATCTTTCTAATTAACTCAGGGTTCTTCGGTACACAAATCCTATTCTTGAACCGTAGACATCCTTCAGTATCTATCCGAAAGTCTAAATCCGCACACGAACCACACTGACATTTCTTTAATTTTAAAACATCATCAATTTCTTGAGCTTCTCGAATTTGCTGCTCAAACAACGGTCTCGCTTTCAATTCAGCAATGATCGCACCATCCTCAGTAATAGCCATAACCGCATTAATTGCTCTCAAAGCAATTAGCGACTTTTGACTAAGTGCATCTGCAACCATGTTAGCCTTTCCTAGGTGATAATCAATCACAAGATCGTAATCTTTCAACATTTCCAACCATCGTCGCTGTCTCAAATTCAAATCCTTTTGAGTCATTAAGTACTTTAAACTTTTATGATTCGAATAGATGTGGCATTTCTCACAGAAAAGATAGTGACGCCATATCTTCAAAGCGAAGACTATAGCGGCTAACTCAAGATCGTGCGTCGATTAATTTCTTTCATGCGGTTTCAACTGTCTCAAGGCACAGGCTACGACTTTACCCTCCTGCATCAATACACAACCGAGTCCATTTAAAGATGCATCACTAAAAATAACGAATTCCTTACCCGACTCTGGTTGAACGAGTACCGGGTCTTCCGTCAATAAAGTTTTCAGCTGATCGAAACTCTTCTGACACTTTTCGGACCACCCAAATTTAACGTCTTTTTGCAACAGTTTTGTCATCGGAGCTGCTATCATAGAAAACCCTTTCACAAAGCGTCTATAATATCCTGCAAGTCCTAAAAAACTACGAATCTCCGATATATTCCGCGGGGGTTTCCACTCAAGTATGGCTAAAACTTTACTCGGGTCAACCCGAACACCTGATGCTGAAATAACATGCCCCAGGAAGCTAACTTCATTCAACCAAAACTCACATTTGCTGAATTTCGCGTATAATTATTTTCACGCAAAATCTGTAGCACTAATCTCAAATGCTCTGCATGCTCGATTTCGTCTCGAAAATAGATCAGTATGTCATCTATGAATACCACTACATACCGATCTAGATACGGTCTGAATACTCGATTCATCAAATCCATAAATATCGCAGGAGCATTAGTGAGCCCAAACGGCATCACCAAAAATTCATAATGATCGTATCTTGTCTGAAAGGCAGTCTTCGGTACATCTGATTCTCTAACTCGTAACTGGTAATATCCGGATCTCAGATCAATTTCGAAAACACAGAGGCTCCTTTCAGCTGATCAAATAAATCATCAATACGTGGCAATGGATATTTGTTCTTAACTGTCACCTTATAGAGTTGTCGATAATCGATGCACATTCTTAATGTTCCGTCCTTTTTCTTCACAAATAGAACGGGCGCACCCCAGGGAGAGAAACTCGGTCGGGCAAAACCTCTATCCGTCAATCTTGCAACTGAGTCTTCAATCCTTTTAATTCTGTAGGTGCCTTTCTATACGGAGCTATCAAAACCGGGGTGGTCCCTGGCATAAGCTCAATGCTAAACTCTACATCACGAATAGGTGGCAATCTCGGAAATTCCTCCGGAAACACATCTGGGTATTCACAAACAACAGGCATAGATTTAATCTTCTTTTCCGTTACTTTGCTGTCAATCACATACGCAAGATAAGCTTCGCAACCCTTTCTCAAATATTGTCGAGCCAATATCGATGATATCACAGTTGGTAACCCATTCAAATCCGCAGATTCAATCTGAAGTATTTCGTTATTCCGACACCTCAAATCAATAGTCTTTCGTCTACAATTCACTACTACATCGTGTGTGGTTAACCAATCCATACCGAGGATGATGTCGAACTCATCGAAAGGTAATAACATCAGTTCAGCCAAAAAACACATATCTCGAATCATCAAAGGACAGTTCTTGCACACTTTATCCACCAATACACATCGACCCAGGGGGTTTGAAACCCGAATTACAATCTCAGTAGACTCAACAAGTAGAGTCTTACTGGATACTAATGTTTCACACACATGCGAATGAGTTGAGCTGAGATCAATCAAAGCAGTTACATTAGTATCAAAGAGAGTGAAAATACTAGTAATAACGTCTGGAGATGAGGCCTCCTCTCTCGTACTGATGGCATACGCTCTAGCTGGTACACGAGTATCTGATCGGATAACTACATCTGTAGTTCCCCTCTGTGCACCACTCCTACCTCCCCCACTACGAGCTGGTCTGCCTCTAGCTGCAGTACCACTCGGTCTCGCGCTCAGAGTAGAACCCTTCTCAATAGTCTCTGGGCAATCCCGAACGAAGTGATTTTGTGATCCACACTGATAACAAGTGCGATTAAAAGATTTACCCCAACACTCACCAAAATACCGTCTACCGCACTGCTGACATTCAGGTTTGCTCGATCGAGCATTACCAACACTAGCCACTGATGTAGCTCGAGAACTCACTGGTGGTGGCTCTCGAGTAGAAATCCCAGTATTGGTTTTGGATCGACCACCATCGTTCTTGAATTTCTTTGTTGCCATCTGTGAAAATCACTTGCGGATCTCTTCCGGAAATCTTTAGATTCAACCTCAGCTTTCCATTTTTCTTTCCCCAGTTCTTTAGCTTTACTAGCTCTTTCAACTAGCACAACAAACTCATTAATCTCAAGAATTCCAACCAAAAGCTTTATGTCTTCATTCAAACCATCTTCAAATCTCCGGCACATGGTAGCCTCAGAAGATACACATTCACGGGCATAGCGACTAAGTCGCACAAATTTGCGTTCATATTCAGATACGGTCATATGGCCCTGTTTGAGCACGAGAAATTCTTTACGCTTGGAGTCTATGAACTGCTGACTTATGTACTTTTTTCGAAATTCTGTCTGAAAGAAGTCCCAGGTAACTCTCTCCTTCGGAACAACTGACACGAGAGTATTCCACCAGTAGTAGGCAGAATCCCGTAATAAAGATATGGCACACTTCAAACACTCATCGGGTGTGCAAGATAGCTTCTCAAAGACACGGACAATATTATCAAGCCAAAATTCAGCTCTCTCGGCATCATCGCCATCCTCGGCTCTAAATTCTTGAGCTCTGTGCTTTCATATACAATCAACAGGAGGTTTAGTTACTCTTTCGGGATTGGCAACTGGGTGTACTGTTGGTATTACCGAGGAAACATTTGGATTCAGGGGTGGTTGAACAGTCGGATTGGTTCGTATGTAATGACTGAACCAATCGTTCATCATGCTATAGAAGGCATTTCTAGCCCCCTCATCAGGATTACTCGTAGCCGGTCGAGATTCCTATGGCGCGGTCCCCTGCGCGGGGATGGGCGCCACACTCTCGACATCCTCAGCTGCAGTTCGTTCAGAATCGGGATCCATACTATATAAGAAGTGAACACATTTCATTGTCAGAAGTCATTATACTATCACATTATAAAATATGGCATGTATAGCTAGACTTTCACGCGCTAAGTTAGTCTGAGAACCGACTAAATCGTAGCTCTGATACCAATAAAATGCAACACATTATTGAACATACATTTGATCCCATATTCATTCAAGTCATAGATAACCATCTATACTAATACATGCATGGATCAAAATATAATTTCCCTAAATCACAACACATTCGGCCATGGACAAAATAAGCATGCACTCTCACTCATTCATACGATCATCATCCGTTTTATATTCAAATTTTAACTATACCTTTACCATGTATACATTATGCTCGGACAACACTTGTTAACAATTCAAAGTCACATATCTGATTAGGTAGTATAACATACTTATTTAACCTTTGAAATCCTAGCAAAACTTGTTCAATCACTCAAGGAGATGATCAAAATCTATACACAAGGACCAACACCATTCCGAATTTCCTATGAAAAATCAATATGAATATGCTTCTTACTAACTCACCTGGTGTATACGCATACATTATGTACCATATGTATATATAGTAAAATATCTCTATGTTATAAACAAATCATTTCTAGAAATCCCAACTAACACTTACATATCATTAAAACTACTATGTATCTTTTAAATCATACACATGCAAGTAAGTATATTAGTAATGAAAGTTTAAAAACCCGAATCATATTATACACTACATAATATACAAAATTCATGCATTCCATAACAGCACAATACTTGGTATGTAATGATTTTATAAGTTAAGATATCATTTAATAATTCAAACATTCATACCACGACACCAAAATTCAAAAGAGCTAGATCGTATCTAATCGTGAAAGTATAGCCATATTCGCATGGCTTATATACAACTTTATAACGATCAAAATATACAAAAGAGACCTAGCCTATACATGCCTTAATTTCAAAAGAAGCATAACTTATAAGATACCCAATTTTTGGTGATAGTATAATTGACTTCGACGAGGATTCCCGAGCTCGAGCTTTGACTTTAAGGATCTATAAAACAATATAACAACACACCATGTAAGCTTCAATAGCTTAGTAAGTTATAAGCAAGCAGATGAAATGTACAAATATTGCCTTTCATCAATATTCTTTTCAATTACAATCTACATATCAATTAGTTAATGATATCAACAATTATTCTAGGTTAGCATTCCTCAATCTCATGCTCATTAAATCACAAGACAAAATAATTAACTTTCCATATGTTACCTACTCTTATCGAAATATCCTACTTAATTATACACCAAGATAATAATCCATTTGTCCAATAAGAACATACCTGACACATTTATTTACCCTTCTAAGTGTCTTTGCTTCTTAAAAAAAATCCGATACCCGCACACACAGTGCTATTCAACCGATCACGCACACACAGTGCTCGGTGATTAAGTCAGCACACACGGTGCTATTCAACCGATCTCGCACACACAGTGCTCGGTGATTAAGTCAGCACACACTGTGCTATTCAACCGATCTCGCACACACAGTGCTCGGTGATTAAGTCAGCACACACAGTGCTATTCAACCGATCTCGCACACACAGTGCTCGGTGATTAAGTCTGCACACACAGTGCTATTCAACCGATCTCGCACACACAGTGCTCGGTGATTAAATCCTTCTCCTCTTGCGCATATCATGTACTTTCATATCAAGTTTGTATATACGTAACATATCTATTTATGCAAATCAAACAACTTTTCTTCCAATTCCTATTCTCTCTATCGACTATGCTCATATATGCACATAACTAAGTATTCCATGATCATTCTACTATACCTCAAGATTTGCTTTAACTTATACTCAATTCACTTTAAATCATTTGATCTTAATACATTAATTGCATACATGCTTCAATTCACATTCGGCTTTCACATGATTTAAATTCCACACCATTTGACATTCGGCAATCTATATGTAATTACATCAATAATTACATGCATATACAATTTATACAAATTCCAAGTACTCAAAGAATTATATAATTCAACACATATATATATAATAGTATATCATTCGGCATCTACCATTAAAAATATCATGGTGCATTCGGCATTTGTATATTCTTACATCGAATTTAATCGAAAATATATACTAAAAATTTAGTACTAATTATTTAAAACAAATCACTTATAACTTACCTCGGAAGTCGGCAAAAATTCAGGTTCCCGGCTACTCAATCAATTTAGATTTTCCCCGCTCCACTCCGGTTTCTTTTTGCTCTTGGTCTAAAAAAAATTCCAATTTAACTTGTTTAATAACATTTCCATTCAACTTAGTCTAGAAGCACTTGATTTTTCAATTTACTATATTGCCCCCAACATTTTTATGGTTTATAACTTAGTCCTTGAAACTAACAATACAAAATATCATGAATTTGATTTCAACTATCAATAGCCGAATACTCCTAGTCCCTCTACTAACTCTTTTCTTCAATTTATTTTATTTCCTTTATTACTCAAATTATGAAATATTATAATACACAACTAACTAAAAACAAATAATATTTAATAAACATGTAATCATCATGCCGTCCACTACAAACAAAATAGGTTATTTGACATGCAAGTCTTTTCTTTCAACCAACACTTAAATTAAACCATTTTATATAATGAATGCTACTTTTATACTTTATTTATTTAATCCTTTCTCTCAATTCAAGCACATCAAGCAATAAAATTTGCACAATTCAACACACTATTACTCAATATCACTACACACGAAAATAAAATAATATTATGAGATTTTTCCTGTTCGGATTCGTGGTCCCGAAACCACCGTTCCGTTTAGGGTCGTAGTTGGGCTGTTACAGCTTTTCTCTTATCTTTTCCGAGTGCTTCAGCTTTGCAAGCTCGGTCAACAAGTACAACAAACTCTTTTATTTCTAAAATCCCGACTAGCAAACGAATGTCTTCATTAAGGCCATCTTCGAATCTTTTGCACATTATAGCTTCAGATGATACACATTCTCGAGCATACTGACTCAGTCTCATGAATTCCCGTTCATATTCTGAAACAGTCATTCGGCCCTGTTTAAGTTCTAGAAATTCTTTCCGTTTCTGATCAACAAATCTCTCACTGATATATTTCTTCCAAAACCCGATCTGAAAGAAATCCCATGTAACTCGTTCTCTTGGAACAACAGAAATAAGAGTTTTCCACCATTGATAAGCTGCATCTCGTAGTAAATATATACGCACTTTATGCAATCTTCCGAAGTCAGAGACATTTCGTCGAATACTCGGATCGTTTTCTCTAACCAGAACTCGGCCTTTCCCGCATCATCATCATTAGTAGTCCGGAATTCTTCGGCCCCATACTTACGAATCTTGTCAACCAGAGGCTTATTCTACGGATTCAGATTTGCAGTCAGAGGTATATCAGATGTCTGAGGGAGATTAACCGGGGGCGGGGGTTGTGAAACAGTCGGGTTATTCTTTACAAACTGAGTGAACCACTCACTCATCATCAGGAAGAAAGCTTGTTTAGCTTCTCCCTCTTGACCGCTCGTAGCCGGTCACGAATCAGAGGGCACTGTCCTTTGCGCGGGAGCAGGCGCATTACTTTCTAAGTCGTCAGCTACAGCTCTTTCGGGATCCATTACTATACGAAAATCACATTTTATGCGTCAGGATTCATCACACTATCACAGTTCAGATATATGGCATGTATAGCTAGACTCTGACACGCTCCTCTGATACAACCAAATGTAACACCCCTATTCCGTGTTCGTTGTCAGATTAGGGTTAGGATCGTTACCAGACAAATCGAAAACATTCACAGAAAATTTCATACTTTCAATCATCATTCTCAAACACAATGTCCCATTAAATGAGTCCTTGAGACCAATTGCATGCTTATAAATCGGGTCGGGACTAAACCAAAACACATACAAAATTTCATGAAAATTAAAAACTTTTCTAATATGCAGGGGATACATGCCCGTGGGAGGAGACCGTATGCCCTCCACGGATGATAGACACCCCAGTGTGTCTTTCCCGTGTTCATATACTGACTTACCCTCCACGGCCACTGAGAACGCCCGTGCACTGAGGCCGTGCACTCTTAGGCCACATACTGGCTTCACCACCACGGCCATTGAGCACGCCCGTGTGCCATGGCTGTGTGACATTATAGGCCATTTACAAGGCCAAAATGTCACCCACTTGGGGCAAACCTACAAACAACATATATCATCTCATTTCATTCACATATAACCACCAAAATATACCAAATAACCATCCAAATCATACACATTTGACAGCTAAGGTAATCACAATAATACATTCAATACCAATTCCAAACATACCAATTTGCATGACCAAATCTCAATTATGCTCAAGCACCATTCATCTATATACTTACCATCTCATAACCATTTCATATATCAACTAATCATGCTAAAACAACTTCACATATCATATTCCTTTAAGCATATTACCAAAACATAACTAGCCAAATCACATGGCTAAATTCACTTTACATCTCATATCAAGGACTAGCCTATACATGCCATATCTAGCCATATACATATTCAAAGTGTACCAAAATGATTTTAGTAGTGTGATGACGATCTGTGACGGTCCCGAGCCTTCAGTAGCTTTGATGACCTATAAAATAGAGAAAACACACACAGAATAAGCTTTCCAAAAGCTTAGTAAGTCATATACAAATAAACTTGGTATGGAAGGTATATATGCAAATAAATACGTTGGCACATATCAATCACCTAGCAAACTTTCATTTATTTTCTTTGGTTCATACACTTTTGACCACATTAGCCATTTTCACAATTCAAGAATCATATAAACACATAGCTCATCTAGCCAAAACATTTCTTATCATATCATAAATTCAATATACATATCATCATAGTAAGATCACTTAAATGCTTACCTTTTATACACAATTAGTGTATAATCAACGTACCTGAATCGGATTTATAACCACATAATTGTTCATAGCTCGGATTTGTAATTCGTATCACAGACTTGCCCGTTGAACCAATAGGAATCTAGTAGAATACTTAGAAATCTCAGAATAGTCGTACAATGCCAACGTCCCAGACGAGGTCTTACATGCACTCGGATATCGATGCCACCGTCCCAGGCAGGGTCTTACACGAATCAATACGATGCCGATATCCCAGACATGGTCTTACACTTAAAGATCATACCGATGCCAACGTCCCAGACGTGGTCTTACTCGTAAAACTTATATCAATGCCAAAGTCCCAGACGTGGTCTTACACAAGTCTCAAATCAATGCCAACGTCCCAGACGTGGTCTTACATGATAAAACTGAACAGATACCTATGTCATGACATAGCTAATCCTATCTATTCCTAGGCTCGTACGAAACTTCTCGGGCTTAGTCACTATATCGTACTTATCTCAGAATTCATATTCATAACTTATCATAAGTATCCATAATCAACATTAGTCATATGGAAAATTATAATATCATACAAGTACGTTTATTTGCATAATGATTTACCTCGGATTCAGTATATCGGAATGAAAACGGCTACTCGATTACTTTCGCTTTCCCGCGATCAAAATTCGTTTTCCTCGGTTCTTGATCTAAACATATTCAGAATTAATCCTTTTATTCACTAATTCAATCAATTTAATCCAAATATACACATTTAGGGAAATTTGCAAATTAACCCCCATAATTGCACACTTTATCAATTTAGTCCAATTTTCTTAAAACATCAAATATACACAATTTGTTCACATATAAGCATAGTCGAACCTCCCTAGGGACAATATAAGTCCAAATATTTCATCAAATTTGCAATTTAGTCCTTCAAAATAATATTTTCACAATTTAGCCCTATTTAACTAAATTCATAAAAAATCCAAGAACAAAGTATGTTCATCTAGCTCATATATTTCATTTAACACCAAAAATCATCAAAAAGCTTAACATATCATCAATGGCATCTCACACAAACATTATCAATTCATCAAATTGAGACATGGGTTTGATAGCTCTCAAAGCAACGATTGCAAAAACGTAGAAATTATAAAAAACGAATCAAAAACTAACCTTGGATTTAAGCTTGTAATAGCCGAATGCTTAGCCAAAGTTTTCTTTCTTTTTCTTTAGTGGTTTCGGCAAGAAGATGATAAAATGAGACAACCCACTCATGTTCCTTTATTATAATATAAACATAACTTATAAAATAATTATAATATAACTTTAACTATTAAAGTAAATGTAATAAACATATAATATAAATATATATATCATCATTCATTGCCGTCCACTATACATAGGTTTGGCTTAATTACCATATAAGGCCTTCACCTTTACAAAGCCACAACACAATGGTACTTCAACAAATAGCATGCAACTTTCACATTCAATGCAATTTCATCCTTTAATCGAATTAAACACACAGACAGTCAAATTAACTTACGGAAAATTAGCACATGCTTATTCACATATCAACGGCACAAAAAATAATATTAAGATATTATACAGACTCGGATTTGTGGTCTCGAAACCACTGTTCCGACTAGGGTGTAAACCTGATTTTTACATTCTTTTCCTGGTTCGGGTTGTACTAAAACTGGAGCCTCAGTCAACAATGCCTTCAATTTCTTAAAACTCTATTGACACTTTTCTGTCCACTCAAACTTCACATCTTTTTGCAATAGTCTGGTCATCGGAGTAGCTATCATGGAAAATCCCTTGACAAACCGTCTGTAGTAACCAGCTAGGCCCAGAAAACTTCTAACCTCGGATACGTTCCTTGGAGGCTTCCAATCCCCAATTGCTAAAATCTTACTCGGGTCAACTCTAATTCCATCTCCCGAGACAATGTGCCCCAAAAATCTGACTTCTTTAAGCCAAAATTCACTTTTACTAAACTTGGCATATAATTTATTATCTCATAAAATTTGTAAGACCGTTCTCAAGTGCTCATCATGCTCTTTTTCCTCACGATAGTAGATCGGTATATCATCAATAAAATCCACAACAAATTTATCCAAGTACGGTCGGAAGATACGATTCATCAAATCCATAAACATGGCAAGGGCATTTGTTAAACCAAAAGGCATAACTAGAAATTCATAGTGACCATACCTTGTCTGAAATGTGATTTTCGGCACATCAGAGTCTTTGACTCTCAACTGATAATATCCAGACCTCAAGCCTATCTTGGAAAACATAGTAGCTTCCTTCAATTGGTCAAACAAATCTTCTATCCTTGGTAAAGGGTACTTGTTCTTTATGGTTACCTTGTTAAGTTGCCGATAATCTATACATAACCTTATAGAACCATCTTTCTTTTTCACAAATAATACGGGAGCACCCCACAGAGAATAACTTGGTCTTGCGAAACCTTTATCTGTCAACTCTTGTAACTGTGCCTTCAATTCTTTCAACTCGGTTGGAGCCATCCTGTACAAAGCAATTGAAATAGGGGCAGTACCAGGGGCTAACTCAATACCAAATTCAATCTCTCTCACTGGAGGCAACCCTGGCAATTCTTCCAGAAATACATCTGGATACTCACATATTATGGGCACTGATTTAATTCTTAATTTAGTCTCTTTGGCATTCATCACAAAGGCAAGATAAGCTTCATATCCTTTTCTTACATATCTTTGGGCAGACATATGAGAAATCACTACAGGCAATCTGTCATGTTCATCTGATTCAACACGAAGAATGTCCCCATTTTTACATTTTAATTCAATAAATTTCCTTCCACAATTTACTATCATATCATGAGTAGTTAACCAATCCATACTAATAATTACATCGAATTCATCAAATGGCAATAGCATGAGATTTTCCGGAAAATAATGACCTCTAATCATCAAAGGGCAATCTTTGCATACTTTATCAACTAACACACATTTGCCTAGGGGATTTGACACCTTTATCACAAATTCTGTAGACTCTACAGGCATTTTCATACTAGATACTAATTTCATGCAAACATATGAGTGGGTAGATCTTGGGTCAATTAAAGCAACAATATGAGTATCATAGAGAGAAAATGTACCCGTGATCACATCAGGGAAGGACGCCTCTTCGCAAGAACTTTACCCTCAGATCTTGCAGTCTGCTCTCTAGGCGTATTCTTACTACTCGTTCCCTTTCCCGAATTTCTCTATGACCTTCCTCTAGCAGTACTTCTCGATCTTGCACTCTAAGATTTCTCTTTCTCGATCATCTCGTGGAATTCTCTAATAAAATGATTTGGGGATCCACACTTGAAACAAGCCCTCTCATTTGCTCGGCACTCACCAGGATGATGTCTGCCACACTATGTGTAACACCCATTACTTGGGTTCAAAGCCGGAACTGGATACAAGGCATTACCTAACTCAACTTGCATAAACATATCACATCGGGCTATAAAATTTCATTTCAACTTAAAAGCTTTCCATTCACACTCATAACCTACTCATCCTAGGCCTACGAGGCCTTAAACATACTTCCGGAAGGTTTTGAAACTAAACATACTTCCGGAAGGTCTTTTTTATTTCTTAGTTTTGGGTGTCTTCATATCCCCCTCTTCAATACCAGTATACCACCTAAAAAAATGTGTATTCATATCAGATACCGAAAATATTAATTAAAAAAGTTAATTAGAAACCGAAGCAGTGGTTAATCACTTAATCCACCATTTTCTGCCTTTAAAAGCCAGTATCTCCAAGAAAGGGGCACGACAGAATCCACCGTTTGCTATTTATTGCCATTTATTAGTTTTGGAAGCATGTTTTATAATTATTACCTTTTGGGTTTGGCAGCATCTTCCATGCATGTGGCCATTATAATTTATAACTTATAATTTATAAGGAATTCCCAACAATTTCACGAGAACTGCCACTGTAGCTTTAAATGTTATTGTGCTAACTTTTAATGTTTAATGTTTAATGGCCATTAAGCTGCTGTTTTAATGTTTTAAATTGAGTATTATTATGCTATCATAAATTAAATTAAAGTTGGTGTTTTAGTGTATTAAATTTAGCATTTTCATGCTGTTTTAAATTAAATTAAATATGATTAATATCATAAATGTATTTTAATTTATTATATACTATTTTTCTTGTAGAATGTCAACCGAACCAATATCTATTGAGGGTAGTGTTACACCTCCTACTTCGATAGATTCTGAAAATTCGAGAGTTAGAGCTTCAAGCCAAACAAAGGGGACTACCGGGAAAAGAAAAGCCACTCTTCAAAGGTCAGAAGTTTGGTCTCACTTCACTAAGATTATTAATAGTGAGGGTGCAAGTAAGGCTAAATGTAATTATTGTCAAAAGGAATTTTGTTGTGATATGAAAAAAAAATGGTATGGGGTCATTGAAATATCATATTAGTTCATGTAAGAAAAATCCTAGTAATGTTGTTGACAATAGTCAAGGACAACTAGTTTTACCTAGAAAGGGAGTTGAAGGGGGGGGGAAGGGAATCTTTCAACTTGGAGATTTGATCAAGAAGCATGTAGGAAAGGATTAGCACAAATGATTGTGATTGATGAATTACCTTTCAAGTTTGTTGAAAGTGAAGGTTTTAAGAAATTTATGTTTGTGGCATGTCCTAGGTTTCATATTCCTTCACGAACTACTATGACTAGGGATGTTTATCAATTGTATTTAGATGAAAGGGCCAAGATAAAACAACTTTTGAGAAGTTCTTGTTCTAGAGTTTGCTTAACTACTGACACATGGACTTCTTTGCAAAGAGTTAATTATTTTTGTATCACTGCTCACTTTATTGATAACGATTGGAAATTGAATAAAAAGATTTTAAACTTTTGTCCAATTTCTAGTCATAAAGGTGAGTCCATTGGGATGGTGATTGAGAAATGCTTGTTGAATTGGGCGATTGATAAGTTGTTTACTGTAACTGTTGATAATGAAAGTTCAAATGATGTTGCTATTGGTTATTTGAGAAAGAAATTTAATCCTCGAGGGGGTTTAGTTCAAAATGGTAAATATCTTCATATGAGATGCATGGCACACATTGTGAATTTGATTGTTGTTGAAGGCGTAAAGGAAATGAATAAATCTGTTGAACATGTTAGGGGGGCTGTTAAATATGTGAGACAATCTCCAGCTAGATTACAAAAGTTTAAGGAGTGTGTTGTGGTGGAAAAGATAAAGTGCAAGAAGATGTTTTGTCTTGATGTTTGTACTAGGTGGAACTCGACCTACTTAATGTTAGATACTGCTCAGAACTTTGAGAGAGCTTTTGAGAGATTTGAGGAGCAAGATACAAACTTTAGGGCTGAACTTGAAAGGGGTGAGGGTTGGCCTAGTGTGGATGATTGGGATAATGTTAGAAACTTGAGGGATTTCTTGGAACACTTTTATGAAGTCATTTTGTGTATATCTGGCACTTCATATGTCACGTCCAATAACTTTTTTGATTAGCTTTCTAAAATTGATATTCTTTTACGAGATGCTCAGTTAAATAGTAATGTTGATTTCAATGTTATGGCCATCAAGATGAAAGAGAAGTATGATAAGTATTGGGGTGATATTGATAAGATGAATATGCTTATGTTTGTTGCTTGTGTTTTAGATCCTAGACAAAAACTAAAGTATCTTGAATTTGCACTTAGTGAAATGTCTAGTTTTGAAAAAGCTTGTGAAATGATGCAAAAATTGAAGGAATCTTTGTATGAATTGTTTGATGAGTATAAGCCTCCACTTCATAGTACTTGTAGCCAATCGAGTGTGCCAACACATGTTTCTCTCGGTGAACCACAGCAAAAAATGAAAAGGTGAATGCAAGCTTTGTATAAAAAGCGTGAGTTGGAAATTTGTGGTAAGGATAAAACATCTGAGTTGGATAAATATCTAGCTGAGGCTAATGAGGAATTTGTTGTAAATTTTGATATTTTATTGTGGTGGAAAGTGAACAGCCCTAGATTTTCCACTCTTTCAAAAATGGCCAGAGATGTGTTAGCTATACCGGTTTCTACGATTGCTTTAGAGTTTGCATTTAGCACCGGAGGACGTGTTCTTGATCAATATAGGAGTTCTTTAACTCCTAAAATTGTACAAGCTCTTATGTGTACTCAAGATTGGATTCGAAAATCATCATCACAAGAAGACATCAAAAAGATTGAAGAACAAATCCAAGAGCTTGACAATATTGAAAATGGTATATTTATTGTTTTATTTTAATGGTTTCAATTTTTTTACCATATCACTCCTACTTATTTAATTGATTCAATGTTTAGACTTTTCTTGGAAGGCATCAAAGCCTACCCTAAATTCATGAGCTTTCGTGAGTTGAAGGGTATACTTACTATCTTATTCTTGTTAACTTATAATTTATTTGTTTGTTTATATTATTTGATTTTTTTAAATGCGTATATTTCTATTATATGTAAACTTTTGCACAGTTTTTTTTCTTTCTGTAGGTTTAATGCAAATGGAGATTTTTTGGAGAGAAGAAATGGATACAAATAAACAATATTAAAGACTTACATTTCAATTATGTGTTAATTTCAAGACTTATGTATTGTTTTTAATTATGTAGTGATTCAAAGACTTATGTAATGTTTTAATTATGTAGTGATTCAAAGACTTATGTAATATTTTTAATTATGTAGTGATTTAAAGACTTATGTAATATTTTTAATTATGTAGTGATTCATTTCGGGTAATTCGGGTAACTCGGGTAATTCGGTTAATTCGGTTAATCCGGTAATTTTTAACCAAAAATAAAAAATATATAATTTTCGGTTAATCCGGTTAACAGACCGAACTAATCAAAAAAATTTCTGTTAGGTTAATTTTTTTGAAAAAATTTCGGTTCGGTTAACGGTTAAAAATTTTGAAAGGTCGGTTAATTCGGTTAATGTTATTTCGGGTCGGTTAACCGAATGAACACCCCTAAATCTGTCTACTTGAGTCACTGTCACTAAATTATTTATTTATAGAGCTACAGAGCTCTGAATGAAGAACCGTTAATTTTTCCTGAAACTAGACTCATATAACTTCTTGCCATAGAAATTTCAAAATTTTTGGTCTAGCCAATTAGTACAGTTTATTCATTAAGTTTACCCCTGTTTCGCTGTCCAACAGTTCTGACACTTCTTCACTACGAATCAATTTTCTCCTCGTATAAAATTCATATGATGTTTTCATTTATTTCACTTGAAAATAGGCTTATTAATTATTTCAAGTATATGAATTACACTTCAAGCATATGAAAATAGGCTTATTTTTGGAACAGGGGATTCCGAAACTCATTCTGACCCTGTCCCACTAAAATTCAAAAATCTCATAATTCACACTTCTTTTGCTTACTCTGTTTCTTTTATAAAAAAAATAGACTCATTGGGATTTAATTTCATATCTCACCCAGCCTTTAATTCAATTTCCACCATTTTTTGTGATTTTTCAAAGTTATACTAATACTGCTGCCCACAACTGTTTTAATGTCAATTTCACTCATTCATTAATTCTTTATGTTCACTTTCATTTATACACACTTACACCAAAGCATATTATAACTTGGCACATAACAACCAAGTGATCATAGACACATCTTAATCATTTGCATCCTTATCAATAATGCATCATAATCCGAGCACATTATTTATGAGTCTCGTATACATACCTGTGCTTAGTCATAATACTCACATATCCTACTCTTACTTATCTTAAGCATACTCCTTGAATTTCCCACTGAACTACTTGTAATATTAGGGATACTCGGGATATCTTGTACACCTGGTAGGATGCCAATGCCATATCCCATATATGGTCTTACATGGGATCACATATCGGTGCTGATGCCATGTCCCAAACATGGTCTTACATTGGCACTCATCTCGAGCCGATGCCATGTCCCAGACATGGTCTTACACTGACTCTCCTCTGTTCGTGCCGATGCCATGTCCCTGACATGGTCTTACACTAACACAACTTGAGGCCAATGCCATGTCCCAGACATGATCTTACATTGGCACACCCACCGCCATGGTCCAACCATGGTCTTTTCCGTCAATTCATCACGAGTCGTAGTACGAATGTACTTGACCCTGCATTTCTCACGATTGATCCTTCAATCCAATCTCGTACTTGTATAAAGTTATGATTAGATAGCAAACATATATAAAATAATGCATCATCTCAATTCAAATTTAATAATCGTTCACTATAGACTAACCATATGAACTTACCTCGACGCGAATCGGTCATTTTGATTGACATTTCCCCGTACTTGGTCCAAATCTCGATTTCTTTAATCTAAAATGTCACATTTCACTTAATTATCACTCACATTACTCATTTTAATACAAAAATCATACTACGGAAATTTTATAATTTTGCCCCTAAACTTTCTCATAACTACAATTTTGCCTCTAGGCTTGTAATATGATTTTTATTCAATTTCTATAAAATTCAAGGTCACCCGAACGTTTTTCTCTTCCAAAGCAACCTCAAATTCTTATTATTTCACACTTTTAGGAGCATTTACAACTTTTACTAATTAACTCGTTTTAACCATTTTCAACGAAAATCACTTAGCAAAAATCGTTCTCCTAACCTCATGCACCCTTATTCTACCATTAAACATCAAAATGCACAAATATCTAGCATGGGTCAATTTTTAAACTTCAATTTTCATGCAAATAAATGGTAAAAATAGAAAGGTTAAGCTTCTAGGATTTCAAAAATACGAAGAACATTAAAAACGGGGCTCAAATGCATTTACAATTGAGCTTTGAAAAAGCTTGAAACCCTAGCTATGGCTTCTTGAAAATTTCGGCAGCATGGAGAAGAGAATGAGCAGATTTTTGGGTTTCAATTTTGTCTTTTATGCCTTAAAACACCCAAATGACAAAAATGCCCTTTTTACTAAACCTTCAATTTTTACCCTTCCGTGACTAGTTTTGTCCATAACAAAATATGATGGTCTATTTTCCATTCAAAGACCTCAAGTTTAAACCCCTATTTAAATCAAGTACTTATGTTCTAGAACTCATATTTTGCAATTAATGCAATTTAATCCCAATAATAAAATTAGGCACTTTATCGATAAAAATTACTTAACAAAATTTGCACACCATCACCCAAACATATCATAGACTCTAAAACAATCATAAATTATATATATATATATATATATATATTTACTTTAGGTTTGTGGTCTCGAAACCACTGTTCCGACGGCTCTATTTTGGGCTGTTACACATAGTCTCACACGAAATATCTTATTCGATACCGATGCCATATCCCAGATATGGTCTTATAAGAGATCTCAACTCGGTGCCGAGGCCATATCCCAGATATGGTCTTATACGGGACCTTATGAATCTCATGTCTTGACAATGGTATCCTTTCTATTCCGTAGGTCAACCGGGACTTCCACATCATAAATTTTCATCATATTCTCATCGAACATCATTGATTAATTTTCATAGAAATAATGTACATTTCATGAAATCTCAAGCATTTCAATACATAATGACATAGAGTTAATTTATTACACACAAACTTACCTCAGTACCAAAATGTGTATAATTGTTCGATTTAGTCCACCACTTTGTTCTTTCCTCGGTTTCGGTCCGGACTTCGTGTTTCTTGATCTATAATGAAAATTTTACTCTTTTAATGATCACATTGACTAAATCGAACCATGAATCATAATTTGGAAAAATTACGATTTTGCCCCTATACTTTCTCATATTTACAAAATGGTCCCTAGGCTCGTATAATCAAATATACTCATTTCCTTGGTTACCCAAGCCTAGCCGAACCTATTTTAAGCTTATAGTAGCTCATATTTTCCTTCAAAACTGATTTTTATTACATATTTTATCACTTTTACAATTTGGTCCTCTTTATGAATTTTCCATGAAAATCACTTAGAAAAAGATGTTTATCATACATCAAACTTTCATATTCCTCCATTAAACATCAAAATACATGCTTGTCATACATAGGTAAATTTTTTAACATGAACCCTCGCTCAAAATATAGCTAGAAATACCTAAATCGAGTTAGGAGGATATCAAAAATACGAAGAATATTAAACGGAGCTAAGAGGTACTTACAATCAAGCTTGAAAAATGACAAAACCCTAGCTATGGAGAGCTTGAAATTTTCGGCACTTAGGAGGAAGATGGACACCATTTTTTACTTCTTTTTCCCTTCTAATTAACTTATTAACCAAATGACCAAATTGCCCTTAAGGCCCCTTTCTTGAGATTTTTCCTTCCCATGTCTATTTATGTCCATCATAAGTTATAATGGTCTAATTGCTAAATAAGGACCTCTAATAATTTTTCTAATGCTATTTTATACTTGAATCTTCTAGAATATCATATTTTCAATTTTTGCAATTTAGTCCTACTAGATAAATTGTTCACTAAATCATAAAATTTCTTTATGAAATTTTCACACAATCATGAAAACATGTCATAGACCTCATAAAAACTATAAAACACATATTTCTACTTCGGATTTGTGGTCTAGCAACCACTATTCTGACTAGGCCCTAAATCGGGCTGTCACAAAAATGGTCATAATTATAGTTTTGAGTCCTTTTTGGTCATCAACCTTTGATTTTTCTTTTGAAACTATATTTTTTAACAGATTTAATGAATACATTCACGAGATTTAATGAATAAATTCAAGGTTTCAATCTTTCTTTTCTTTCAAAAGGTTTCAATCTTTCACATGTTTGTTTATTGATAAGTTTTTCTATTGGGTTAATTTTTTTTAGAGAATTATGTTTGTTTTTTTAAATTAAGAGTTATTTTTTAATTTAATTTATTATTTATTTATTGTATTATTTTCCAAGTACAATTATCTTATTGGTTTATTTAAGTAATAAATTACATCTCATCAAAAATATTCAACACATGAAATTCTACATCATTCTGTTAACTTTTTTAATGGTACTTTTATTAAAACTGTTAGAAAAAGTAAATTGAAAAAAAGAAAAATGTTAATGGCAAAAAAATAAAATTACGGCCATTTTGAATTTGTGATTAAGCTGAAAAATAATATGATATACTAACATATTCAAACTTATATAATATAATACTTGGAATAAAAATAAAATTTAAGTCCAAAATACCCTTGTAGTCATTTCCTACAGTAATTTTGCTTTTAACCCTTTTTCTATTGCTTGAGCTTTTGAAATTCAATTAAGTCGCACTGTTTATATATTTATTAAAATTTTATGTAAAAGTTTGGATTAAAATAATGAAATTAAATATTTAAAATGTAAATTTTATTGATTTTATATAAAAAAAATAATAATCTCGTTTAAAACTTATGCTTTTACCTATCTATAATGTATTCTTTTTTTATTCATTTGTAGTGGGTCACTTTCTGTTAAAATAAATTGGGCTTAGCTTTCATTTTTTTCTGGGCTTGGCCCAAATAATTTAATCTAAAACATAAAAATCGATTCAACTAATTTTTTTTTTTTTTTTTGGATTTGCAGCTAAAAGCGATTTTCATTGGTTGACGGCTCAAACGATTTTTTATTAATCGGTTCGATGAATCTAATCCGCTTCGATTTTGAAAATACAATAAAATAAAAAAATAATTTTACAGAAATTTAATGTTTATTTTTTATTTTATTTTTGTCTCAAATTTTGCAAACCACCTCCATTAAACAGTCCAGCAAGATTTAGTTTTGGGGTTCCAGATGGCTGGAAGCAAGAATTTTTTGTTGTTATTTCCATGGGCATTGAAATTTCCGCCAGTTTTGGGGTCGGTGAGAACTTCGCCTGGGTTGCCAGGGGCAGCGCCACGACCGAAAATGCCTTTGCAAACGGTGGCCGGGCCGAGTTCATTAGCCTTGTTTGAATGGTAGAGAGCATCGTTCATTGGGTTGGTGATTGCATCAACCAATGCACCCGCGAAGGCAACAACCATAGCATCTGCTGCCATGTTGCCGCTTGGTGGTTTAAGGACTGGTCCCTTTGGACCCATGTCAGCCGGGAAGAAAGGCCATCCGCATTCTCCGGGGCACTCCGTTTCTGGGTTACCGACTATGATGTATGGTCGCGGATGGGGATCCTCTGTAATTTTCAAAAGCATCAATCATCAAATGCAATAATATCCAAAGGACCTAACTATCACAACCAAAACTAAAAAAGCTTACCAGTACGTAAATGATCGGCACATTTCCCGTTGCAAAGTCCTTGAATAGTGACATCCCTTGCTGCAACGATGACCGGTAAGAGTTCAGTATCGCCCTTAGTGACATGCTCGATAAGCTCCGGGATATGCCCTTGCAAAGTCAACACTTTCCCATATTTATATGTTTTCTCTCCTGATTGTTTCACCACTTTGACCCTGATTTTGGGGCTTTTCCCAGGCTTTGCGTCTGGTATCATTGATTGGTAACTTTCCACTACTTTCCACCAACTGGTAACTTGAGGTTGAAGTTTGGCTTTGCCTGGGACGGTCAATGATTTAATGAAGTTTCTCATGGTGTTCTTTATTTCCTTGCCACAATTTCCGTACCACATGATGGCTAATTTAATGGTCCCGTTGAGCATAGGACCACCGTGGTGGATCATCCGTGCCTCGTCGTTATAAGGATCGTAAGTGTGACCATGGCCGGAGGAGTAAGTGAATAAAGCAGTGACGGAAAGGGCAAGAGCCAGGAGGCGGATTGAAAGAGACGCCATGGTAGTGGCTTCTCAATCAGGTGGTTGATGTTCTAACTCAAATTAGACATGATTGAAACATGAGATTGTGATATGTATTTATAGCACTGAATTTGAAACCAAATCTATCTATTTTTGAGGACTCAAATTCATATCCTTAGAATTCTGTCAGATAGCTACCTATTTTTAGAATTTCTAATAAAAAACAATGTTATTTTTTCATATAAAATTCATATCAAAGAATACATGGAATTAGTCTTTGCATCAGTATGATCAAGCTTAATATTATTGATTAGTTACATTTTCATCACTTAATCTGTTAATAATGTAATGAAATATGAGGTGAACATTAAGAATATTATTTTATCATTTTCTCTCTTTCCCTCCCTTCCAGTCAAACTTTGTTTTTTTCTTTTCTATTTTTCCTCCCTTTCTTTTTCTCTATTCTTCTTCTCCCTCCATTTCTCTTCCTCTCAAAAATCCTTCTACTCTTCCATTAAGCTTCTCTTTGCCAAAAAGTAAAATAAGTAAGCACTAAAATACATTGCATGGATAATAGGGTTATTAATCTTTGTTGGTGATTTGAACACAACTTTAATGGTTGATCGAGAGATTTTAAGTGAAAGAAGAGAAAGGGAGCTTTTAGAGAGAAAATAATTGAAGACTTGATATTTTTGTTGAATACTTATAGCACTTATATAGTAGTCTTCACAACAAAAAAAAAAAAAAAACAAAAAAACAAAAGATAAGCCTAAAAATCAGCAAATAAAATGGAAACTAAACTCCTAAAATAAAGGAAACTTATTCAAATTCAATAACAGAAAAACTAAGTGGCAGCAATCTAAGCATGTAATCTCAACACTCCTCCTTGTTTAGATGCTGCAAACTCCAAGCTTTTTTCTAAAATTTTCAAACTTGCTAAGTGGTAGAGGTTTGGTAAAGATATCTGCAATTTGATCTTCAGATTTGCAATAACAAAGAGACATATCGCCATTCTTTTGAACTTCTCGAACAAAGTATAACTTGATGTTGAAATGCTTAGTCTTTCCATGAAAGACTGGATTATTGGAGATTGCAATGGCAGCTTGGTTATCAACTAGTATCTCAGTGCTTTGCTTCTGCTCAATGTTTAGATCAACAAGAATCTTCCTTAACCAGAGAGCTTGATTAACTGTTGCTGTTGCAGCTATAAATTCTGCCTCAACAGTGGATTGAGTTACAGTTTCCTGCTTCCTTGAGCTCCAAGAGAACATGCCTGATCTAAGGCAAAAACTGTAACCAGATGTACTCTTCATGTCATCAGTTGAGCCACCCCAATCACTGTCGGAGAAACCAATTAACTTCATTTCTCTGTGCTTTAAAAACTTCACTCCATAATTCCAAGTCCCCTTGATGTATCTGATAATTCTCTTTGCAACTCTCATGTGAGTCTCATTGGGACAATGCATGAATCTGGAGAGAATACTTACAGCATTCAAGATGTCAGGTCTGGTTGCTGTTAAGTACATTAGACAACCAACCAAACTCCTGAACTCAACTTTAATAACTTTGGGAGAACCATCATCTCTGACCAGCTTTTCTTTTTGATTCATAGGAGTATTCATTGCTTTGCAATCTTCCATTTGAAATTTTTTAAGTATCTTCTTTGTATACTTTTTTTGACATATAAACACTTCATCTTGGCTTTGTTTGATCTCAATCCTAAGGAAATATGACATCAAACCAAGGTCTGTCATATCGAAGACCTTTTCCATCTCCAGTTTGAATTGGTTAACTTGATCAAGATTGTTCCCTGTAATTAATAAGTCATCCACATAAAGAGAAATGACCAAGGTGTTTGCACCTTCATGCTTGGCATACAGTGTGAGCTCAGATTGACTTTTCTGAAAGCCAAGGCTCATCAAGTGATCATCAATTTTGCTGTACCAACCTCGTGGAGCCTGTTTTAGGCCATATAGAGCCTTTTTCAGCAAGTAAACTTTGTCTTCATTGCCTTTGCTTAAAAAACCTTCAGGTTGCTCGACAAAAATTTCTTCTTGCAAGACGTCATTCAAGAATGCAGATTTAACATCTAACTGGAATACTTTCCAATTTTTTTGAGCAGCAAGAGCAAGCAACAATCTTACAGTGTCAAGCCTGGCAATAGGTGTAAATGTTTCTAAATAGTCAACTGCAAAGACTTGTGCATATCCCTTCACAACAAGTCTTGCTTTGAATTTGTTGACTGAACCATCAGGATTTAGTTTGGTTCTAAACACTCATCTTACTCCAATTACCTTCCTATCCAGGAGTCGATAACTAGCTCCCATGTTTTGTTTTTCTCTATCATCGAAAGCTCCTCCTGCATTGCAGCCATCCAATGTTGACTGCTTTTTGCATCATCGAACACTGCAGGCTCACAAATAGCTACATTACACCTTTGATAAATATCAAATAGCATCCTTGTGCCTCCGACAGGTGTATCATCAGTCAAAACATCTTGGTCTTCATCTTCAGGTTCTTCTGACATGCTGCCAATGATAAAATTGTTTGGTGCACTAGAAATCTGGTTCACCTTAGTCGAATCTTCCCAGTTCCATTGCTCATTTTCAACAAAATGAACATCACGACTCACAATAACACGCCTAGTGTGTGGTTGAAAGACCCTATAAGCTTTAGATACAGTGCTATACCCAACAAATATGCCAACTTCTGCCTTTTTGTCAAGCTTGTCACGCTTGACTTGTGGAATGTAAGTGAAACAAAGGCAGCCAAATACTTTAAGGAACTTTAAAGAAGGTTTGTAACCATACCAAGCTTCAAATGGTGTCTGACCCTTCACAGCTTTTGTTGAAATCCGGTTTTGCAAGTACACAGCAGCGTTTGCAGCTTCTCCCCAAAAGCTTTTTGGAAGATTCTTTTCATGAAGCATGTATCTCGTCATCTCCATTATGAATTTGTTCCTCCTTTCACTTACTCCATTCTGTTGAGGAGTGTATGGTGTTGTCAACTGATGCTCAATTCCAGCCTCTTCACAAAACCTGTTAAAGGTTTCTGAAGTGTACTCCTTGCCATTATCAGATCTTAAGGTCTGAATCATGCACCCACTTTCATTCTCAACTCTGGCTTTAAATTTTCAGAATACACCAGTAACTTCTGACTTTTGCTTCAACAAGAAGATCCAGCACATTCTTGTTAGATCATCAATAAAGGTAATGTAATAGAGATTACCATTTAATGATGGTGTTCTCTGGGGGCCACAAATATCAGTATGAACAAGCTGCAGTTTTTTCGAGGCTCTCCATGCTTGTTTAGGAAAGGGTTGTCTATGTTGTTTCCCAAAATTACAAGCATGACAAGGAGGCATGTCATCATCAATGTCTGTGAGTCCTTCAACCAGCTTCTTCAACTGCATCTGAAGCAATCCTCGATGGTGAAAGTGCCCTAGTCTTTTGTGCCAAGTCTCAGTGGCACTGGCTCTGGAATTAAAGGCCACTTGCTCCTTCTCCATTGGATCAAGAGCAAAGCTTTTTCCCTTCATTTTGACATTGAACAAGTTTTTGCCACTAGCATCTCTGATCAAGCACTGCTTATTCTCAAACAGCACTTTATAGCTTTTATCCAGTAACTGACCAACACTTAAGAGATTTTGATCAATTTTATGTACAAACAAAACATCTGAAATGAACTTTGCACCTTCATAGCTTATTATAGCTACTGTGCCTTTTCTGTTAACCTCCAGGTGTTCACCATTTTCGATCCTCACTCTCTTGATTTCAGTGTTTCTTATCTCCTCGAAGAGCTCTTTGTTATATGTCATGTGATTTGTGCACCCACTATCAATCAACCAGCTCTCACTTGATTCTCTGCCTGAGAAATAAGTGACCACGAACAATAGATCTTCTTCTTCTTGATCAGCCACCTGTGCATCTACTTCTTACACTTGACCTTTGACTTTGCAAATCACAGCTTCATGTCCAAGTTGATTGCATTTGGAGCATTTGGCATCCAGTCTTCTCCAACACTTGTGTAACACCTAAAACCCGGCCCAAACGCTACAACCGGATCTGGTATGTCACTTAAGGGATTTTACAAAACATGTCGCATTTTGGAAAACAACTACTAGGTTTAAATACTAAAACCGAAAATTTAGTGATTTATTAGTAAGTATAAAATATAAAGTTATAAATTACCTTAGTGAATTTTAAACAAAAACTATAATTTCATACATGTCTTAACTTAATTTAAAACATAAAACTTAAAAGCCCAGTAATAAAAGCCCAACATAAAACCAAAACATAAATAATAGTCTAGTGGCCCATGGCCTTATTACAATAAAATTTAAAACCTATTAAATAAAAATATAAAATAATAAACTGGAGTCTTCTTGTTAAATCCAAGAGTTCTTTTGCATGGCCACCTTGCGCTCCTCTCCAGCCCGGTCCAATGCACTAGGTGTTACCTGAAAATGTTAAGAAATTGGTTGAGTCGCGAGACTCAGTGTGCAACCCTTATGAACCATTTGATTTGGGCCTCAGCCTCACAGAACAGAATAACAGTTTAATATATATATATATAACAAACAAATTATGCA
Organism: Gossypium australe; assembly: GCA_005393395.2. NCBI lineage: Eukaryota > Viridiplantae > Streptophyta > Magnoliopsida > Malvales > Malvaceae > Gossypium > Gossypium australe. Next base: position 14,422,278 of record CM016615.1, on the reverse strand, counting down.
AGCCCAACCCAAATCCTAAGTTTCCATCCGCTACACGCCTCCCGTACCAGCCGTTCACACCATAGGGGATTTCTACAATCAACCCGCACCGCTACACGCCGTTGATGGCAGTCGTGCTGCTCATCGTCAGAGTTGTGACAGAGTCACCAGGCTGAAATGGAAAAAAACCACCAGAAACAGAGTTTGTGACAGAGTCACCAGGCTGAAATGGCAAAAAGCAACCAGAAATAGAGTTTGTGACAGAGTCACCAGGCTGAAATGGCAAAAGCCACCAGGACAGATCACTTCCCCTTTTCATCAATTTCCCAACCCCAAGCATACAATGAAATCGTCATACAAAGCATATCGTTTTAACAGGAATAATCACTGAAATAGGACAGAAGTCACTAACCTATTGATCAGCCTTTACCCTTCAAGGGTTTTCACTTGTTATGCCGAGATTTCAGCATTTAACAAAGTATAGCAGATTTATACATATGAATATATATTAGCAAACAGTCTAACAGTGAGAAAGGTTACACACCTGATTAATGTCGATACCCTTGCTAGATCGATCTACAACTTTGCTCAAAAAGCTGGAAAGATGTGAAAATAGGGCCTCTCCTATATTCAGCCAAGGGTTAGTAAATCCTGAATTTACACATTGAAACTAATAGATCTTCTTACCTTGAAATCTCGAAAGTAACACGATTCGAGTGCTACCGATCTATAACTCAGAGATCTATGCGATTGACTCAACTAAAGTTCCCTTCAGATTTCGGCACAAATAGGCACCACAGAAGTAATTCGGCAATCACAGGAGATGAGATCTAGGGATTTCGGCTTTTAGGAAAATTCCGGAAAAAGTATGAACAAGGGAAGGCTGATGTGCCTTTGGCTTTTAAAATACTTGAGTGAAGAGTTTCGGTTTCTGACAGGAAAAGAGAAGAAGAAAAGAAAACAAGGAAGAGACTTGAAGATTTCGGCTAAGAAGAAAAAGAATGGAAAGAGTTTCGGATTTTGAATCAAAGTGAAGATAAGGGATTTGGCTTAGAGATTTTGGCTTTTGTAGAGAATGAAGAGGAAGATGGAACTTTAGGAGTTTTCGGCTTTTACTCAGAGAAGAAGAGAAAAGAATAAGAGAAAAACCCAAATGCCGAAATTGAAGAAATATTCCCCCTATTTATAGAAATTTTGGCACTTACCTAACCTTGCAGATAAATCCTATCTTTTCTCCTTTATCTTAATCTACTAGCTCATCTAAAAGAGACTTAATTATCTCTAACTCCTCCCTCCTTTATCAGCATATTATCCACATATTTTAATCATTAAAATCCCTAAATTTTAGCCTTTATCTACTTATTATCCACATAAAATAAATTCCTAAATAATAGCCTTTATCTGCTTATTATCCACATATTTTAAACATTAAAACCCCTAAATTTTAGCCTTGTTGCCATCCATTCCACCTAATCCTAATGCCCAAAATTTAGCTAACTTAAATTAAAAGAATTGGGCTCCATGAAACTTAAATTTGGGCCCCTTACTCCCTTGTGTGGCGTCACCTCCTAAGATTAGGCCACAAGCCCACTTTGGTATTTTAAACATAGATACTACCTTTTAAACTCTATAATGCCCGAACAGATAATTTTAATCAAGGCCTCTACCTAAGCCTGAGCCCAATTTGGACCCCTAACACTTAAATTAACACATTAAACATATCCACCCATTAAACGCATAGGCCCAAAAATTCAGGATGTTACAACTTGAATGGTGGATGACTTTTATTCTCACAATGGTGACAAGGTGGGTAGGATTTCTTGGCACCTTCACCTTTGCTCTTCTGATAATTGCCTGATGATCCTCCACTTGTCGACTGGTTTTTGAAATTTTTCTTCTTTTTATACCTGCTGTTGTCTTGATGCTTGGCAGGTAAGGCACCTTCAATCACCCCTTCTTGCCTCATAGACCTTCTTTGCTCTTGTGCTTGTAAAGCATTCAAGAGCTCTGCAAGAGAAATTTTTAACAGATCTTTGGTGTTTTCCAGAGTAGTAATGGTGGCTTCAAACTTCTCTGAAACAGTGACCAGCAGCTTTTTCACGATTCTAGAGTCTTTTAACTCAGAACCAAGCAATCTCACCTTGTTGGCAATGCTGAGGAGTTTGTCAGAATATTCTTTCACTGACTCAGACTCCTTCATCTTCTGCAACTCAAAATCCCTGATCAGATTCAGGACTTTCATTCCACGAATTCTCTCATCTCCTACATACTTAACCTTAGGTAATCCCAAAATTCCTTTGCTGATTTCAGGGACATTATTCGTGTGAAGATCATTTGAGATACAGCTACAAATAGGTAAGCTTTTGCCTTTGATTTTCTTGTCTTCTTCTCCTTCTGTGCTTTAATCTGTGCCACAGTAGGATTTGTTGGAAGTGGAGGGACCTCATAAACCTCTTCTACAGCTTCCCAAAGATCCAAAGCCTCCAGGTAAGTCTCCATACGAACTGCCCACATCTAATAATTGTCTCCATTGAAGACTAGTGGTGCAGCAACTGAAAAACTTGATTCTCCTTCCATTTTAAACAAATAACCTCACAGATCCCTTAAGAAGATATCTCTGATACCAAACTGTTGGTGATTTGAACACAACTTTAATGGTTGATCGAGAGATTTTAAGTGAAAGAAGAGAAATGGAGCTTTTAGAGAGAAAATAATTGAAGACTTGATATTTTTGTTGAATACTTACAGCACTTATATAGTAGTCTTTACAACAAAAAAAACAAAACAAAAAATAAGCCTAAAAGTCAACAAATAAAATGGAAACTGAACTCCTAAAATAAAGGAGACTTATTCAAATTCAATAACAGAAAAACTAAGTGGTAATAATCTAAGCATGTAATCTCAACAATCTTCAACAAAAAGCAACACTGCACCTTAGAGCATCGGTACAAAGCATTGCATTTTCATATCATATTTCATTTTTTTGTCGTTTTTTTTCTTCAACTCAGTTGCTTTGTTCTTGCCGTCCTGGTGCTGACAAGATGATGCTTTAATATAATCAGCTTGGATACCAATTCCAAGCTTGTTGGGCACCATTCTTTGAACCAGCCTCAAAGGAAAACCTAAAGCATGGGCAAGAGGTGAGAACTAAGGTGGGTTTTGGTTCCATGCAAATAGGGAAATTTTGGAAGGAAAGTAGTTTTGTTGGAACTTGGAAGGAAAAGGGAACTCTTAAACACCAAACAAATATATATATATATATATATATATATATATATATATATATATAAGTAAGATTATTATTCTCTTTGGTCTAGGTTTCCAGTGGGTGGCACTAGCATGGCCCTTGTTTTAGCTTGCAAACTGTAATTTGACAGACCAAATTTGGATAAGGTTGAGATAAAAACTGGATGTTTACTTGCATTGACATAACATAACCAGTATTGCTTTAGGCTGTTGAATTATTGCTTATAAGATATTTGGAACATCGCAATGGCAATGTCCAATGTATTCAAATACGTTATAGAACATGTAATTTAAAGAATTGATGATGATGATTATAAAAGAAAATAGATTAGGAAGGAAGCATTTTGAAAAGTTTGTCAGAGACTTAAAGGTTTGCATATTTCTTTATGCTTTTTACGATTACTTTTCTCGTTAAAGAAGACTATGAGTGTGTATTTTACTCATTTGCTTCCATTTCTCTTCATGTCTCTCCTTAAACACGGTAGCTCAGCTCGGTCTAGCACACAGTTACAGTAGAGTAAAAGTGAAGTTCAGTGTCAATCGAGTTGACAATATGGTTATTCAAGCAATTTTCCTTCTTGATACTATTGACAATATGGTTATTCAACCGGTACAAAACAAGCTATTTTTTTTATTGATAATCTCCATGTCTTGTTCCATTATAGAGTTTTCCCGTTGAAAATGCAATGCTTTGTACTGATGCACTAAGGTGCACTTCATTATTAACATGGTTTGATTTGTTTAAGATTAGTAACTTTATTATCCATATGAAATGTATTTTAGTGCTGAAACTTTCTTTTTTGTGGCAAAGAGAAGTTTTTTGGAGGAGGAGAAGATATTGAGGAAGGCTTTGGCCTTTGAGAAAAAGAGAAATGGAGGGAAAAGAAGAGAAGATAAAAAGAAAGATAGGAAAAATAGAAAAGAAAATAAAAGTTAACTAAGAGGAGGGAAAGAGAAAAAATAATAATAATAAAATATTGTTAATGGCCTGTCTTTTAGTATACAGATCAGTGACTAAAATGTAGCAATTTCCTCTTCATGTATAATTATCTGATATCTTGGAAGGGCCTACCCCTATTTCGGCTCTTATGCATGCTGCTACTAGTAGCTGCGCCCGTCTTCTTCTACATAATGAATCTAATATCTTATATGATGTTAGTTGTAGGTATGGGTGTTGGGCTTTATTTCATTTAATTTATTTAAAAATGTGCTCCTGCTGCTAGGGTATTTTTTTCGGGAGTAATAAAATGTTAGTCTGCATCGCTCTTTTCTTTAGAAAATAATATTCTTGACTTTGCATCTTTCAAGTTCAAGCCAAAATGTGTTCCTGCCGTCAAAGAAGAGTTACTTTTTATAGAATCCGCTTATTCTATAGCCAGGGATTTAATAGCAATTGTTGTTACTTATATTTTTATTTTTTAAATAGCTTAGAGGGCTTGCCCTTCGTTTTAGTTCTAAAAGAAGAGTTCAGAGCAGAGTCAACCTAGAAGAGAAAGAGTTCTCCTGGGAAAAGAGAAGCCTAGCTAGGAAGGAGTTTTGTTTGCATAGAATAGCGAAAACTAGAAGATGAACCCGCCCAGAGTGTTGAAGTTCTTTACTAATATGAACGAAGGAAGAACTTCATTTTTATTAACCAAGATAATTTTTACAAGAGTAGCAGCATGTATATTTAAAGAGAATGAAACCCTAGTAGTAACCGACTAACAGATTAACTGACAGTTAACCTTCAATAGAAACTTTAACGTAAACATAACGTACGTAACTAACATGCTAACATTCTCCCGGTTTTGTTCTTGTTCGAGCTTTGACTGTCGTTGAAGGCAGCACTTGTAAAGCTTGTCGAAATGATTCAAATAGTTTCGGTGGTATCGGTTTGGTTAGAACATTAGCAACTTGTTTTGAGGATGGGACATAGTTAACTTGTAGTACCCCGTCAAGTACTTTCTCCCTAACAAAATGATGATGAATCTCAACATGCTTAACCTTTGCATGATGAGTGGGGTTCGCAGCGATCGATACGGTTGATGTATTGTCACACCAGATCACTGGTATTTGAGACAGTGATATTCTAATTTCATGGAGCAGTTGCTTGACCCATAGAAGTTCAGCAACACAGTTAGCGGGACTGCGATATTCAGCTTCTGTCGACGACCTAGACACAACTGCTTGCTTCTTTGAGCACCAAGCTACAGGACTGTTGCCAAGGTATACTACATAACCTGTTGTTGAGCACCGATCCTCCACTGACGACGCCCAGTCAGCATCTGAGTAACATACAAGAGCACACTCTTCCTGTGACAAGTGTAAACCATGATCAATCGTGCCAATGAGGTAACGAAGTACTCGTTTGACGGCTTTCCAGTAAGCTTCGGTGGGCTGATTCATATACTGACTAAGTTTGTTGACAGCAAACGACAAATCTGGACGTGTGATGCATATATATTGCAACATCCCAATGGTCCTTCGATAAAGTTGAGCATCTGAAAGGGGAGTGGCTTCAATGGACTCAGTTAACCTGGGATTGATAACCATGGGAGTGGGTGTTGACGCTACCCCTAGCATTTCAGTTTTGGTAAGAACATCCGTGATGTACTTCTTTTGGCTTAGAATCAGTCCACTAGACGTAGGTACGACTTCTATGCCTAAGAAGAAGTTGAGAGAACCCATATCTTTGAGAGCAAACTTTCGGTTGAGTTGAATAACAACATCATCAACATCTGTGTTGGAATCTCCAGTTAAGACAATATCATCGACATATGCCATTAGAAGCAGCATATTGTTGCCAGACCCTCAAATAAAGAGAGATGAGTCAGCTTTTGAAACTCGAAAGCCAAGTTGATCAACTAGAAACTGTTTGAGCGTGTGGAACCACGCTCGTGGAGCTTGTCTCAACCCATAGAGAGCTTTCTTGAGTTTACATACCAGTCGTTGCCCATTGTCACCTGGAACTTCAAACCCAGGAGGTTGAGTCATGTAGATGTCTTCTGTCAAGGAGCCGTTGAGGAACGCATTGTTCACATCTAGTTGGTGAAGCTTCCAACCTTTCATAACAGCAAGAGCAATGATGGTACGAATGGTGGAGGCTCTAACAACCGGGCTATAAGTTTCACGAAAATCGATACCAGCATGTTGTGAAAAACCCTTTGCCGCAAGCCTGGCCTTGCGTCGATCAAGAGTACCATCAGCTTTCTTCTTGACTTTAAACAGCCACTTACAGCCGATGGCTTTTCGACCAGCAGGTAGGGTGCACAGAGTCCATGTATTGTTATGAAGCAACGCTTGCAGTTCGTTGTGCACTGCTTCTTTCCATTCTTTACTAAGCATGGCTTCATGTATATCAACGGGAGTGTCTTTTGAAGAGCCAACAATACTGCTAAGGTAAGCTTTAGGTTTGAATATTCCATTTTTGCTGCGAGTAACCATGGAATGATTGTTGTAAGTTGGTGGTAATTGTGGTGGTGACGTTTCTGGTATAGTTGGGACGAAAATGGATGCTATTGGGCGTTCATGAGAGGTATTATGAATTGTAGGAGAAGAAGGTATATGGTTTGACGTGGTGTTAAGTGAAAAAGTATTAGTGGTAGGTGGGGATTGTCTTTCAACAAAAGTGGGAGTAGGTGTATGGGAAGGGTAGACGCGTCGTGGAGGTGTTTTATTGGGTGGAGGGTTAGTGTCTTGATTTGACAATAGAATAGGTAATTTTGAGCTTGTTGGATGGGTGGTGGTGGTGGGCTGAGAACTAAAGTATTGTTTGTTTTGAAAAGGAAAAGTTGACTCATGGAAAGTGACATGTGATGTGATGTAGGTACGGCCACTTTTATCTTGGCATTTGTAGCCTTTATGTTGTGAAGAATAACCCAAGAAAATGCATGGGGATGACCTAAACTGAAGCTTGTGTTTGTTGTAAGGCCTTAGATTTGGAAAGCATAAGCATCCAAAGACGCGTAGCAGGCTATAGTCAGGTGGTTTGTGGAACAGTTTTTCATGAGGAGAGGTATTACCTAAAGGAGCTGAGGGGAGTCTGTTGATCAAATGAACTACAGTGCCGAATGCATCATTCCAGTAACTCACAGGCATTGACACCTGCGCTAGCATGGTAAGGACAACTTCAACAATTTGTCGATGTTTTCTTTCAACTAAACCATTCTGAGCAGAGTTATAAGGGCAGGAAACACGATGCAAAATGCCTTGTTGATTTAAATACCCCCGTAGCGACTGAAACTCTCCTCCCCTATCGGTTTGTAAAGCAATCAATTTATACCCAAGTAGTCTTTCAGCTAGTCTATGAAACATGAGAAAAGTATTATAGACTTTAGACTTTTGTTTTAAAAAATACAACCAAGTATATCTAGTATACGCATCAGTAAACGCAACATAGTAACGAAAGCCATTCGACGTGATTGGAGCTGGCCCCCAGACATCTGCTGCTACTAACTGAAGAGGCTGGCTATATTCAGTCAACGAGCTAGGCATAGGGAGCTTGTGTTCTTTACCCAGGTGACATGCACTGCAAGGAATATGATCTTTCCCATTATCACATTGTATTTTGCAAGCACGGAGGACTTTGGCAAGCACAGTGTTGCAAGGGTGACCCAAACGTGAATGCCATATAGTCAAGGGTATCTTCAGTGTTGTAGTAAAACACTTTGGTGAGACTGTAGTCAGACTATGCCGATTGGACGTAGGTAAATGAAGTTTGTACAATCCATCATGTAGAGAGCCACGAAGTAGAACCTCCTTGGTTTGTAGATCTCGGACCTGGCACTGTTTAGGGAAGAACTCAAACATCACCTGATTGTCCTGAGTGAATTTGGACACAGATAGGAGATTTTTGGTTATACCAGGAACTAACAGCAGTGATTTCATAAACAACGGTCTTGAACGAGTAAGTAGAGAGGATTGACCAGTACACATAACAGGTAGAGCAGATCCATTACCGACAAATACTTTACCTGGCCCTTTGTATGAGGTACTGTCACCTAGAGAGGTAGCTGAGTTGGTGAGGTGATGAGTTGCACCTGAGTCAGGGTACCAAGCACTATCTCCAACCGGATCAGGCGCTGCCATATAATTCTGTGAGGATGGCGATGTTGGTGCAAGAGAATGTGTGAGTGAAGGAGGAGCAACAAAAGGGTTGAGCCAAGGGGCTGCTGGAGATGGCAGACAGAACCAACCAGATGGAACATTGGAACCTGGAGCAGTCATTGGCATTGCTGGCCATGAAGTAGATGAAAAAGGGTTTGTAAACATACTGACATTTGCTTGTGGCGCAGGTGGAGGTCTATAACCTGCACTTTTGTAAGTTGCATCAAACCGAAAGTAACAACGGTCAACTAAGTGCCCTGTCTTTTCACATAGTTGACACTGAAATCGGGACTCGGAGAAGCGGCCTCGAGCACGACCTCTACCATTTGAAGGAGGGCGGTATGTTGGAGTAACAGTATCACTTTTGACGGGTGGTGGTGGTTGGTTTGAAACCATGTTGGCAGAACTAGAAATCTCCAACCCAGCTTGTAGCTGACGAGCTTCTGTATCTAGTAATAACACAGTGACTCCTTGAACCGAGTATGGTGACTGGCTTGCAGTAATAACCATAATAACTGATTCATATTCAGGAGATAGGCCATTGAGAATAGCCGTGACATGCTCCCGATCACTGATGACCTCGCCACAATTAGCAAGATTATCGCAAAAGCCCTTGATCTTCATCAAGAATTCTTTCATGGTCAAGTCGGCTTTGCGTTGAGAATGGAGCGCTTGTCGATAGAACATTAGACGAGAAGTGGTTTTGTTGCCATATAAACCAACAAGTGCAGTCCAGATCTGCACGCTCGTATCTAACCCAATAAGATGAGGAAGAATGGAAGTACTTACCGAGGACAGCAACTAAGAAGCTAGGGCACTGTCTTGCTGTTCATACCTGGAGAAAGCAGGATTTTCTTGTAACTCACCAGTATCGGTAACTATCTGTTGTGGTGGGGGGGCCGCTTGAGGATCAAGAAAGTGTTGGAGCTTGTACATTTTGACTGTTAAAAGAACTTGTTGACGCCACAACAAGTAGTTGTCATCATCAAGAAGAAGACTTATCTTCTTCGTCGCAAGAAACCGACTATCAACAGACCCATCCGGAGAATTGGACGCCATGGCAGTTGAAGGAGGATGATCAGTAGAAAGACTAAACGACATATCCATGAAAAAAATCAACTTAAAGAAACCCAGGGATGTGAAGGCACCTCTGATACCATGTTGAAGTTCTTTACTAATATGAACGAAAGAAGAACTTCATTTTTATTAACCAAGATAATTTTTACAAGAGTAGCAGCATGTATATTTAAAGAGAATGAAACCCTAGTAGTTGCAACCGACTAACAGATTAACTGATAGTTAACTTACAACAGAAACTTTAACGTAAACATAACGTACGTAACTAACATGCTAACACAGAGAAGATTAGAAAGCGATTTCCCGGCAAGCTAGCTTAGCTTCGAATGAATATAAGATTCACAGAGCAGAAGAAGACTTTTGAGCAAGGGATGCATACAGGCTAAAATGTAATAAATCTATAAGTTAGTGATTATATTAATATTTTAAAGTTTAGTGACTAAAATGCAATTTAAACCATAGAGCTTACGCTCAAAAATCATATATGAATTGGTATAATAACATTTAGCCCTTTAACATTTTACATATTCTATCAATTTAGTCCTAATTCTAAAAAAAATCAACAAATTTAACCCAAATGCTTACACATTCCTTTAATTTAATTTTGATTTTAGAAATTCATAAAATTATAATCACAAAAAATAAATAAATATTTAAAAAATAAAATTAAAAATACATAAAAAGAAAAAGAAATTTTCATGTCTCCCTTTCCCAAATTATCCCCAAATTGGATTCTAGGCTATATTTGATAATCCATTAAAAAAAAAATAAATTTGGCAATCCAAAATAAAAAGTAAATTATAGAAAATTTTCAACTAAAAAGTGTGAAAAATGATAAGTAGATAAGGAGTTACTTATCACTTAATATGAAAATTTTTCAATTTTTTATTTAATTTTTTTCTTTTAATATTATCCTTTAAATATTTTACCTTTAAAATTTTAAAAATTACATTTATCAAACAATCTAGTCTTATTCTACATTTAATTTTAAGAAACATACCAAATAAATTTTATAAATTAGATTCAGTACTTGATATTTTTATATTTAATTTTTTAACATTTAATTTTTCAGTTCATCAAACAATACTTTCATCTCCAAATTGCGTGACCAATGCCTTCTTCTAGGGGACTTGGTCTTGGTCGTTAGTTTAATAGGTCAAGTTGGTTGCTTGTTATTGGCAACAAGCCTTCTTATATGAAGCTTCACTAAGGACAATTTATCATATGAGAGTTTTCGTTTTCAAGAAAGTTTTGGAGAAAGAGTTAGTTTTTTTTTTTAAGGTAGCTATGGGGTTTCTTCTGGAGATATTGCTTATCAGATTACAGATGAGGCTTCTGATGTTTCTAATATTGTTTTTGCTCTCCTCAATGTTTGTAATCGAGTATTACATTTTTCCCAATCATATGTATAGAATGTGTAAAATATTAAGGGCTAAATATGTTATTATACCAAATAAAAGTTGACCAATTCACCATTTAGTCTAATAGTTAATGTGTTTTAATGGTAGAGTGATTAAAATAGAAAATTTGTAACAGCCCGATTTTGGGCTAGTCGGAACAGTGGTTTTGGAACCACAAATCCAAGGTCAGAGAAATTATTTTTAATATTATTTTATGTGTTATAGCATGATTATATGAGTGCATGAAAATTTTGGTGAAATAATTTTAGTGATTACTTGCTTAATTTCGAAAAATGACTAAATCGCATAAAGTGCGAAAGTTTTGTTCTACAAGCTAAAGGTATTAAATAGCTATGGAACAGAGGTCCTTATTGAGTAAATAGACCAATAAAAATTAGGTGACATTAGGTGACTTGTTTAATAAAAAAATAAAACAAAAAGAGAGGAGGTTATCATCTTCTCTTCACCACCGAAATTCTCAACAAAAAGAGGGGTTTTAAGAGCTCAAATTTCATCCAAGCTTTTCTCTTACAAGTAAGTGATTTTGGTGTTTTGTTTTTTTTTTTTTAATTTTTGTGTTTTTGGAACCCCTATAGCTTAATCTAGCTAATGAGGGGACTATTTTGCAAAATGGTTGAGAGTCTAGGGTCTTGCCATGAGAGTATTTATATTGTTTGTTGAAATTTTATGAAAGAAAATGAAACTTGGTTTGTCGAAACCATTTTTTTTGTTTGAAAAAATGGGCCGACTTTAAAAGAAAAAACGGAGTCGCCACCAATCTTTTTCGAAGTGCGATTGGGTCACTTTAGAAAACATTTTGGTCTACGAATTTTAAGAAAACGGGTCCGGGAGTCGGTTACGCACGAGGAAGGATTAGCACCCTCACAACGCCCAAAATTGGTACCTTATTGATTGATTAATGTCCTAATGTCGAAAATTAGAAAAGATTTTAAAATATGAATCTTTTAGAAAATGTTTGGATAATTCGAATTTGATATCGAAATTCTCTAGTTCCGAAAAGATGAAATACCACATCCAGCACGATAGGACACGATATTTCAAACCCTCGATATCAAGATCGTTTCATGATTTCCAAAATTCATGCATTGCACTTTGAAAAGAGTATTCCACTATTTGGCCAAACTAAAAACCGAAACCCAACACGATTGGGCACGATTCCTCGCATTTCCAAACATGAAATATTGCCTTATTTGAGAAAACACAGTCAAAATCTCTAAAGGATATTTGGATGTTTGGACGAACAGAAAATCGAAACCCAACACGATTGGGCACGATCTCTCGATCTTCCAAACACGAAACATTGCCTTATTTAAAAAATGCGATCAAAATCTTTAAGGGATATTTAGTCATCTAGACGAATGAAAAATCAAAACCCAGCACGATTGGGCTCGATTTCTCGAACTTACAAACACGAAATACCACTTTTGTGAAACCCTTTTTTGCAAAAAAAGCAAAAATAAAAATGTTGAAATGCAATTCAAAATCATCGATCTACATGAAATGATAAGAACAAGAATACATGAATCATAATAGTAAAATAACAAAACAAAAATAGTAGAAATAATAAAGGTAATAGAAATAATGAAAATAGCAATATTAATGTTTAATAAAAAAATATAAAAATAATAATAACCATAGTAATAAAAATAAAAATAATAGATATAATAATAAAAAACGATAAGTAACAATAATTCGTATCAATACATAAAAATTGAAATACTAAATATTTTGAAGAGGTAAAATATCTATAGATAGAAATAGGTACAAAAATATAGTTTAAAATTAATAACAGATAATAAATAGAATAATAAATAGAATAATAAAATAATAGTAACCATATTGAAAATAACAGTGAATATAATAGAAATAATAATAGTGGATATAATACTAGTATGTACGTATATAGTAAAAAAATTAAGTAAAAAAAATAGTATTAATGATATAATAATAGTAAAAATAATGGTGACAAAAAAATATAAAATTTAATGGTAACAAAATAAAAGTAGTAACAAAAGTAAATGTAATATAAGTAGTAAATTAACAATAATAAAAATAACAAAGCTCATATTAATCAATTTAATAGCAAAATAGCAAAAATAATAACAAAAGGACTAAATTTGATGGAAAACAGAAATTTCGGGGCAAATTAAGAATAAATGGCGGCAAAAGGACCGAATCGTGATGCGCGCGCAACATAGAGGGACCCACATAGCAAATAATCCTACTCTTTGAAACGCAGCACCTGAGTACGGACTAAATTGAAGTAGCGAACAAGATTCATGGGAAAAATTAAAATAAAAAAACTGAGATGGGACGCAATTAAAATAGTGGCGCCAAGAAGGAGGGCTAAGCGCGCAATTTACCCATTTAGGGTAAAATTGCGGATCCACCTATGGATCGGGTCATCGCGCGGAGCCCCCCCAAATAAACGGTGTTGTTTCTTGTAATGTTTAAAAAAAAAAAAACACAACTTTCTTTCATTTCTACCCTTCTATTTCGAAACAGAATACCAGAATCCCCCCTTTTGTTTATTCAGGGTTTGAAACCCCTAGTTCCTCTCTTCGTCGCCGCGTCACCACCGGTCCTGTGACCGATCCCGCGCGTGCAAGACCGATGGCCTGGTAAGCTTCTTCCCCTTTCCTTTCGTTTTCGATTTTTTTTTAAAAAAAAAAAGGTAAAAAGAAACTATATAAAATAGAGATCTGCGCAAATCACCTTTGAAAATGGTTGTCTATTCAAATATTCACCTATTTTCGCCAAAAGTTTGCTCGATTCTATTGATATTGTGTATTGATATCTCTGAAAAATTGTGGGTGTACTCTTGTGTATTTCCTAAATAAAAACCGTCCCCTTTACATGTTTTATTTCGGGCTTTTTATAGCCTTTTTACAACCGAGTTTCTCCTATTTTACAGGTGCGTAGTAAAGCACGATGCGGACGTGGCATGGTGGCTTGGTGGTGGAGGCGTGCACGCTGCGGAGGCTGCTGCAGGGCTTGCGGCGCCAACAAGCTAGGGTTTTTTGTTCTTTTCTGTTTCGGAATTATTGGGCTGGCATTGGGTAGTTAGGTTTGGGCTTTAATGTAATTGGGCCATTGTAAATGGACAGACTTTTTTATTTTTCCTGATTTTGGTTAATTGGTATTGGGCTCCGAGTTTTAAATTAGGCCTTATAGCTGCCCTTCTTTGCTCATTATTGTGTAACGATAATAGAGCAAAGGCTTTAAAAGGGCCAATTTTGCCCCATCTTGTTGAATCTTGACTTCTTGTAGCCTCATTCCATCCACTGCATCTTCAGCGGTATAGGAATTTTGTCTCGATCTGCTCTACTACTGCTCAGTGGAGTTAAGATCTGCTATCTTCAGTCTGCTCCATTACCGATACACGGAGATAAGACCTGCTGTCTTCGATCTGCTCTACTCCTGCTCAATGGAGATAAGATCTGCTATCATTAGCCTGCCCCGCTCCTGCTCAGGGAGATAAGGCTATCGGAATAAATCTGCTCCATTGCTGATACATGGAGATAAGATTCGCCATTTTCGATCTGCCCCACTCCTGCTCAGTGGGGATAAGATCTGCATTCCTCAGTCTACTCCATTGCCAATACATGGAGATAAGACTCGTAATTTCTGATCTACTCCACTCCTGCTCAGTGGAGATAAGATCTGCTATTTTCAGCTTGTTACCCTACTACTTAGGGGATTAAGGCTTACTGTCTTCGATCTACTCTACTCCTGCTCAGTAGAGATAAGATCTGTAATTTTCAACCTGTTACCCTACTGTTTAGGGGATTAACGCTCATCGTCTTCGATCTGCTCCACTCCTGCTCAGTGGAGATAAGATCTGCTATCTTTAGTCTGTTACCCTACTGTTTAGGGGATTAAGGCTCATCGTCTTCGATCTGCTCCACTCCTGCTCAGTGGAGATAAGATCTGCTATCTTTAGCCTGCTCCACTCCTGCTCAGCTGAGATAAGGCTAGTAGCTTAAATCTACTCCATTATCGATACATGGAGATAAGATTCACCATTTTTTTTATCTGCCCTACTCCTGCTCAGTGGGGATAAGATATGCACTCTTCAGTCTGCTCCATTGTCGATACCTGAAGATAAGACTTGTAATTTTCGATCTGCTCCACTCCTGCTTAGTGGAAATAAGATCTGCTATTTTCAGCCTGTTACCCTACTGCTTAGGGGATTAAGGCTTATTGTCTTCGATCTGTTCTACTCATGCTCATAGAGATAAGATCTGCTATCTTTAGCCTGCTCCACTCCTGTTCAGGGAGATAAGGCTAGTGGCTTAAATCTGCTTCATTGCTGATACATGGAAATAAGATTCGCCATTTTTTATCTGCCTCACTCCTGCTCAGTGGGGATAAGATTTGCTATTTTCAGCCTGTTACCCTACTGCTTAGGGGGTTGAGGCTTACTGTCTTCGATCTGCTCTACTCCTGCTCAGTAGAGATAAGATCTGCTATCTTTTGTAACTGTCATCAATTTTACTACATTGCCCTCTGGGGAACCTACCTGTAGAATTGATTTCATGGAGTCTATGCTTATGCCAAATGATTAGGATGTCATGATCGAAACATGCTCCTAACCATATGTATTAAGAATGCTATATGAATGGATGCAAAATGTCATGAGCATGATCCAATTTTTTAAAATTTTGGGCTATCATTACTCGCCATTTGTTAAGGTGATACCGCTGACGTATGTCTTCTTGTTCCGCTGATACTTCTAACAGAGAATCTGAAGATGTCGTCATTGTTTAGACCCTTATTTCAAGTGCTCTGAGCCTTTCAAACCTGGTGAGTTCCAAATAATTGTCCTGTTTCAGATTCTTGTATTATTTAGAGACTTTCAAAGTAATATGCAAAACTTCTTTTGTGAAAGCGTTACTAGTTTAGTAATCATTATTTCAATATGAAATACTTGGGAAAAAGATTATAGAGATGAATGAAACTGAAATTTACTCGGGATAAAACCCGTGAAGAATAGATTGCGCAAAAAAACAAAAATTTTTTTGCTAAGGTACAAAATGAGTAAGAGTGGAATTGGTGCCCCAGATATCATAGCCTAAGCCTCTCTGTATGTACATCCTGAAGACCGTTCCGAGTTCAACATGTGTCTAAGAGATCTGTGGTACTTTGCCAATGCCCTGAAGATGTAGCATATCTCATCATTGTTAATTCAGGTATAAGATGGTTAACGCATGCCCTATTTCCCCCAATCATTTGAATCGCCCTTTACGGGTTTTCAATTCAAAGCTCTTTTGGTCTCAAAGTGCCCTTTGCGGGTTTTTACCTTGGCCTCTCCGGGTTTTTTTTTTGAACTCAAGACGCCCTTTTGCGGGTTTTTGCCTTGGCCCTTTTTCCTTCTTAAGCAAAATACTTCTTAACTGAGTCTGCATTAATTGGATTTGGCATACTTTTGCCGTCCATCTCAGCTAGTATCAATGCTCCCCCAGAAAAGGCCCTCTTTACAATATAAGGTCCCTCCCAATTAGGCATCCACTTTCCTCTGAAGTCTTTTTGCATAGGGAGGATCTGCTTCAATACCAAGTCTCCCTCATGGAATACTCTGGGGTGAACTTTCTTGTTGTAAGCCCGCATCATCCGCTTCTGGTGCATTTGACCATGACGAATGGCTCTTAGTCTTTTTTCCTCAATTAGATTCAGTTGATCATATCGCGATTGAACCCATTCCGCTTCATCCAACTTCAGCTCTGACAAAACCCGGAGAGAAGGAATTTCAACTTCGACACAAGACTGCCTCCATCCCATAAACCAATGAGAAAGGTGTTGCACCGGTGGAGGTTCTAACCGATGTTCGATAGGCGCAGAGGGAAAAAGGTAACTTTTCATGCCAATCCTTGTAAGTCTCAGTCATTTTCCCCACAATTTTCTTGATATTTTTGTTAACTGCCTCAACGGTGCCATTCATTTTTGGGCGATATGGCGACGAGTTATGGTGCTTAATGTTGAACTGACCGCAGACTTTCGCTATTGCGCTGTTGTTCAAATTTAATGCGTTGTCAGATACGATCCTTTCCGGCATACCGTAGCGACATATGATCTCTTTCTTCAAAAACTTGCTAACTATCGTCTTCGTGACATTGACATATGAGGCTGCCTCTACCTATTTGGTGAAGTAATCGATGACCACGAAAATGAAATGATGTCCATTAGAAGCCTTTGGTGCGGTTGGCCCAATAACGTCTGTGCCCCACATTGAGAAAGGCCACGGAGAAGTCATAAGATGAAGAGGTGAAGGAGGCACATGGATCTTGTCTCCATAAATTTGGCACTTGTGGTACTTTTGGGCGTAACGGATACAACCTCCTTCCATCGTGGACCAGTAATACCCAAATCTCATGATTTGCCTGGCCATTGTAAACCCATTGGCATGTGTCCCGCAGACACCTTTATGAACTTCTTCTAGGATTTTTTTAACTTCAACAGCATCAATGCATCTTAACAGCGCCTGATCCTTCCTCTTTTTATACAGGATCTCTCCGTCTAAGACATAATCATTGGCCAATCTTGGCAGTGTCCTCTTGTCATTTTTCGTTGCTTAATCAGAGTATTCACGGCTCTTCACATATTGCAGAATGTCATGATACCAAGGATGATCATCTCTCTCCTCCTCTTCGTCGATATTGCAGCAGTGAGCCGGAGTCTCACAGATACTCATTTGGATGGGCTTCATACCCTCTTGCTCATTTACTCTGATCATAGAAGCTAATGTGGCCAAGGCGTCAGCCATCTGGTTTTCATCACGCGGGAGGTAAAAGAATGTGATATCATCAAACTCCTCAATTAGCTCCAAAACTAACTTTTGGTAACTACTCAATTTGGGATCTCTCATTTCCCATTCTCCTTTGAGTTGATATATCACCAACGCAGAATCTTCATATACCTCTAGCACCTTGACTTTGTGGTCTATGGCTGCTCGAATTCCCATGATACATGCTTCATATTCTGCTATATTGTTCGTACAGTCAAAATCCAACTTGCAAGTGAATGGATAATGGTCTCCGTTTGGGGATATTAAGACTGCCCCAACTCCATTACCAACAGCATTTGACGCTCCATCGAAGTTCATCTTCCAAAGACGATCTTCTAGGGTAACCGCTTCAGTTGTCGCCACAAACATCAGATCTTTATTGGGAAAATCAAAGTTCAAGGGCTCATAGTCGTCTAGCGCTCTACTGGCTAGAAAATCAGCTATTGCACTCCCCTTCACAGCCTTCTGGTTCACATAGACTATGTCAAATTTGGAGAGTAAAATTTTCCATCAGGCCATTCTTCCATTCAGAGCGGTTGACTCTATCATGTACTTAAGATGGTCTAGTTTCAAGATTAACCAAGTCGTATGGTACAACATGTACTGCCTCAACCTCCGAGTTGTCAGACCAAGGCACAACATAATTTCTCAATTGGCGAGTATCTCATTTCACACTCAGTGAATTTTTTGCTGAGGTAATATATCGCCTTTTCTTTCTTCCCTGTTTCATCGTGTTGGCTGAGCACACATCCCATTGAATTATCGAATACCGTCAAATACAGAATCAACGGTCTATCAGGACTGGGTGGCATTAGCACTGGAGTATTAGACAAGTATTGTTTAATCCTGTCAAAAGCCTTCTGGCATTCGTAGTCCCAAATTTCTGGATTGTGCTTTTTAAGAAGACGGAATATGGGGTCATACTTCTCAGTTAATTGCGAAATAAACCGAGTAATATAATTTAGTCTTCCCAGAAAACCTAGGACCTCCTTTTGAGTGTATGGTGAAGGCAATTCTATTACAGCCTTGACTTTATCCAGGTCGACCTCAATTCCTTTTTCACTGACCACGAAACCAAGTAGTTTCCCTGATCTAGCCCCGAAAGTACACTTGGCTGGACTGAGCTTCAGCTGAAATTTCCTCAACCTCAAGAACGGTTTCCTCAAAACTTGCACATGCTCCCTTTCTGTTCGAGACTTTGCGATCATGTCGTCGACATAGACCTCGATCTCCTTGTGCATCATGTCGTGAAACAAGGTTACCATGGCCCTTTGGTATGTTGCTCCCACATTCTTTAACCCAAATGGTATCACTTGGTAACAAAAAGTTCCCCATAAGGTAATGAAAGTGGTCTTTACCATGTCTTTAGGATGCATATTTATTTGATTGTATCCAGAGAAACCGTCCATGAAGGAGAAAAATGAATACCCTGCCGTGTTATCCACCAATGTGTCGATGTGAGACAGTAAAAAGTTGTCTTTTGGGCTGGCCTTGTTTAAGTCCCTGTAATCGACGCACATTCGTACTTTTCCATCCTTCTTAGGTACAGGGACAACATTGGCTACCCATTCTGAGTAATTCACCACTTGTAAAAACCCAGCATCAAATTACTTCTTGACTTCTTCCCTTATCTTTACTGCGACATCGGGTCTCATCCTTCGAAGCTTTTGTTGAACCGGCCTATATTCTTCTCTTATAGGGATATGATGTCTGCAATATCAGCGCTCAACCCAGGCATGCCCTGATATGACCATGCGAAGACATCTTTGAACTCTAACAGAAGTCTAATGAGGTCCTACCTTGTTTCCTCGGTTATGTAGGTTCCAATTTTTGCCTCTTTCCCTTCCTCCAGAGTCACATTCTCAACTGCTTCCTTGTGAGGTAGGATCAGCTTCTCCTCTCGCTCTACCATCCTTAACAAATCTGAGGATAAACTACAATCTCCGTCATCTGTAAAATCCTGAGATCCTTCTAAACACAGGTCTCGTTTACCAGGGAATTCTAGATCCGTAGCAGCGTCGCTTATGACATCGATATCTGGGGACCTATGGTCAGTATGAAAGAATACCCAATGAATCTAAGAATAATTTATTTATGTTATGATTATGAATGGAATGAATGGGAAAAAGAACACGAGAATAATTGCCCGTCATGAAACGAAAAATGCATTTTTATTGAAAGTAATGATGTTTGAACATGAGCCTATTTCACAAAAGATCCTTATTGTTTCTAGGCTTAAAAACAATAAGTGTGTTTTGAACATTACTCTGTGTTAGTTCTAAAAACTACAGGAATTTTTTCCGCTGTCCAGTTGTTCAAAACACTTCTAGGCTCGTAGGGGTAAATACCCGTCAAGTTTTCTTCCTTCGGACCCTCTTCAAACACGGCGTTGATGCTTAAAGCTCTCATCATATCTTCAGCCGTTTCTTTATTCATATTTTTTGGCCCTGAATAGATGATTCCTCCCGACACGAATGTATTAGATATATAGGGAAAAGTCATTGACCCCCATTTGACCTCAGCACCATTCAATCGTGCCCTTCGTCTTTCACGTTTCCTCTCCAATTCCTCTTTTCTTTGCTTGGCATCTGGCCTATGCCCCAGACCAAAATGATTGCACTTGTCAACCAATCCCGACACTTCGACCCGTCCATGGAGGTATTTTCCGGGTCCCCTCCCAGGCAATGCTCATTTTCCTACCATCAATCGTGGGCTCATCCATGTAGCTTCGGATATTTTGGGCACTTGGACCATGCCTCATTCACTGATGAAAGTCGCATTTACAAACTCCAATGACCGAAAGGAACACTCTACCGCCTCCGTATCATTTTCTATGTATGACGCGTCACTAGTAACGGATAGGATGATGTCCTCCTTCGCATTTATAGTTATCAGCCGACCCTCTATCACCAACTTTAGCTTTTGGTGCAATTATGAGGGTACGACTCCCGTTGAGTGAATCCATGGCCTCCTCAATAAAAATTATAAGAAGGCTTGATTTCCATCACGAGGAAGTCAACCTCGTACGTATTTGGCCCGATTAGGAGGGGTATCTCAATCCTCCCCATCACTTTCCTTTCGGTGCCATCGAATGCTCTTACTATATTTTGACATGTTTTCATATGAGAGCTGTCTACCGGCAACCTGTTCAACGTAGACAGGGGCAAGACATTTAGTGCCGATCCGTTGTCAATTAATGCCCCCGATAGCCTATATCCTTTGCATCGGGTAGTGATGTGTAGAGCCTTGGTGGATCCCATGCCTCCTGGTGGAATTTCATTGTCACTGAAAGAGATGAAATTGTCTGCGCTTATGTTACTAACGAGGTGGTCTAGCTTGTTCACCGAGATATCACTGGTGACATAGGTTTCATTCAATACCTTCATCAACGCGTTACAGTGTACCTCCGAGTTTAAAAGTAAAGCCAGTATTGATATGCGTGCCGACTGTTGGTGTAATTGTTTCACCACACTATACTCACTGTGCTTGAGGAACTTTAGAAACTCTTTGGCTTCATTCTCTGTTACTGGCTTATTAACCAGCGGTTCTGTCCTTTGTTCCCCCTATCTGGTCACGGAGGATTTTCTTTCTTTGTGTTCGGTTCCTGGGTTGGGTGTGTCGACCGAACTCTCCTTTCCCGGGCATGTCACATTGCAGCTATAATTCCAGGGCACCTTTTTGCTATCCCTATAAGGAAAAGCCACGAGTTTCTGGATTACCACTCTCGGTGCCACTCTCGCTCCTACTTCATCGATTTTTGGTATTGTGATGATCACTATTAGGCGATTGACCTCAAAGACCTTCCCTGCTGACGCTTCTTCTGTGGTGCACACGTCCTCTTCTTCAATAGAGTCAAAGAACTCCAGCTCTTTGTTATCCATTAACCCTTGCACTAGGGCTTTGAATTCACTACATTGCTGGATCTCATGGCCCTCTTTACCGTGGAACTCATAGTAGTTTCTCGCACCTTGGGTTTTGCTCCCCAGCCCTTACAGAACTAACCCTCTTTTTTGCATTTCCTTCTAAACCTCCTCAATGGGGTTTTTACTTCAGCAAAATTTGATTTGATTCTCCTCCCCACGTTCTCGACTATCGCGTTTACCTCTTTATCAGTGTGACTGGGTAACAGATTTCCCACACCAGGTGCGGCATCGAACTTTACCACACCTGCCTTGATAAGCCTTTCGACTACCCTTTTGAATGAGGTGTAATTTTCTATTGAGTGTCCTGCTACTCCCGCATGGTATTCACACTGAGCATTTGTGTCATACCACTTAGGATATGAGGGTTGCAGCGGTTTCAAGTAGAAAAATGCTACAACATGCACATCGAATAGATTTTTGTACAACTCCCTGTACGTCATTGGAATGGGAGTAAACTGAAATCTCTCAGTATTCTGTCTCATGTTGGACTCCTGCCTTGGTGAAGCTTACTGTCCTGCAGCTACAGTTCTTGGTTGACTGACAGTAACAGGTTTTGAATAACCCGAGCTTACATTACTTACTTTATTCTCCCTTTTTTTCGGAGCTGGTCTTTTCGTGCTTTCCTTGGCTTCTATTTTTCCGCACCTTATCGCGTTCTCTATCATTTCACCAGACATCACTATGTCTGCGAAACTCTTAGTGGTGCTCCCCAACATATGAATGATAAATGGTGCTTTCAGGGTGTTAATGAAGAGCATGGTCGTTTCTTTTACTAGTAGTGGCGGTTGGACCTGTGTGGCGACCTCCCTCCACCTCTGGGCGTATTTCCTGAAACTTTCGCCCGACTTTTTCTCCATGTTTTGTAATGTGATCCTATCATGCGCTATATCGATCACATGGCCATAATGTTTCATGAAGGCCTGTGCTAGTTCCTTCCATGATTTGATTTGGGTACAACTCAGCTGATTATACCATTTTGCTGCGGCCCCAGTCAAATTGTCCTGGAAACAGTGGATCAACAACTGGTCGTTGCTGACATATCCCATCATTCTCCGACAGAACATTGTAATGTGGGCCTCAGGGCAGCTGGTCCCGTTATATTTTTCAAACTCTGGCATCTTGAACTTTGGTGGAAGTACCAGATCATGGGCCAAACTCAACTTCTTAGCATCTACCTCGCGTTGGTAATCAGTACTTTCCAATGCTCTGAACTTCTCCTCCAACCATTTACATCGATCCTCAAACTCCTTTGGGAGTTCTGCCTTTGCTTTTTCTCCTTCTGCTGCATTATCGAAGTCAGGGACTATTGGTTTTGCCAAATTATCCCCTGGGTTGGAGCTCGAGCCCGCCGGGAAGTTTACCGATGCTGGGGTACCGGATTGGTACTGTGGTTTGGTGTTGACTGACACTCTTGGTGGTTGAATCTGGGAATTTATCGGGGCCAAGCCTGGAGGATAAGTAGAATCTTCATTATCATCTCCGGTATCAACCGTAGGGCCCTTCCCTTTATCATGCCCTCCAGTCAACAAATGTGTCAACTGGCTCATCATGCTTCTCTGGGATTCCAGCATTTGATCCCTCATATCTTGTTGGATCTTGGCCAACTGTTCTTGCATCTGAGCTTGCAATTGGTCCTGCATCTCCTTCTGCATCTGTTCTAACTTTTCTATCCTTTGATCCATAGCTTTCATTTTTTTCGGAGTGTAGTAGTGGTGTTCCAGGATAACTACAATATGATCTCTAGTTAATAGGGTTCTCTTATGATATTTAATGCATATGATGCGATGTAATGAAAATGCATGATATGAATGCAAAAATAAGAGGCGCCGATTCTGGATCAATTTCTTTTAGAAAACTTTATAAGAAAACAAAATCCTTTACATAAAACAAAATTACATATACGGCCTAGCCCTTACGCCCAAAGCTTTAACTTTCCTAAGAAGCCAAGCTAGCTCTTGATCTCGGTCCGCCTCTAGCTCATATTTCACACTTAACACATCAGCCTGAACCGCTAAGGTTTGTAGATGATCGGCCACTTCTCGCATTTGAGCCACAACTTTGCCTATGATGTAGTCTCTTTCTCTGACCTGGTCTTGAGATCGTTGAATCTGTCCTTCCATCGCTCATTATTTGCCTCCAATAATTGGATTCGGAGCTCACTACTTTGCAGCGCTGTTTCAAGCTCTACCACCTTTCCTTTCAAGTCTTCAATCTCGTTCAGGCTTGTTTCTAGCTTCATCATAGAGTTACGACTTCGACACAATGCCCTCTCTAATTCTGCTACTCGAGCTCTTAACATCTCATTTTCGCCTCAGCTTTCAGACACAGTCTTTTTTAGGGTGTCCTTTTATGCTTAAGCATCATGAAACTTCTTCTTCCACTGATCGACCTCGGCCTTCTCTTCTTGAATTTCTTGACGCCATTGTTCTGAGGTTTTACCCAACCTAGCAGTCCTCATCGATGAATGCAACTTTTTGTAGTCAGTCTTCAAACTGTCCAAATCTTCTTCGGCTTTCATTTTCCCTTTCCTCAGTTTCTCAGCCTCTGATTTCTGGATGTCAATATCTAATCTTAAGTGCACTTTTTCTTCTTCCAGTTGTTCTATCTTTTTCCCTAACTCCGAATTTTTATTTTTGAAGTTTTGTTTCATGATTTCCAACTCGGAAGGAACTACTTGCAGGCATTCCTCCATCGATCGAGCACCATCTTGTGTCGGTCTGGGAATATTATCATTGATTCTCCTACTCCGCCATGCATTATATTCGAGGGTTGTCATCAGACCTACAACAACTCTTTTCATTCGGCGAGTCTGCTTCCAAGCATTAGAAATCTCTCGGACCTTCTTTTTATAATTATCCCCCTATACGAAAATTCAAGCTGAGCTAGCCCATGCGTCACCGGAACAAACTGTCTTGATCTGTACTGCCTCAACACAAGCAAAGGAGCATACCCAACGGCTCCCCAAATTCCTAGCAAAGGGACCCAATCATAACTCCCACACCGGTAGAGAACTTCATCGGGGATTAACAAAGGAGCCTTCCACTCAACGTCCTTTTCCTGAAGATTCTGAAAGAGCGCGATCTAGTTTTCTTCTAATATGTCATCTCTTCTGGGAATGGCTACCAACTCCTTTAAAGGGGAGTAATTCCCGGAGAAAACTCGATACGAAACTTTATCTACCTTCCAAAAAATAGCTATGGAACCAAACCAACAATAGTTGCGCGCATCCCGTGAATCTACCCTCACCTGCTTTCCTACATGCACAAGGATCTAAATGTCTCAGCCAAGATTGCAGGAACAGGTGTGACCCCTCTGTCAAGTTGATCGAAGAGATCCGAGACTGCCTCATCTACATAGCCCAATGTCCTAGGAAAAACCATTAAACCATAGATGCTCAAGGCGAAAACGTCAACTCTCCTTTTTGTATCAGGATACACTTGAATCAAATCCTTTAAAATCCTCCATGAGATGCACTTATACTCTGCTTTTTACTTGATCCTCGCTGCCACCCACTGCTCACTCATCCCTGTAATATTCATCAACTTCTTTAAAAAGGTTGGGACACAAGCGACTCTAATATAGGCCTTGTCGACTTGGACCTTCGAGCAACGAAGTAAAGCCGTATATTCTTCTATAGTAGGTACCAAATCTACCCCTCCAAGGGTAAAACAGCTATAGGCAGGATTCCAATACTGAGTGAAGGCCCGAAATAGATGCTCGTCTATCTTGATGTCAAGTAAGTGAGGCAAATCCCCATAGTTCCTATAGAACAATTGCTTAGTCTCCTCATCCCACTAGTCCCATATTTCTTTTAACTCCCATAGATCATTTTGCGTCACACTGATGCAAGTGTAATCACATAACTTCAATGTATATCCCTCGGCTAAGCTGTCCCCTTTTTTAATTGTGTTTTCTCTGACCATATACGGACGGCCGCATTATCTTCCACTTTATCAAAGAATTCGTTCTCCATGACAAGCTTCCTAAAAGTCGACACCTCTTTAAAATGAAATGACATGCAATCATAATAAAATGCAACAAGTTAGTATCATGTACCAGAAATAAAATTCAAAGTATGCGAAAAAAATAATCCAGTACCTATCTGGGTAATTGCTAGGGTTTGGCGTAGTTCTACCTAGGTTAAGTTCCTAGAGCTCTCTATATGCAGTTTGGATCTAAAGCAAGGGTACCTGAACCAGCAGATTCCTCGATCCTCACCCATTATAGGTTCATACGGACCGAGTTCAGTTCAGGGGAATACATTTCCCTATGGCTGCACAGAGATAAAAATCTCACGAAGGGTACGGATGTATCCCGAAAGTGATTCACTATCCTGCACGGGGTAAAAACCTCACGAAGGAGTAGCTTCTCACTCTCACTTAAAGGTTTGACCACTACGGTCATGCAATATGATGCAAATGTATCCTAGACACTTAAATCGTAACAAACATATGACTCGACCCAAACAAATGCGATGGGGAAAAAATCAAAATCAGATTTTAATTTTCAATAAAAGGACATTAATCCATCAATTCTACGGCTTGACTCTCTTATTGGTCCCCAGCGGAGTCGCCAAGCTGTCGAAACCATTTTTTTGTTTGAAAAAACGGGCCAACTTTAAAAATAAAAAATAGAGTCGCCACCAATCTTTTTCAAAGTGCAATTGGGTCACTTTAGAAAACATTTTGGCCTACGAATTTTAAGAAAACAGGTTTGGGAGTCGGTTACACACGAGGAAGGATTAGCACCCTCGCAACGCCCAAAATTGGTACCTTATTGATTGATTAATGTCCTAATGTCGAAAATTAAAAAAGATTTTAAAATATGAATCTTTTAGAAAATGTTTGGATAATTCGAATTGGATATTGAAATTCTCTTGTTCTGAAAAGATGAAATACCACATCCAGCACGATAGGACACGATATTTCAAACCCTCGATATCAAGATCGTCTCATGATTTCCAAAATTCATGCATTGCACTTTGAAAAGGTTATTCCACTATTTGGCCAAACTAAAAACCGAAACCCAGCACGATTGGGCACGATTCCTCGCATTTCCAAACATGAAATATTGCCTTATTTGAGAAAACACAGTCAAAATCTCTAAAGGATATTTGGATGTTTGGACGAATGGAAAATCGAAACCCAGCACAATTGGGCACGATCTCTCAATCTTCCAAACACGAAACATTGCCTGATTTAAAAAATGCTATCAAAATCTTTAGGGGATATTTAGTCATCTAGACGAATGAAAAATCAAAACCCAGTACGATTGGGCTCGATTTCTCGAACTTCCAAACACGAAATACCACCTTTGTAAAACCCTTTTTTGGAAAAAAAGCAAAAATAAAAATGTTGAAATGCAATTCAAAATCATCGATCTACATGAAATGATAAGAACAAGAATACATGAATCATAATAGTAAAATAACAAAAACAAAAATAGTTGAAATAATAAAGGTAATAGAAATAATGAAAATAGCAATATTAATGTTTAATAAAAAAAAGATATAAAAATAATAACCATAGTAATAAAAATAAAAATAATAGATATCATAATAAAAAACGATAAGTAACAATAATGCGTATCAATACGTAAAAATTGAAATACTAAATATTTAGAAGAGGTAAAATATCTATAGATAGAAATAGGTACAAAAATATAGTTTAAAATTAATAACAGATAATAAATAGAATAATAAATAGAATAATAAAATAATAGTAACCATATTGAAAATAACAGTGAATATAATAGAAATAATAATAATGGATATAATACTAGTATGTACGTATATAGTAAAAAACAATTAAGTGAAAAAAATAGTATTAATGATATAATAATAGTAAAAATAATGGTGACAAAAAAATATAAAATTTAATGGTAACAAAATAGAAGTAGTAACAAAAGTAAATGTAATATAAGTAGTAAATTAACAATAATAAAAATAACAAAGCTTATATTAATCAATTTAATAGCAAAATAGCAAAAATAATAACAAAAGGACTAAATTTGATGGAAAACAGAAATTTCGGGCTAAATTAAGAATAAATGGCGGCAAAAGGACCGAATCGTGATGCGCGCGCAACATAGTGGGACCCACATAGGAAATAATCCTACTCTCTGAAACGCAACACCTGAGTACAGACTAAATTGAAGTAGCGAACAAGATTCAGGGGAAAAATTAAAAAAAACTGAGATGAGACGCAATTAAAATAGTGGTGCCAAGAAGGAGGGCTAAGCGCGCAATTTACCCATTTAGGGTAAAACTGCGCGGATCCACCTATGGATCAGGTCATCGCGCGGAGCCCCCCCAAATAAACGGCGCCGTTTCTTGTAATGTTTAAAAACAAAAAAACACAACTTTCTTTTATTTTTACCCTTCTGCTTCGAAACAGAAGACCAAAATCCCCCCTTTTGTTTATTCAGCGTTTGAAACCCCTAGTTCCTCTCTTCGTCGCCGCGTCACCACCAGTCCAGTGACCGATCTCGCGCGTGCAAGATCGATGGCCTGGTAAGCTTCTTCCCCTTTCCTTTTGTTTTCGAAAAATATTTTTAAAAAAAAAGGTAAAAAGAAACTATATAAAATAGAGATCTGCGCAAATCACCTTTGAAAATGGTTGTCTATTCAAATATTCACCTATTTTCGCCAAAAGTTTGCTCGATTCTCCTGGTATTGTGTATTTATATCTCTAAAAAATTATGGGTGTACTCTTGTGTATTTCCTAAAAAAAAACCGCCCCCTTTACATGTTTTGTTTCGGGCTTTTTATAGCCTTTTTACAGCCGAGTTTCTCCTATTTTACAAGTGCGTAGTAGAGCACGATGCGGACGTGGCGTGGTGGTGGAGGCGCGCACGCTGCGGAGACTGCTGCAGGGCTTGCGGCGCCAACAAGCTAGGGTTTTTTTTGTTGTTTTCTGTTTTAGAATTATTGGGCTGGCATTGGGTAGTTAGGTTTGGGCTTTAATGTAATTGTGCCATTGTAAATGGACAGACTTTTTTATTTTTCCTGATTTTGGTTAATTGGTATTGGGCTCCGAGTTTTAAATTGGGCCTTACATGGTTGTTTAATAAACAACTTTTGTGAAAGGATTTTCATGAAAACACTAAAAAGGACCATTTTGTGAAGTTTATAAAATAGGTTGTAAATGTGTGAAATACTTGAAAATTGTGAGTTGCTATAAGAGTAATAAAGGTTTGGCTAGGCTTGTTAAAGGAGGAAATTTGATTAAAATCGTTTTACGAGCCTAGGGGAAAATCGTAATTATGTGAAAGTCTAGGGGCAAAATTACCATTTTGCCCAGGTATGAGTTATAAATTGTCTTGATTAATGTAGTGATTAAATAAGTGAGTTTGTCATTATAGATCAAGAAAAACGGAGTCCAAACCCAGACCAGGTGAAAACCAAGCTATTGGACTAAATCGAACTAGTCACCCATATTTAGTATACCGAGGTAAGTTGTATGTAAATAATACAACTTTATTGTTATTATGTATTGAACAATTAATATGGCATAAAGTGTTTGATTATTGTTGTGAATATGCATAAAGAGAAATGATATAGTAAAAACTCCCGGTTGAACATTAGGAATAGATTGGATATCCATGCCATAACATTTGGATATGTGTGCTAGTGTAAGACCATGTCTGGGACATGGCATCGGCTACATTATAAGAGCCAGTGTAAGGCCATGTCTGGGACATATCATCGGCCTCGACATGTGAGCTAGTGTAAGACCATGTTTGGGACATGGCATCGGCATTTTACCCTCTTGTGTGAGGCTTATCGAATATCCTTTAGTATTCCAAATGGTTCCACGGGTTATTTAAAGCTTATGATAAAGAAATGAAAAGATATAACCATTTTGTGAGTGTTACAGGTTCTTACTCGAAACTCATGAGACATGAGCTTAGTTATGATGCCTTAATGGTAAGGATGAAATTGAGTAAGTTCTATCTATGAGAATGATTTTGGGACGATCTTGTAATCTTTGGCTTATACTTGTGATGTGTAAATATGTAGTAAATCTACCATTGTTAAATCAAGAATATTGTGCTGGTTTATAATATGCTATGTATTTAAAGATGCATGGTTGATGTTGTTACTTATTTACATGCAACTTACTAAGCTTTATGCTTACTCCCTCTCTTTTCCATTTTCTTATAGTGCCGCCAAGCTAGCTCGAGGATCAACAGATGTCGGAGGCATTTATCACACTATCAATTGAAGCATTTGGTATAGTTAGCCTTATTATTTTAAGTATGGCATGTATAGGGATTGGGTCTTTTTTGTTAAGTGTCATATTGTTTTGGCTATATGTGTTGGCTTGTCATGAAGTTGATCCATTTTGTATAAGGCCATAGTTGATGGCTAATACTTGTTGTTGATAAATGCAAATATTGGTGTTTCCATGAATGTGGTTAATACATGGTTTGGTTGATAAGTAAGAAATGTTATAGGTGATAGAAAATAGCTTGGATTTGAGGCGTGGATGCCTTGGTTAAGACTGATTTAGTCATGTGTTTGTGCTTGTGATGGTACTATATTATGTGTGTAGATGTGTGCTTGGAAGGGGTGACAAAAAGGCTTGGTAGATAGCCTTATTTTGTCCACACAGGTAGACACACGAGCGTGTGTCTAGGCCGTGTGTGACACATGGTCTGCCCCATGGGCGTGTAGTCCGGCCGTGTGTCCCCTGCACCTTAATTTGGTAAAACAGAATGCCTAGTAGTAACCACACGGGCTGAGGCACGGTCGTGTGTCTCAACCGTGTGGATGACATGGCCTAGCACACGGGCGTGTGCCTTGGCCATGTGACCTTATTAGGTTGATGACGTCAGAAACAGAATGTCAAGGTTTTAACACACGGGCAAAGACACGGGCGTGTCATCGCCGTGTGAAGGACACGGGCGTGTGCCAGGCCGTGTGAAAACCCCTGTAAGTTTGAATTGAAAAATAAATCCACACGGCTAGGGACATGGGCGTGTGTGATCACACGGTCTACCTACACGGGCATGTCACTTGCCACACGGGCGTGTGCCCCTATTTTCAGTGAAATTTTTCAAAGTTTTCTAAAGTGCCTGGTTTAGTACCGAACCATTTCTAAAGTATGTTTTGGGCCTTGCAGGCCCATATTAGGGACCTTAAGATGAAGTTTGAAAAGTTTTAAATTTGAACGAACTTTTATGAACCATTTCTAAAGTATGTGTTTAAGTTAGGTAACACCTCGTACCCTGTGCCGGCGTCAAACACAGGTAAGGGGTGTTACAAAATTAACTTAACAATAGTAACGGAAATAATAAAAAAGAAAAATTGGTGACCAAAATAAGAATGTGCTAAAATTTGGATGACTATTTAAGTAGTATATTGTAAAAGAAATACACTTTTTAATCAAATATATTAACTAAGAGTATGTTTGATTGAAAATTTTAAACATGCACATTTAAATGTGTTTGATAATCTTATTAATCTTTTAATTAATACAAAATTTTCAAAGTGTTGAATAAAATAAGTAGGTAAATAACTAATTATCACTTATGATAAAAATGTTAAGTCTAATTATCACTTATGATAAAAATGTTAAGTTGATTTTGTTTTGTTTTTGTTAAAAAGTGAAACATCCTTTTATGAAAAATTATACAAAATAAAATAACTAAAGTGTCGTTTGATAAACTAAAAATTTAACTGCTAAAGAAATAAGTGTTGAAAAATTAAGTATTGAAGATTTAAGTACTGAATTTGAGTCATAAAATTGTCTGGTATATTACTTAAAATTAATTACGGAATATATTTAGATTATTTGATAAATATAGATTTTAAATTATAAAAAAATATATGCTACATTTTATCCTTAATTTTTAAATATTTACTTTATCCACAATAAAAATCAAAATTTAAAGGTAAAGTTTTTATAGGATAATATAATATTAAAATAAATAAAATAAAATTGAACTAATTGAAAATATTCTCCCTTAAGGTAGGGTTTGATGCTTTCATATGTTATGATTCTAATGGAATGTGATTCCTTGGAATGTAATTGCTGATAATATGATTGTCGGGAAATTTACTTTACAACGTTTGGTATGCATTGGAAGGGATTCATTAAAATTCCAAAAAAGTTACATTATCACGTTTGGTTAACTAAATACTTTCCTAAAAACATAATGATAATTTATGAATTTACCCTTATTAAATAAAATAAAATGCTCATTTATTTATTTTTTATAATAGACTTTATTATTAATAAATATTTAGATTAAATATTTAATAAAAAATTGATAATTCTTAAATTATTTTTAATTTTTAATTTTAATTGAAAACAAAATTGTTTCAAATTTATCTTGCATATATTTTCTAAGTATAATAATGCTATATAAAATTATAGGTATATAAAACTTGTTTGGAATAAATTAAAAAAATATTTGAAATCACTTTTTAAAAAAATTGATTTCAAGTATTGCTCTAGACAAAACTACTAATAATTAAAGCATAGGAATGTAAAACCATAGGCGGTCTAACCCACAATTCCTACACTGCTTAAATGGAACAATTCTACCCATTTTCTACAAAAAAAAAAAAAAATCATACAAATAAAAGTGCTAAATCAAATTTGTAGTTGGAAAAAAAATCAGGATAAAAATCAAGTAGTAGAAGAAGGAGAAAATAGTTTCTTTTTTTTATATGAATAGGATAATAGCCTAAATTAATATAAAATAGGGTTAATTTTGTTTTAATATTATTTTTAACTTTTCAATCTACATGACAAAGTAACTTTTTTCGCATTTTATTATATGAATTACATTGTCATGTTCATAGAAGAGACTCTCAATAGACAGTTAGATTCTAAGGAGCGTAAATAAATTATGACATACCAAATATTTGAATCACTTTCCAACTAATTAAATTCTAAAGAAAGTAATTACTTTCCATCATATCTAATGTTACCTTAGTGATAAGTAGCCCTAATCTTATTGTTTTCAACATTTTCTATATAAAACAATTCTACTAGATTATTTTTATTAATTTTCAATTGATTTAATTTTTTTAACAGACTATCAAGTAAGGCCTAAGATTAAATTTAAGAAATAAATAATTTTATAATTTACCTTATGTACTTAATTTTATTAATGTACCAAACAAATTTCTACTGTAAATTTAACATATGTACATTCAATACTAAAAATTCTTAGTCTGGCTAGTCGATCTGGTCCGATTTTAAAAATAATGTCTGAACTTTAGAAAAAAAGTTTTTAGTTAAGCCCTTTCACTAAAAATTTTCTCAATTAAAGCTCCCAAACTCCCAAATTGCGTCAATTAAGCCCTTTAACCAACATTTTCCATCACTAGTATGGCCATGAACAACTTCTAAGTTACCCATTTTAGTTACTGGTGTGGCAATTATTGATCTGGCAGTAAAAATAAAAATTCAAAGAATAAAAATTACTTAAAAATTTTAAGTTTAGAATGATTAACTTGAACAATTATTTATCTAAGTTCATTTCGAGTATAACTTTTAAAATTATAAAAATTTTAAAAAAGGTTTAATGCACAAATTGCCCCCTAAAGTATACTGATCATATTGGTACTTGAAGAATTTTGTAAAACAATTCAGGACTTAAAGTTTGTTTCCATTACACAGTTTACCCCAAAGTGTTAGCGCTATTAAAAGAACTAG
This sequence comes from Gossypium australe, assembly GCA_005393395.2. Taxonomy (NCBI): domain Eukaryota; kingdom Viridiplantae; phylum Streptophyta; class Magnoliopsida; order Malvales; family Malvaceae; genus Gossypium; species Gossypium australe. The sequence goes on along the minus strand of CM016615.1, from coordinate 14,389,091 downwards.
TCACCTCCTCCAACCAACCCGAAGCAGCTAGCTGGCGTGTCTTGATAAAACAACTTAAAAATTATTAAAATGTAAAAAATCATTAAAAATATAAATATCATTAAAAAGTATAAAAATTATTAAAAAATCATAAAAATTACAAAAAAAATTAGAAAGTGTAAAAAATTATAAAAAGTAGTAATAACTAACAACATAAAACATCAAAATTAAGTAGAAAGGAATAATGTATATACCAAATATTACGAAATGATGGGCGAAAATCGTTGCTTTTTTCGAACCATGTTTTCTTTGATTTTGGTGTCTTGTGCTGAAATTAATTAAAAATAACAAATTTAAGAGATAAAAAAAACTCACATATCTCTGTTAAAAGATTGGAACCCACATTCTCTTTGTTCTTATTCTATATTAAAAGAATGCAAGACAATGAGAAGTGAGGGCTTATTTACCAAAATATACCAAAAAAAAATTACGGAAATGGGTCAAAATCTAGAATATTTACGTAAAAGGGTCATTTTCCCCCAAAACGCGTCCACGTCAGCGTGTTTTGGGGGGATGCAGCAGGAAAGCGCGCCCCTGAGGGCGCGCTTTGTGCCACATCAACACAAAACGGGCTGACGAAGACGCGCTTTGCTGATGTGGCACAAAGCGCGACCTCGGGGGCGCGCTTCCTGCTGCAACGGTCAAATTTTTTTTGACCGTTGGGCCTCCAACGGTCAGAAAAAAAACCTATAAAACCCCCCACCCTTTTATTTTTTTCACAACAAAGTCCTTATTCATTTTTCTCTCAAATTCTTCTCAAATTTCTCTTAAATTCCTAGAAACTTCCTCTCAAAATTCACAATAGTCCTTTAATATTTACAAAAAAGACCTTTTTTAAATTTTTTGAAATATATTTTTTTGATAAATTTTAAGATATTCGATTGTATTACCAATGGCCAGGCAATTAATTCGTCTCGACGATAAACACATATTCGTCGATCAAATGCAAATGATAAGTTTTAATTTTAATTTTTCAATACTATTTAATATTTTTAGGTTTATGCAATTTTAATTAAAATTTATTTTATAATTTTTTAAACAGTCTGTAGATCGAGTGCTGCAATGCTATATTCGCAATATTCCTGGTCCGCCATCGCCGTTGATCGAGAATTACCTGCGAGAAGTGGGTTTTTGGCACGTGACCACGATAGGCCGGGGGTGCAAGTTGGAGCTGAAGTTAATCAGTGCATTGATAGAGAGGTGGAGACTCGAGACGCACACTTTCCATCTTCCATGCGGAGAGTGTACTATCACTCTGGAAGACATGCATTTGCAATTGGGATTGCCGGTGGATGGGTACGTAGTCATCGGGTCTGCAACTTCTGGTGATTGGGGAGCCGTATGCTAGGAGCTTCTGGTGCTATTCTGGATAACATTATCAGAGGTCGGATCGATATGAGCTGGTTACGAGACACCTTCCCGGAGCCGGATAATAATTTGACCGAAATAGAAAGAATACGGTATGCTCGGGCATACATTCTTGAGATTATTGGAGGCTATCTGATGCCGGACCTGTCACGAAACCTCGTACACCTGAGATGGCTGCTGAAACTCGTTGATTTTAGAGCAGCCGGTGAATTGAGTTGGGGGTCTGCCATGCTATCAAAATTGTATCGGGAGATGTGCGGGGCGACGCGACCGAGTAAAGCGAAAATCGGAGGTTGCCTATCACTACTGCAGTCATGGGCACGGTTTCGATTTCCATTTTACGTCCTCGAGTCGACCACCCATATACATTCCCACTCATAATGAGGTAAATTTAATATTATATTTTACAATTATTACGTAGATTTAAAGTATAATTGTATGCTAAAAATTTATTTAATTAGGTGGAACCAATCAGCGAGTTATGCTGGAATACCTACCGAGCTTGAAGATATACGGCTTCTATTAGAGCAACGGTCGGAATCACAAGTAAGTATTAAATAAAATATATTTTCGTAATAAAATAGCCGTTTCGTATTTCGTATTTAGAATTTAGTATTTTGTATTTAGTATTTAGTATTATGTATATAACTAATATTTTTATCATGTTAATATAGTTTCAATGGACACCATACGAGGATCCGGCAATTCGGGCAGTAATTCCGGAGGAGTTCTTTCAAAATCCGAACATTTGACATGTGAAGGTCCCATTGATCAACTATGCCACCATGGAGATGCAACAGTCAGATCTGGTTTTGCGACAATTTGGATTCCGACAACCGATTCCTGTGCCACCTAAGGTGCTCGATGATGAGCACAAAGTCGACTTACGACAGTTGCACACGAATTGGTCAAGATTTTGGTCAGCATATATCGAAATGTGGGAGAACCAGTATGATTATATACCTATTCGGGAACCGATCGTCGTTCCTGAGTTAGCGTGCGTGCCGGAATACATGTAATGGTTTAGGATCCATGGCAAGCCGTATTTATTGTCGGAAGAGGAGAGGTGACAACAACTTCGTCAACAAAGGGAACGACGGGGCCCTTTAAATCCAAGGAGAGGGGGTGATGAGACGGGACCATCAACAGCACCGACACAGTCACCGGGCCCATCAACAGCGCCCACACAGTCACCGGGCCCAACACTTCAGCCGACGACACCGACATCACAGCCTTTGGTCTCTATGCCAGGTGCGTACCCTAGCCCTTATATGTATCCTAACCCATATATGTTTCCTTTTCCCAGTCCCACTGCAAGTTGGAATGCATGGCCCGGTTCGAGTCCATTCCCGACTACTCCGACTAGCCAGCCAATCTTAAGGCCGCCGTCGCATGAGGGATCACACGAGGCGCCGTCGGGGAGCTCTTCTTTTTACCAGTCTCCTTCGCCTTATGGGATTCAGACACCCCTGCCATGGTTTATGCAAACACCTCCGCAGTCGTTATTTTATCAAGGTGGGTCATCCTCCCAATACCCACAACCAGACCCACTGCCGGAGGAACCAAAATCCCCGCCTGAGGTTCCACGACCCCCGTCGGAAGCTAGAAGAAGGAGGAATCCAGCGCGTAATCGCCGACCACCCCCATGTGGCATTGATTCCGACCGACACCAACATTGATTCCGACCGCCTTTTTTATTTTTTTAATTGTAATAAATTTTTTTAATTTTTTAATAAAATTAAAGTTGTTTTTATTTTTTTGTAATTTAATTTTAATATATTTAATAAAATAGAAGTTGTTTATTTTTGTATTGTAATTTAATTTTAATATCTTTAATAAAATAAAAGTTGTTTATTTTTTTTGTAATTTAATTTTAATATCTTTAATAAAATACAAGTTGTTTTTATTTTTTTTTGTAATTTAATTTTAATATCTTTAATAAAATACAAGTTGTTTTTTTAATTTAATTTTAATATCTTTAATAAAATAGAAGTTGTTTATTTTTTATTTTAATTTAATTTTAATATCTTTAATAAAATACAAGTTGTTTTTTATTTTTTTTATTGTAATTTAATTTTAATATCTTTAATAAAATAAAAGTTATTTAATTTTTTGTAATTTAATTTTAATAGAAGTCCAATATTTGTGTTTTTATTGTAATTTAATTTTTATTTTTTGCAAATTAGTCCTTCTACAAAAGTTACATAGTCATATTGTTTATTTTTTATTTAATTTTATTGTTTATTTTTATTGTAATTTAATTTTATTGTTTATTTTTATTGTAAATAGAATTTACATAGCCACCAAGAGATAAAAAAGCTAAGAAGACTGTCAACTATTTCGATTTGGACACGAGCGAGATGTATGGCCTAGGTTCTTACACCATCCGCACAACCTGCGTTGGTTGGCCTTCTTGCATTTGGCCTTTGTAACTCGCTGCCTGCTTCGGAAATAGTGCCGCTAAACGAAAATATGTCTCTCGCACAACCGATGTTATCGGCAAATGACGCGTTCCTTTTAGAATAGAATTTATGCATTCGGCCAGGTTTGAGGTCATATGACCATATTGTAGACCGCCGTCGTATGCTTGTGTCCACTGTAGTTTGCACCTTCTTCGTTAACTGATCGCAAACTCGCCAACATCTCGTGAAAACGGTCCTTATTGATCTCGTACCCTACCAATATAAGTTGATAGCGAATATTACATACCACTCTTCAATTAAGAATAAATTGAATATTACAAACGAAATTATATTAATAGATATTACATACCCATATTGGTCACTTGCCGTCGTTGAATTGTAGATCGATGTTGCCCGTGATAGTTGGACGCAACATGCCTTAGGCAATATCGATGGTGTGTGCGATGTCACAAGCTTCCCTGTCGCTCTATTGCGGCTAGTTTCCAGGGCCCCGATCCGATATAACGCATATATCAGGTTGGAGGCAGACATGCATCCTTAACCTAGAAAGGAAGAAATCTCGGTCATCAGCTGACTCCCCCGGTGTTATTGCAAACGCAATTGGAAAGATTCTCCCACTGCTGTCCTGTGCCACAGCTAGCAATAGCCGATGCGTATATCTACCATACATAAAGGTATCGTCAATTTGTACCAATGGCTTGCAGTATATAAATGCGTCTTGGCATTGCTTAAATGTCCAGAAAAGACGCTTGAACAGTGTGCATCCACGGAGCAATTGATCATTGTAGTACGCCGGTTCCGTTTCAAGGTCTGTTATGTTGCCTGGGACATATCTCTCCAGCACCTGACACCACTGCCACACTTCATTATATGAAGCATCCCACCGACCATGCAACTTTTCCAACGCCTTCTACTTGGCTATCCAAGTCTTCCAGTAAGAGGGCGTGTACCCCAGTTGGCTACGAATATTGCCAATTAAGGCCGGCACTGAAGTCTTGGGATCGGCCTTCACCGTCGGTATTATTAAGTCAGCCAACATCTCTGAATCCATCTTCGAATGATCTTGTGAAACACCTGTCAATGAAGTACGTTAAATAATGCAACATTACGTAATATTAGTTGTAACATCCCAAAATTGGGCCTAGTAGGATTGGGCCCAATGGGCCTTGGGCGTAGGAGTGTTTAAAAATTTTGAGAACAAGAGAATGACATTATTGCAAATTGGACTTATTAGTTAAGTGAATTTGGAAGGTTATGAGGTTTCTATGAAGTCTCGGGTTTAATTGGGCCTTAGGAAAAAATTGGTATTTTAGCACTTTAAGGAGAGATGGTAAGTAGCTTCAAGACTTATAGAAATAAATGAGTAATGTGCTTGCATAAATGAGCTATTGGTAAAGAGGTTATGGCATCAAGTGAAGTACCTTGAGGGAAGAGGTTCAAATCACTTTGTGTGCAAATTTTGACTAATATTTTTGCACTCTTTCCTTAAGTGTCGGCCAAGAGGTATATGGCAAGTTTGACTTCTTTATTTTTGGTAAGGTGGCTAAGGAATTAAGGAAAGGTTGAGGTTGGGGAAAGGAATCAAAAGGAAAAGGTAAGTAAGGGGAACAAGTGGCTTATTTCATGGAGAATGCTATGGAAAGTATGGTTGGCAAAATATTGACCCTTATGGCTATGCATGGGGACGGTTTTGGGGGTAGATAGGTAGCTGAAAATTTTACTTTGGCATTTGGTAGGGTCTTGGTATTGTTTTGGCCAAAAATCTCATTTGCAACTTTAGTGTCATCTTCTCCCAATTTGCTATTCCCTTTTGCCGAAATCTTCTAGCACAATAGTGCATTTTTCTTCTCTTTGTATTGGTCACATTTTCACCTTTTGTCCATCTTCCTTGGTAGCCGAAACTTCAAGTGGATTATAGGCAAATTCTTCTTCTTTCTTCTTGATTGCCGAATGCATCTAAACCATTGAGACAAATTGTTCACTCTTTATCCTTTGGAAGAACCGAAACCCCAAAAATACACCTTTTTCATCTTTCTATTCCTTCTCACAAAAGTTTTCAAGCTTTTCTTCTCAAAATTCATACCCTCTATAGCCGAATATCATCGTTCATTTTTCTCCATAACCGAAGCCTTTTCATCATTTATTATTCATTCCTTAATCAACCGGTAAGTGTTCATTCCAATGTTTTATTTTATTTCTCTTAATGCCGAAATATTGTTTTGGTTGGGATGGTCATTTTAACCGAGACCATCATTTTATTCTACCCTCTCAAACGAGATCCTTTTCTCTTTTTCGTAGTGTTTTAAATGGGAGACCGTGTACTGTTCTAGCCGAAGTCAAACGGTGGAAATTGGATCCAATATCGATAAGGTAAAGGGGTTCATGTTGGATTTTTCGTTATATCTTTATTTGACTATGTTGCAAATCGGATTGAAGTTTCGACTAATCGGTTATATGTTTTAGGGACAAATCACTCGATATATTTCTACCTTCGGATATAGTGGTAAGTGAATCAAGTGTAAGTGATACGAAACCTTTTGGAAATCCGAGGCTAACTTTTGGTTGGTATTGTTCTAGGTCAACGACGAGTGGTTCGTTAGGAAATCGAAATAAGGTGTGTAATCCTGTACTTTCCGTATACATATCTGAAATGGTGTGTAATTCCACACTTCTCTGAAAGTTTGTATGAAATATTCTGTGAATCGGTCGAAATACCGAAGAAAACCAAAAACCAGCATCCGTGATCACTCGGGCGTATGTATGATCATAGTGGTAATCGTATTTTGTAATAACACAGTTTCGATTAGAAGCAGTGACGTGTTTTTGAAAAATCACGAAAAATAAGAGAAAGGGAATTAGAATGTGAATAAGATATAAAATTAAATCTTACTATGTATATTTTAATATGGAAGAAACGGAGAAGGAAAAGAATTTTTATATTCTGAGATATCTTAATTTTAGTGAGACTGGTTCTGATTGACTTCGTGTTTCCCTAATATGTCTTGGAAAAATCGTATAAAATGGTACAAAGTGAATTATGGGTTATAATTTATATGAATGGATTTCTTAGTGAGTCTATTTTCAATAGAAATAAGTGGGAGCAACATATGAAAACTGTACAGTGAGATATTTGAATTTTGGGTAAGAGAGGTCAGAATCATTGGACAGTGAAACAAAGGAAATTTTAAGGAATAAATTGTACTAAATGGTTAAGCAAAAAATTCTGGGAAAATTTTAGTAAGAATATATATGAGTCTAGTTTCAAAGAAAATTTACGGATTTAGATTTCGAGATTCCTAACTCAAGTTATAGTCAATTTAGTCAGTATGACGCAGGTGGACAGTTTTAAATTTTTATGCCCAAATTAGTAATTAAGTCTAAGTTGTGAAATTACCAAAATACCCTTGGAGGGTAAATTACCGAAATTCCCCGGGATTGCGAGATTACCAAATTACCCTTAGTGGGTAAAATTACCGAAGTACGAAAATGCCCTTACGGGCCGAGTTACGAAAATGCCCTTATGGGCCGAATTATGGAAATGCCCCTAATGGGCCGATTTGCAAAGTGTTAATGGGCCGAATTGTTATATTGCCTTAAAGGGCCGATTCTGTTATATTGCTTAATGGTCTAATTTGATAAATTGCCTTAAAGGGCCGAATTGAAATGTGTTAATGGGCCGTTTTGATATTTGCTATATGGGCCGATTGATAATTTGCTATATGGGCCGTTAGATATTTGCTATATGGGCCGTTTGATATTTGCTATATGGGCCGTTTGATATTTGCTATATGGGCCGATTTAAAATAAATTGCGAAATGGGCCAAGATGATATTTTGCTTAATTGGCCAACTTGATAAATTGTTATAATGGGCTATAATTTTTGTAAGAAAAATCTGAATAAATTGTTGTAAATGGTTATGCATTGAGTACATGATTTGCATGGGATGGGATAATGATGAAGAGAAGTTCTGGTAGCTCTGCTACATAAATCTGGTGGCTCTGCCACAAATCTGAAAAATGGCAATGCCATGTAAATTCTGTTAATCTGGTGGCTTGTCCACAAATTTGATATAAATGGCTTAATGCCTACGTTTGGTGTGTTGGCGGGGTGGATTGACTAAAGATCACCCACAGGTGTGTTGGTTGGTACGGGTGGTGTGTAGCTGATGGAATACTAGGCTTGGTTTGGGACTTGCATTTCATACACATGTTATATTTGATACATTATTGTTATTGTATATGGGCTTAGGCCCAAATATTTGCTTAATAGATTTTGGCCTAGTGGATAACGGTAAGTGGGTTACACACTGAGTTCTAGTAACTCACCCCCATTTTCCTTATCCCTTTCAGGTAATGATCAGTGATGGAGACTTGGGCCGTGGATGACTCGGTGGAGGCCATACTTCGTAAACGGTTAAATTTGGATTTTGGATTTCTTTTAGTATTTTTAATTACTTTGCTATTTTGAATTAAGGTTGTAATAAGGCCTCTGGGATATTTTATTTGGTTTTATGTTTAGCCGTACTTATTATTTTTCTACATTATTTTAAATGGGGATTTTTCTAAAATCATAAATAACGATTTTCAAAAAATGATTAACAAATGATTTTCATAACAATCTTTTACAAATGATTTAACTCGGAAATTCTATTTCAAATTTTTAACGTCGTTTTCAAAGGTCACGGTTAAAGTTCACTACCTCGATTTTCGACTCATCAATCAACCTCTCAAAAATACTTGTATTTTATCTACGTTTCCACAATGTTTTCAAAATGTTTCTGCAACTCTATTTCCAAATGTCATATTTTCGTAAATTGTTTATTTCAAATATGTTTTCGCAACCAAAAAGGATTTTAAAGATAATTACGTTTTCAAGTAGATAAAAACTGCTTAAGTGTTTTGGGTTTTAACAAAAAGGCTGTAATTCTCAAACAAGTTTTTTTAACAATCGCAAAGATGGTTTTGAAAAAAAAAACACACTTCCATGTGACACGCTAGATTCGGGCCTAACTTCTAGGCCGGGTTTGGGGTGTTACATTAGTATTATTCAAAAACATTGAACACATAGTGAAACTGTACCGGCAAGACATGTATGTGGACCTTTTTACTTTTTGATCTCCCACAAGCCTGTCCTTTTCCTTAACGAGGCCATGATTTTCCATGAACATGTACCGTCTTGCACTGCACACTTCGCCTCGTACTTATCGAGTTTGGATTTAACCACGTTGTAGTTAACCCCGTTCTTGATGTTGTATTGTTTCAATGCACCAAGAAAAGCATCCTTGTTGGAAAACTCTTTACCAACTTCTAATTCGCTCGAATCCAACGACGAACTTGTACGGTCACGCATCCGGTGTGGTAGTTCAGGAAACTCCAATGCATCGTCTTGAGATAGATCGACATATGCATGTGGGTTGGAGGCGAGTACGCCCTGAATAGCGGATCTTTTTCTTCTTCATCTAAATCGCCCTCAACATCTTTAGGTACGGTTGGAACAGGCTCTGGTTCAGAAAATAATGCAACTTCTGCACCATCGGGCCCAGGCTCTCGAGGTGGATCTACATCGGAATCATCATCCGACCCACCATAATCTGCAACGAACGAGGGCCCCTCACCGGTGGATGTCGTGGGGAGTACATTATCCCTCCTTAAACATCTTTCGTAACATTCCCAATCATATGTGGATTGCCAACCACGAGAAGTTGATGACGTTCCCCAATACGTATTTCTATCATCGGACGTCGAAGGACGGATATGCATGTCCCATCCACCAACCGAGTGTCGTGTAGGGGTTATGTTTTCCATACTACCACCAAACACGGGCACTTCCGTAGTCTGCCTCCCACTAATAGAGTGTCAGCTTGGGGTCGTGTATTCCCCTCGAATAGAAGTAGATGTTGAGGTCGAAGGAATATCACTTGGCGATGAAAATTGTACATATACCTCAAGATATGGTGATCCACTGGCAAGATGAGTCTCCACCATTGCCTCAAAGCTCCGAAGACCTTTGATGTCGACTGAGTCATATCTCACCGGATCAACCGAAGCACAAAATCTATACTTAATAGACTGAACTTTCATTGGTGTTGTTCCGAAGATTTTACGCCTAATTCTTTTGCGAAGTTCTATCACATCTATGTTCCGATTAAAACCTAGCCGCGTTGTGTTCTCCGATAAAAAAACATCATTTTCGGTGTCACAAACCTCACCATCGTAGTAAATAATAGCATTAATACGTTCACTCATTTTCAGTTTATATTTTTCTTTTGCCTCAATTTCTGTTATGCAACCTGAGAATGAAATTTGGCTGATTTATAGTCTAAGGATTACCAGAGACTACTGTAGCAAAAGAGCGTCCACGTGGGAGCTCTTTTCAGTACTCTTGATGATAGTGCATCCAGAGACTACTGTAGCAAAAGAGCATCCACATGGGAGCTCTTTTCAGTACTCTTGTTGACAGCGCATCCTGCTTGAAGCTTTTTCGGCACTATTTATTCAGAAACGTCTTTTCAAAATTATTTTGCCATATACATCTGTCAAAAAATTCAAATAATTTTTATTTTGCTAATATATTTTCCCCAAAACCCTAAACATATTTTTACTAAACCCTAATTAACCATGTAATCTAGACCATTAATTTTCTCCTAAAAACCCTAAACCCAACGACCCTAAAAAACCCTAAACCCTACCCTTAAAACCCTAAAACCTCATACCCTAACACTAAAAACAACTGAAAAAGCAGTCGGGGGAAGGGGGCTAAAGCGCGCCCCAGAGGGCGCGCTTTCCTGCTGCATCCCCCCAAAACGCGCTGACGTGGACGCGTTTTTATGGGAAATGGCCCTTTTTCGTAAATATTCCAGATTTCGGCGCATTTCTGTAATTTGTTTTGGTATATTTTGGTAAATAACCCAGAAGTGAGAGTGGATGTGGATCTCAACAAAAAAAAAGCTTGAAAGAGAAAAAATATTGGTGAAAATTATTTATAATTATATAAAATTTAAAATTTAAAAAATTACCTTTTTATAATATTTTACATTGTATATATATTTTAGATATTTTTTAAGTGATTTCGAAGAAAAAAAAGAGGTGATTTTACTTATGCGTGTGACGTAGCAATTTCTAATTGGTTGGAAGAGGCGACTGGTGTTTTTTTAACCGTGTTAACACTTTGGGATAAATCGTTTAACAGAAATAAAATTTAAATCTTGAATCGTTGTGCAAAATTCTTTAAAGTACCAAACTGAGAAAACCAATTTACTTTAAGGAATAATTTGTCCGTTGCTTCTTCTCATTTACTTTGTAAGCAATAATGTCAGTCTTTGGGTTGATTACCGTTCGTCTTTTTCCCTCCCACCAATTCTCTCCTTCTTTCTTATCCTCATTCACTCCACGTGCCTTCTTTCTTTTCAGTTTGCAGATCTATTTGTGGGTATCTTCAGTGTCTTCATAAGTTGTGATGGACAGATGATGGTGTCTGTCGTCACTAAAACTCCACTAACCATTAGCAGTTTTTCTTGAAAAGTGAGTAGCTTTCCGTCAGCTTCTTAATTTGTTTTTTTTTTTGTGAATATTTCAGAATAATTAATGATTTCATGAGTCAGTTTAGACCTATGTTGTCTTAATTTATATATATATATATATATATATATTTCATTATTTAAAAGTCTTCACTTTTAGAAGTTTTTAGTTGCTCTTGTAGTACATTTTTTAGTCTTACTTATGCATGTAGTCTTGCTTTTGCAAGTGATCTTAGAGATATTTTTGTCGTCGTCCTCTCCAGTTTGGTGGATGCTCAATTCTTTTGCCAATTTTTACCCATCGCTTTGGGTCATCCGAGGATGATTTCCTTACCATATTAAGTGCTTTTAACCACTCCAAATTTGTCGTGCTTAAGTTGTGACAGAGTGTTATGCTGAGACTAAAGCCTTTTTTGTGTTGATAGAATTTCTCTTTCATTGCCTGTGAAAAATATCATATCATATAATCCAATTCATAGAATAAGTTAATAAATTTCCCTTAAAAAAAACAACAACATTGTAGATGTTTGGCCGTCAATGTTTGTTAGCTAGCTCTTTTTTTATATGATTTGGCAGGTGAGGTTAAGAGGGAAGAAAGGAAAGAGTAAAAAAGATAATATCATATTTAGTCCTTGTATTTTGTCATATCTTCTAATATGGTACATTTAATTTGAAAATGCCTATTTTAGTATTTAAAATTTTACTTTGTTTATCAATATGGTACCATATATAATAGGACATGTGGCCCAATTATAGGGTGATATGTCTCACTTTTCGTTAGAATTTTTTTTTTTTCAAATAATAGAAGAGACCTCAAATTAAATAACCCAAAAATTAGTCTAACAAAAAAAAAACAAATAGAGGATTAGAAAACAAATAGATTCCTAAAAGATTTGGCCACTAAACATGCTTTTTATTATTATCTATTTCAAAATTGGTATTCCTTTTGCTTCAATATTACAATGATTGTATTTGTTCTAAGTTTTTTTTTATACAAATATATTACAATCTAATGGGATTTGGATCAATTTTCAATTGAAAAAAGAAGTTGCGCTCTACAAATTTTACTCCTACTTCAATTGTTCCTTAAAAAATATTGTTGTTTATTCAATCTTTAAGCGATCTCTATTACAAAATTTTTCCCGAACCAAAGACTCAACCTTGGAATTGAATTCTGTTATATAATTAAAATAAAATAAAAATGACCCAACCTGGGGTCCGACCTAGGATCCGACCTGACATAATAAAAGGAAACCCTAAACCCTAAAGTAGGGGGCTCCTTCTTCTACTTCCATTTTTCTCTCTAAAATAAGAAAACATCATTTTCTCTTATTTTGGGACCTCCATCTTTACTTTTATTGATTCTTTGTATCAACAATGGTGCGGTGAGCGTGGATCGAACACGTGACCTTCAGATCTTCACCTAAGACCCAAAATGCATTGGGAGCTGCATTGGCTGCGGGTATTGCTGATAAACCAGGATTTTATAGTATAATGTATTTGTAGCAAAACGTGTAGTGAACCCTCTAAAGCAAGTTGTTTACTCAAAGTAGTGGAATCAAAGATGGCATATTTGATGAATTTAACAATTTATTTGTTCTATACCAGAAGGTAACTACTAGCTGCTTCTTTCAACTTCATGTTATAGGGCACATTTTCTTTTTGGAGTTAAAATTGCTCTTAAAATTATTGTAATGGGTTGTTAATGCATCCAATCTACATATTAAAAGGGGAAAAGAAATTGAGGCAAATACAAGGCATATGCCTTAGCTAGTTACGTAGTTTGTTATTTCAATTAATCAAAGTTAATGAGTTAAAAGTGTTAGGTTCCCCCACTTCTTTTGGAAATATAAAGATGTTAGATCTGGTTGTTCAATATGGTATCTATTAATATTTCAACTTTTTAGGTTGCCCAAATTTCTTGCAAGGAAAATGCTAACCATACATCATAACTTAAAAAGAACATGCCTTGGGCTAAATACATAGTTTCTTTTCTTTATTATTATAACAATATTGTGCTTCTCCAAGCATTTTCTTAATTTTACTCAAAGGTTTGAATTGATAATTGTTTCATTAAATTGGGTTATCAATGAGAGCACCAAACATGGAAACAATCACAGAATCATTAGAGAGATCCTTACAAAAGCTCTTCTTTGAACCATAAAAAAAGAAACCAAGATGAGGTTGAAAAAGGTATATAGGGAGGTCTTCCACTCCAGGTGAAAGTAATTGATTAAATTTAGGTGAGTAAAAGGCAGCTACATAAAGCCCTTTGGTTTAAAGTGTAACATCACGTTTTTTAGTGAAATCAAAACAGTAGTTTTGAGACCACAAATCCAAAGTCAAAAAAGTTATTTTATTATATTTTATTGTCTACAGCATGATAATATTACCGTATAAAAATTTTGTTATGAAATTTTACTGTTAAATCGCGTAAAGTGCAAAAGTTGTGTTCTAATAGCTAAAGGTATTAAATAGCTATAGAACTTTAAAGTGGAAGTCATTATATGATAATTAGCCCATTAATGAGATAGTGGATGATAATGGTTTGTCAATATTGAAATTTGAATGAATTTTAAAGGTTAATTTTGGAAATAAGTAATTAAAGTTAATAATAAATAAAACCAAATTAAAACATCATTTTGTATCATCTTTCCCAACCGAATATCAAACAAAAGAAAGCCATTTTTGGGAGCTAGGTTTCGGCAAGCTCATTTTGTTCAATTAGGTATGAATTTTTAATCCCTTTTTAATGATTTTTATGTTTTCGAGAATCGTTGTAGCTTAATCTAGTTAGCCCGGGGACTAATTTGTGAAACTGTTAAACTGTTAGGGTTTTACCATTGATGAACATGCTTGAGTTTTGAAGTTTGATGATAGAAAATGGATGGATGTTTTTAGATAAACAACTTTTGTAAATGAATTTTTAGTAAAATTTTCAAATAGGGGCTAAATTGAAAAATAGGAAATATTACATGGTGAAATTGTGAAATAATTGAAGTATAGTGCATGCTAAGGACCTATTTGATATTCGGCCATAGTGGGTTGTGGTGAAATTGTGTAAATTTACATTTTTATGAGTTAGAGACTAAATTGCAAAGAATTAAAAGTATAGGGCATTTTACCAAAAATATGTTTTGGATTAAATTGAATGAATTATATGTTGAATTAAGTTAAATTTATTCGTATATATCCAGTCATACATCGTACGGAGTTAGATCGAGGCAAAGAGAAAATCTCAGATTAATCGCCTCCGTATCTACGTGTAACACCCCCTACCCGTTTTCGTCGCCAGAATAGGGTACGAGGCATTACCAGAGTTTACCGAAATAATTATCCGTTATTACGAGTTAATTACTATTCATTTACCAAAACATGACATGACGTCCTTTAGATGGGCCTCCAAAGCCCAAAACATACTTCGGGACCAAACCGAGATTAAATTGAAACAATAGGAAATTTTTCAAAAAATCCTAAAATTTTTTTATGAACTCAATATAATCCCTTTATAAATATCCAACTTCCCTGCAATTTTAAAACCGAGACCAATCCAATCCATTTCAATCAATTTGATACCAAATCATACTTCTATTATAATTATACCATTTAGCATATTCATTACTCTTTACTTTAGTACATATTCATTAAATAAGTTTTGGAATTTATATAATCATCAAACCATGTACATGCCATATAAATCAACAAGGAAATTTACAAAAGCTATCAGAGATAATCTGGATAGTGTGATCCTCAGTATTTGTAACATCCCAAAATTGGGCCTAGTAGGATTGGGCCGATTGGGAATTGGGCTTTAGGAAAAATCTGAGTATCGATTTATTGCGTATTTTGGTGTTTAGATTATGAAGGAAAATTTTCTTATTTATTTTCGTGTTTAATATAGTCCTGAAGAAGAATTAGAATTTTTCGGGGATGGAATAATTTTTATTTTTGAAAATTAAATGAAGTGGAGCAAGTGTCATTAATACTTAAGTTAAATTAAGTGTTAATAAGTGACACAAGATGAGTGCATGGCAAGGTGGTAATGGCGCATGGGTTTAAGCATGAGGGGAGAGGTTCGAATCCTTTAAATAGTATTGGGACAACTTTTATTTTTGCTCTTCTATGGTAAGTGTCGGCCAAGCTCATTTATGGAAAGTGTTGACCTTATTATTTTTGGTTAGTAGAATAAAGGATTAAGGAAAGTAATAACATATGGTATGGAATCAAGAAATTAAGGAAAGATATGGAGACATGGGGCTAGTATCAAGGAAAATGTTATGGAAACAATATCATGGCCTTTTGACCATGCATAGGGACGGCAAAGTGGACTAAAGGGGGAGCCGAATTTTTGGTGTTAGTTGGCTAGAATTTGAAGTCTTTTGTTTTGGTCATTCCTAGCAACTTTGTGCAAAATTTTGCAATTTCTCTTCTCAACTTTTCTCCCTTGGCCGAATTTGAGCATTGGTAAGCCTTAATTTTTGACCATTTGGTCACTTTTGTCTATTACTTGGTATTCTTTGTATGCCTTTTCTTCTTAGTGCCGAAATCACCTATACCAAAAAGGCATTCTTTTTCTTTTCTTTTTACCATTGCCGAATATACCATGTTCCTAAACACATCTTTTCTCTTCCATTCTCTTTGAAATCGAAACAACATCATCACCATCTCTTCTTTCATATTTTATTCCTTTTCAATCGAAATTTTCCCCATTTACACTCTCATGGCCGAATGCTAGAGTGCCCATAGCCGAACCTTTCTTTCTTTTCTTTGATCATACATAGCCGAATCTTTCATCACAAACATCTTTCTTAATCGACTCTTTTCAACCGTGGACAATAGGTAAGGGTTTTTCCTAGATACGATTAGTTAATAGTTCATTCTAGTAACGTTTTCATTTGTTATATTTTAGTGCGATATCGGAAGATAGGGGATCAAGTGTTCGTGAGTATTATAAAAGTTGGAAACGATTTAAGTATTAAGGAACGTTTTGGACGACTCTCGTATTGTGGAACGAAGATATTTTGGTAAGGAAATCACATCCTTCAAAC
Source organism: Gossypium australe (assembly GCA_005393395.2). NCBI lineage: Eukaryota > Viridiplantae > Streptophyta > Magnoliopsida > Malvales > Malvaceae > Gossypium > Gossypium australe. The sequence goes on along the minus strand of CM016615.1, from coordinate 14,372,696 downwards.
CTTTAGTATTATTTCGATATAATATGTGATTGGTTAACGATCTTTTGTCTTTGAAGACAATCAAAATAGGGAAGAAAAGGGCGGTGTTTAGTTCTCGGAAGAGGGGAGGTTCCATTAATCCCCCTAAGTATAAGCAAAGGACTATTTCTGGAATCCGGGATTTTCCACCGAGTTGCGGATGCTCAACCGAGGAAAATCAACTGTTCGAAGTCGTTCGTACTCTCGAACCATTATTCGTTCGTGGGTTTGATTCGGTTAACGAACCATCGATCGGGGAAAAACCACAAGTAGAAGTATTTCGAAAATCCGAGGGTAAAATTTTAGATCGTTATGTTTAGATCGGTTTTTATTATTAGATTATAGTGTTCTAATTATCGTGATACGTATAGGTGTTGACGAGCGGGAAAGTCTAGTTCTCTCAATAACCAGGTGTGTAACTTCACACTCATTTTCGGGTTAGACATCAAGTTGTGAGTACTGTGCTAAAATCGTAAAAATAGTAAAAACGGGAAAAATACGTAGTAATTCATATTTTGAGTAAATGCATGAAAACGGTTAAAATCGAGAAAAATCCGAAAAAAAACTGCTAGTTCGATAAATTAGGCCAAAATACTCTAGTTGGATAAATTGGGCCAAAATACTCTAGTTCGATAAATTGGGCCAAAATACTCTAGTTCGATAAATTGGGCCAAAATACTCTAGTTCGATAAATTGGGCCAAAATACTCTAGTTCGATAAATTGGCCAAAGCCCACTAATCTGTTAAATGGGCAAATTACTAAATTATGATTTTATGGGCCAAATGAAATGTTTATTGATAAACCCACCGATGTTATGAATTTAAAAAAATATTATATGACTATATTTTGTTATACACGCATAATTGCATGGGGTGGGATATATGAAGAGAAGAATGGCCAGTTGCCAAAAATCTAGTTCGGTGGTTCTGCCACAAATTTCGGCTTAATGCCTCTAGTTCGGTGGCTCTGCCACAAATTTGGCTAAATGCCTCTAGTTCGGTGACAATGTCACAATCTAGTTCGGTAGTGCACTACAAAATTATTGAAAGGCTTAAAGCCTATGATCGGTGTGTTTGGCGGGGTGGGTTGACTTGATCCCCACAGGTGTGTTGGTTGGTACGGGGGTGTTAGCGGATGGATATTAGGCTTGGATGGGAAACTCATCTTACATGCATTTTAATTTATTTTATTTTACATTATGTGATATTATTGAATTCTGTAAATGGGCTCAAGCCCAGCATAATATCTTGACGATCTGGCCCAATAATGGTGGTAAGTGAGTTGCACACTGAGTTCTTTGTAACTCACCCAATTTTAATAACCATTTCAGGTAATGGAAATTGATGTGGATTTGGGCCGGAGATGACTTGGTGGAAACCATACTACGAACTTGGGTTTTATAAATTATGAACTTTATTTTAAGTTACTTATTTAATTACTATTTTGGATTTAATGTAATAAGGCCTCTAGTTATGTTTTTATGGATTTATTTGTGTGGATGGATTTAAATATCGTTTTAAGACTCTAATTATGGGCTTATGTTAAACTTATCTGGTTTTCTTAAAAATATTGTTTTATAACAATTTGAACAATTAAATTATTTTCTTTAAAATTTCTTCCAAATTCTTTTACAATGACTTTCAGGTTTTGATAAATATTTTGCTAAATGATAAGTTTTTAAACTAGTATTTTCTTAAGTCCTAAATTTTCAAATCCTCGTACTAAATTTTATTAAACTCTATTTTCAAAAAGTTTTGTAGCTCTATTTTATTTTAACCACTCGAGAATAAATAAATGTTTGATTGGTGTGACAAACCAAATCTTGTCTAAACGCATAGACCGGGTTTGGGGTGTTACAGTATTGATCTGATCCTCCGTATATTTTCACGTCAATCTACAAGAGACATTGAATACACTCAAGTAAGCTTATAGAAACTTAGTAAGTTCATAGGCATAAAACATAAATCTTACCAAACATTCATACAGTTATGCATTATACATAATTACTAAGTTCATCTGTCAATCACAATCATTGGTGAGTACTCTTGTATAAACTCACTACCACTTATCCATTTACTTTAACTCTTTTGGGCCCATTTGTCACTTACCATCCTTAATCAAATTAGGGAACGGTTACGGAAAATTGAGTACTTCAGTTCCACTTTGTCATAGTATAACTATGGTCTTGCATATGATCACTTATCACTTTCCGAAGCCATAGCCTTACCACGACCTTACACGGATCACATTTATCACTTGTCACTTGTCACTGATTAGATAAGTGTAGCTAAAGCTACCACTTATCACTTGTTACTTGTCACTGATCAAATAAGTGTAACTAAAGCTACCACTTGTAATTGATCAGATAAGTGTAGCTGAAGCTACTACTCATCACTTGTCACTTGTCACTGATCATAAGTACTCAAATCTGACATTCTGCTCAATTTGATCATTTATTCGGTTTTCACATTGTTATTTTATTCTCAATTCATATGAACTTACCTGGGTCAATTTGCAAAGTTTGTGAAAGTTCAGGGACTAATCAGCTACTTTTTCTTTTCCTCGACTTGCTTCGGGTTCTCGATCTATCATTTTAAAATCATTCACTTATCAGTATTAACTTCACCTTCACTCTATTTCACATCCTTAATGTTTATAACCCGCTTATAAGTAACATTATCTATAATTTCACTATTTACTTATGTATATTCAATGCTGTCCATCCGTGTCATAGTCACTAAATTATTTTTATCTTGAGCTACAGAACTCCAAATTAGGATCATCTAATTTTCCCTGAAATTAAACTCACATATATTCTTACCATAAAATTTTCAGAATTTTTGGTTTAGCCAATAAGTACAGTTTATTCTTTAAATTTACCCTTGTTTTGCTGTCTAACAGTTTCGACCCTTCTTTACTAAAAATTAATTATATCTTCGTACGGGATTCAAATGATGTTCCCATTTGTTTCTCTTGCAAATATACTCATTCATGATTTTAAACATATAAATTTAAGCCCCTAATTATTTTTCTCAAATTGTTTATGATTTTCCAAAGTCAGAACAGGGAAACCCAAAATCATTCTGATCTTATCTCAAAAAATTTATTATATCTCATGATTTAAAATTCCATTGCTTACACTGTTTCTTCAACGAGAAACTAGACTCAATAAGCTTTAATTTAATATTTTATTCATTCTCTAATTCGATTCCCACAATTTTTGGTGATTTTTCAAAGTTAGACTACTGCTGCTGTCCAAAACTATTTTAGTGCAAAATGTTGATTTCCATTTTGCCCCAAATTTCACAGTTCATACAATTCAGTCCTTGCTCAATTAACGCCTCAATTAAGCTAATTTTTTCTAAATTAATACTTTACCTATACATTATAAGTTATTTCAAAATTATTGAAATTCAGAATTTCCACATAAAACCCTAACTTCAAACTCTTTTACAATTAGGTCTCAAACATTGACTTTCTATTCAATTCTTTCAATAAAATCGGCATATAAACAATTTAAAGCTCTAATTACATGCTATATCATCATATAATTCCATCACATATTCATAGAAACTTTCAATTTCTTTCATAGAATAAAAAACTAATGAATTCAACAAGTGGACCTAGTTGTAAAAGTCACAAAAACACAAAATTTCAAGAAATAATCAAGAATTGAACTTACTTGCAGTAAAAATATGAAAAACCAGCTTGAGGAAACCCTTCTATGGTGTTTTTTCTGATAAGAATGCAGAAAAATAAAGAGAAATCTAGATAATTCCACTTTAATCCTAGCTTTATTAAGTAAATTTTGCAATATTCCAATTTTACCCTTGATTCTCCTTACTTTATTGTTGATTTCATACCTTTGCCGTCCAGCCCAAATAGACCTTGGGTCTATTTTCCTTTTAAGCCCTCTTTCTTTTATCATTTAAGCTATTTAATTATTTCCCATAATTTTGCATTTGTTACAATTTAGTCCTTTTTGTTCAATTAACTATCGGAACTTTAAAATTTATTGACGAAACTTTAATACTAACTTATTAACACTCCATAAATATTTATAAAAATATTTATGACTCAGTTAAAATATCTCTGAGGTCTCGGTACCTCATTTTCGATTCTAATTATTTTAATATTTATTTCTAGTACACTATTCACTATTTCAAAAATTTTCCTAACTTCACATTTAACTTATACTCACTAAATTAATAATATTTTCTACTCACTTGTCGGATGTAGTGATCTCGAATCACCGTTCCGACACCACTGAAAATTCAGGCCATTACACTACGTATACTCATCAAGGTAAGTTCGTGTAATTAAATTGCGTATTTATATATTTTAATTGAATAATATGTGTGTGATATATATAATTTCCATGTATAAATACCGATCGCATATCTGGCTGTAATGCCCCAAAACCCAGCCTAGAAGTCTAGGCCGAATCCTGGAGGTTACATTGATCACCGAAGTGATCGTTGGAAAATTTAGATTCAACAAATGAGAAAACAAACCGTATTTAGGTTACGTAAAAATTTTCAGTTATCAAATCCCGATATCTCAAAATATAGTTGTTCAATCCAAATAATGTCTATTTGCATTTAACACAAAATTTCATACCATAGTATTTAAAACAGAACTTACAGTCCAAAATCGTTTAAATAAAATTCAAATTTACAAAAAACACTTTATTAACCAGTTTTAAAAATGTGACACTTCCGAGACCTCCGAACACCGAGTCCAGTTATAGAAACAAAAAACGAGAGTACCTGCAAAGGGTTAAACTGAGAGGGGGTGAGCTACACAAGCTCAGTGTGAGATCGGAACGACAGAAAATTAAAAATTAAGTGCCACAAAAAAAATATCTCAATGACAATCCGGTATCCAAATAATCATCACAACCAGAACAGACACATCAATACTGAATACGACGATCTATATACCATTAATCTCGCAATCAGGCAGATAGGCAGACAAAATGCAAAACAAATGCATCAGCATGAAACCCACCCATCCAGCCAAACACCTCTTCGTTCCCCCATTCACACTACAAATGAGGTATAAAAAGCTCAACCAACCCTGCACACCACATAGGACCTCGAAAGGCCCATCCAACCCTACACTCCACGCATGTGGAACAAAGCTACGTAAATAATAGTATGCAGCTGAGCTGTCAGAAGTATCATGCTGTGCGGTAAACCGCTATACAAACGTATTGTAGTTGAAACTACCAAATCAGATCAGACTTCCTTCTCTTCATATCCCAAACTCGAAATCATAATACAAATGCAAGGATGCATACTAAACATTGTCGATTACACAGACACAGAAGCTCGCAACTAGTCAATCAATTACAGAGTCGATGTACACAGTTTTTGGACAGTCACACACCAGTTAAACAGAATCAGAAGTACGAATGTTCAATCGACCAAATCTAGAATCATACATCACAATACTTAAATGTTAGGTAACATCACATTAACAAGTCACTTAACTAATGCAACAATTTCATATACAGATATGTCTGAGTCAAAACAGAGTCCCAACTACCCTTACTAAGACCTAGCCAAGGGTCAGAACACACAGAACCACAAACAGGTCATAAATCAACACAGTACAAAAATAGGCGAGATAGGGCCACACGACCATGTGCCCTGGTCGTGTATAAGTGCCCAGGTAGTGTGGGGGTCTACACGCCCATGTGAAGGCCACACACGCCCGTGTGAAGGCTACATGCACCCGTGTGGAGGGGGCACACGCCCGTGTGAGCAGCCCGTGTAACTCACTGTCCAAAAGTTCTAAAAGTTAAGAACAGATGAGACACGGTCGTGTGGAGATCTCACACGTCCGTGTGGGACACATGCCCGTGTGGCACCAAAATTCTCCTAAAAACCCTAATTCCCAATTTCACACGGCCGTGTGAGACATCTATGTGGGTGTAATAGCCCAAATTTCAGTTATGTCAGAAATAGTGGTTCGAGACCACCAAATCTGACAAATAAATTCATAGATTATATTATTTAATATTTACGAGCCAAATATAGTTTTTAAAAGATTTTTGAAATAGTAAATTTTGTTTAATAAAGATTTATTTGGTCAAGAAATTGAGAAAAAGAGGTATCTAGATCTCGATGTTATAAACCGAGCCATAAATATTTTTATGAATATTTATGAAGTGTTAATAAGGTAGTATTAAAATTTCGTTAGAAAATTTTGACGTTCGGGTGGTTAAATAAATAAAAAGGACTAAATTGAAAAATGTGCAAAAGTTGCTAGAAGGATTAAATAGAACAATTGTCAAATGAGGAAGAACCTAAAGTGCAAATAAGCCCAAAGGTGATATTTTGGGCGGCAATAGCTGAGAAAAATTAGGAAGTGGGTGAAATAAGGGCAAAATTGGAAAATTGCCAAAATTAGCTAAATAAAAATGGGATCAAATTGGAATATCTAGAATTCTCTTCATTTCTCTTCATTTTCATCAGCTGAAAAACATCCATGAAAGAGGGTTCAAGCTGGTTTTCATACTCTAGCTTCATGTAAGTTTAATTCTTGTTTTCTCATTGAAATTTCTATGTTTTTGGACTTTCACAATTGGGTCCAACTTATTATGTCATTAGTTTTTGATTCTACGGTTAATTTTTAAAGTTTTTATGGATGAGTGATGGAAGAATATGATGAATAAAAATATAATTGAAGCTTTAATTTTGATATATGATGATTTTATCAAGTAAAATTGATGGAAATTGGTTTTAGGACCTAATTGTGAAAGAGTTTGGAATTAAGGTCTAATGCTAAAGTTCTTATTTTCAACGGTTATGAAGTAGTTAAAAATGATAGAATAAAATTAGCCCAATTGTGGGGTTAATTGGACAAGGACTGAATTGTATGAACTGTGAAATTTGGGGCAAAATGGAAATCAACACTTTGCACTAAAATAGTTTTGGACAGTAGTAGTAGTCTAACTTTGAAAAATCACCAAAAATTTTAGAAATCGAATTAGAGGACTAATAAAATATAGAATTAAAGATTATTGAGTCTAGTTTCTTATAGAAGAAACAGTGTAAGCAATAGAATTATAAATCATGAGATATAATAGGTTTTGTGAGACAAGGTCGGAATGATTTTGGGTTCCCCTGTTCTGACTTCGGAAAATCATAAAAAATTTGATAAAATTAATTATGGGATTAAATTTATATTTTTAAAATCCTGAATGAGTCTATTTTCAATAGAAACAAATTGAAACATCATCCGAATCCCGTATGAGGAGATAATTAATTTTTAGTGAAGAAGGGTCGGAACTGTCAGACAGCAGAACAAGGGTGACTTTAAAGAATAAACTATACTTATTGGCTAAACCAAAAATTCTGAAAATTTTATGGTAAGAATATATGTGAGTCTAGTTTCAGGTAAATTTAACGGATCTTAATTTGGAGTTCTATATCTCAAGATAAAAATAATTTAGTGACTATGACATGGATGGACAGCTTGAATATTCACATAAATAAATAGTGAAAATTATTGATAATGTTACTTACAAATGTGTTATTTATACTAAGGTTGTGGATGGAGAGGAGGAGGAGGAAAAATATATGAATGAATTGTGTATAAATTGATCACATGCCCGATTATAATTGATAAATGTTGAATTAGAAATGATATAATGTTTTATTTGGAATAGTTATTATGAAATTATGATTATCGTTATAATACAAAAATTGAACTTGTGAGTTTATGTGGCTAAGTTTTAGTGATCATTTGTTAATTTTATGAACTTTATGATGTGTTATTTCATATGTATTGATGATAAAATCGTGAATAATGTAAAAGCATGAAAATTGAATGAATGATCAAATTGAGCACTTCAGTTTAGTGACAAGATGAATTGACAGAAAAGACCATGGTTGAACCATGGCAACAAGTGATAAGTGATAGCTTTGGCTACACTTATCTGATCAAGGACAAGTGAAAGTGATAAGTGATAGCTTCGGCTACACTTATCTGATCAAGGACAAGTGAAAGTGAAAAGTGGTAGCTCCGGCTACCTGATCAAGTGAAAATTGGTAGCTCCGGCTACCTGATCAGTGAATAGTGGTAGCTTCGGCTACAAGTGACAAGTGATTTCCGTGTAAGACCATATCTGGGATATGACATCGGTGTGATACATGTTTAAGATGTAAGACCATAGCTGGGCTATGGCATTCTAATGAAAAGTGATGAATTGACAGATAAGATCATGGGTGATCCATGGCAAAGTGTGAAATGTAGGTATGGTATTAATTATACTGAGTTGTGAAACGTAGGTATGGTATATCAATATATTTCAAGTACGTTTTCATAATATTTCATTTCGAATTCAGATTATTTTATATTAGAACTTTTCTCATTAACTCATTTGGAATACCAATTCATACGAATAATACACTCAAGGGTGTACAAATATATAATCCCAAATGAACTCATTCATCAACCAAGTTCTATGTTTATGTTTCATCAACTCGTATTTCCTTATATCACATAATTCTATATAACACTTACCAAACTTTGTCAAATTAGTGAACGTCTTACGGAATTAGTCTGCACCGGTATGCACTAAATTTCACTGATAATCACTGATGCCATAACATAGCTATGGTCTTTTCACTAGAATGCCATAGCTCAGCCATGGTCTTACATCTTCACTATCATTATGCCATGGTACTACTCAATCTCTTTCATTTGATTCACTCCTCTTGTATTACTTATTATCAAATTAGGAAACGTCTTATGAATTTGAGTACGCCATTGCTCAGTGCCACGTTTCACAAATCAGTATGGTTTTCCTCATTGAAATACCATACCTACATTTCACAACTCAGTATGGAAAATGCCATACCTACATTTCTTAACTCAGTATGGTTAATACCATACCTACGTTTCTCAACTCAGTATGGATGATACCATACCTACATTTCACAACTCAGTACGGTTAATACCATACCTATGTTTCACAACTCAGTATGGTTAATACCATACCTACGTTTCCATACTGAGTTGTGAAATGTAGGTATGGTATTTCAATGAGGAAAACCATACTGATTTGTGAAACGTGGCACTGAGCAATGGCGTACTTGAAATATATTGATATATCTTGTATATGTTATTTGAGTTCATAATGTGGAAAGTAAATGTATGTGGAAATTTGAGATGATGATATCTGTACATGGGATCTATTGGTGGATACGTACATCCAAATTTATATAATAAATTTTAGTGAACATTGAAATTGGACTCAATAAATGATTTGACAATTTAAATTGTGATTGGCAGGAAGAGTTGGTGAGTTATATGTTTATGAATTGTTACATTTATTTGTCTAAAATACGAGAAAATGATGGTATTTGATACATGGAAAATATGAGACTGTGATATATAAAAACATGGAATATGTTTGATAAATGTGTTTATTCATAATTATAGAACTGTACACCTAAAGTGTACTATTTGTGTAAAGATGATGTTCAAATGATTTGATGAGTAGAACTCAATATATATAGTAGTTAGAAACCAAGACAAATTGTTATGAAAATGTATATGAAATACAAAGGTATGATTATTATATGTGATATGAATAAATAATGTGAAAAAATATAGGTATAAGAGGAATTTAATAAGAATTGAGCCTATATACGTTTCTTGTTATTTATATGAAGTGTACGACTAACAAATGGTGATAAATATAAGGCTTGGTTGAATATCTTAAATTGGTTATTGACTGTATTAAAGTGTTAGTGAGTGAGAAATATGGCTTGAAAAATAGCCTAAGTTTCGTCCACACGGGTAGACACGGGTGTGTGTCTGGGCCGTCTGTGACAAGCGGTCTACCCCATGGGCGTATGGTTTGACTGTGTGTCCCCAGTCACACGGGTGTGTGACCCTTATATGTGAGAAAAATTTTAAAAGTCACGAAAAATTTTCCTGAGGATCCGGTTTAGTCTCAACCTCATCTTAATGCATGATTTGGACCTCGAAGGTCCGTTAAAAGAACGTTTATAATTAGTCTCGGTATTTGAATGATAATGATTTCAAATTATCTGTAAGTGTTCTGTACTCCTTGGTAATGCCTCGTAACCCTGTTCCAGCGACGGATATGGGTTGGGGGTGTTACAGTGGGGCACACGCCCATGTGGCCACCCGTGTAGTCACGAAACCACACCGGAATAGGCTGCAAAACGTGCCTTTGATGTCGAAACGATCCCCAACCCTCAATAACACAAAAATACACCAAAAAAACTTAGGCTCCGTTTGTTTCACTGAAAATGACTTTTGAAAATGATTTCTGGAAAATGATTTACTTTTCTGGAAAAGCTAATATTTTCTGGTGTTTGGAGGAATCTATGTAAAATATTTTCTGTTGTTTGGTAGATTTCTTAAAAATATTTCATAAAAGTTGTTTTCAATTAAACAAACATACATTTGAGATTTTCTTATTTTTTTCATTGTTTAATTGAATTTATTTTTATCTATAAATTTATATTTTACATCGTTTTTGCATTTATTAAAAATATTATGTTAAATTAAGATTTCTTACAACGTCATTTTTTAATTACATGACTACTAAGTGAGTATTTTTTATTTAAAAATGTGATATCAACAAAATTGACAAAAAAAATTAACAATGTCAACAATTGGACTTGATTTTCAAATTCGAAAAGTAAAGGGACTAAATTCTTGAAAATAAAAGTACAAAGACTAAATTACTAATCTGTGAAGTGTACATGGACTTATGACATATTTTAACCTTTATACTACAAAACATTTATTATTAATATATTTATAATTGAAATAAATATTTATTATTAAAATATTAATATTGAATATTTTCAATAATATGTGAATAATATTATTTAAAATTATTATTTTTAAAATTTATTATTAAAATAAAATTGAAATATTAAATAATTTATTAAAATAATAAATTATATTTATTATATTAATAATTTATTTATATGACTAAATATAAATAATTAAATACGTATGTTTTATAATATTGAAAAATATAATATTTTAAATATTTTTAAAAATAAAAATATAATTTATTATCAATATAATAATATTAAGCTTGATTTAAGTTAATTTTTATATAAAAATAAAAGTATCTATAGATGAGCTCTTTTCCGGAAAATGACTTACGTTTTTCAAAATGGTAAATCATTTTACAGGAAAAAGGCTTATTTTACCTTGACCTGTAAGTCATTTTCCATTAACCAAACTATTTTCTATGAAACAAACACAGGAAAATGCAAAAAATATTTTCCGTAAAACCTTTTACATGTAAACAAACGGACCCTTAGAATTTCAAGCAATTCCACCACAATCGACACTTCGATTGGTCAATTTAAAAAACACACAAATATGTCGAAATTCACGGATCCAAAACAGAATTTCAATAATGAAAGGAAAGTTTTTGAACCCACACCTGAATTCGCGATTCCAACACCAAAGAAGATCGGAATGCCTCCTCAACACAATTCTGAAATCTCTGCTCGAAACCTTGAACTATCTAAAAACCATAAATGAAAATTAAAAAGGAGAACTTAAAGGTGGAGAAACGTATAATTTTTAAATCCCGAAGAAAAATAAAAAGAAGAAAAAAAATAAAATCTAACAAGAGAGAGTGGGGAAAGAAACAAGAGAACATGAAAATCACTTTTTGAAGTTTTTATCTAAAAATATCATTAAAATTAAAATTAAAATAGGTATTTTGGACTTTAAAACCAAACTAAATCAAAATTATTTCCCCAAACCACACACATGACGGCTCAAACTCAAAACCCAGAGGTATACTAACACACAACAAACCACCAGACCAGCAGGCCCATTCTGTCACCTAAACACGCAACTAAACACAATAGCACAACTTACTTACTGACCCTAACCCCAAAGCTCAAAACTTCTAACCCCAAAATTTAAGGTGTTATACCGACAATGTATGTCGATTACCAAGTCCCATTTGAACCTTAGGAATTTGTAGGATACAAATGACATGTCATTAAGGTTACCGATTTGGTTGAGGTCCTGCATGTGTTGACACACCACAACTTGTATGAGCTTACCGATTTGCAGCTCGTGAGAGCTTACCGATTCTTAGCTCGTATGAGCATACCGATTTGCAACTCGTGAGATCATACCAATTCATAGCTCGTATGAGCATACATGTACAAGAATTGACGGATTATAGTTTAGCACACTATGTGAGAGCTATCTCGAGTATCTATCTATATTCTAAACGATTCAACGGGTAATGTTTTGATATGATAATACATGAGTTCGATACGAACTATTACAGGTATACATATGAATTACATGGAAAATGATATTACATGGTATATAGGTATATGAAATGGATGTTTATATGGAATTTGGTTAATTGTTGAGCTCATCCATGACTTGGTTATATATGTGTTTACATGACTAACATGGTTGATGTATATATGCTTAGGCATTTGGCCAATATATGTTGGGATATGCTTTGTTTACTTACCTTATATGTGAATAAACGGTAAGTTAAATTCTATATTATGCAAACTTACTAAGTTTAAATGCTTACTCTACGTAATTTCTGTGTTTTATAGTGATTCGGAAGCTCGTTCGAGTTGGAAGCTTATCGGAGCTATATTACACTATCATCGGCTCTTTTGGTACATTCGGTTTGTTTAATTTTGGTTATAATGGCATGTATAGGTTATTTTGGCTAGTGTTAGCCTATGTGTTTTGGTTTCAGATATGACCATTTGGTTTGAATATGCATTTTGTGTAATCCTTGAATGGTTGTAAATTGGTACTTGTTTGAATAACTTATTTGGTGTTTTTAGTTTATGTAAATTATATGACCATTTGGAGATACTTTTTGTATGTCATATATGGTACATTTTGATATGTTTTTAAAGAGTAAATCAAGTGGCATAATATAGCTTAGTTTTGGTAAAGCCTTTGTTGGTTAAATGATCAAATTGTGTTTATATTTGCACATGTTTGCGAATTGCCATTTAAGGTGTCTAAAGGCATATTGGTTGTATGTGAATATACTACATGTTTAAGGCTTGATTTTGCTTGTTTTGGATGTATTAATATGGCTTGTTTATATGCACAATGTTGAGTGTAGGTTGATGCCAAATTGGGTGAGAAATATGGCTTGTAAAATAGCCTATTTTCGTCCACACGAGCAGAGACACAACCGTGTGTCCCCTGTAGTTTTCAAAGGGTTGCAAGTCAGGCTGTTATACGGCCTAACACATGGCTTGGCACACGGGCGTGTGAGGTTGCTTAGAAGGGTACACGACCTAGCACACGGGTGTGTGACTTGACCGTGTGGCCTAAGTCAGTGAGTTACACTGGCACGAACATGGGCTACGACACGGTCGCGTGTCCCTATTTTGAATGTCCACACGACTTAAGACACAGGTGTGTCTTTTGGCAGTATGACCCCTGCAGTTTTGAAAATTTTTAACGTTTTTCAAAAAATTCTTTGAGTTTTCAATTTAGTCCTGACTTGTTTCTAATGCATATTTTGGGCCTCGAGGGCTCGTATATGGGAAAATATAAACGATTTTGATTGGTTTTTGATATGTTATGAAATGTTTGAATTTTTGTTTGTTTGAACTGTAAACTTCGGTAATACTCCGTAACTCTGTTATGGCGGCGAATACGGGTTAGAGGTGTTACATAAAGTGGCTATCTTTTGTTGGTTTTCTTCATTTCTGGTCATCATCTCTGATCGAACAAGTTAGTGAGGAGGGATTTGATTAGTCTTGGTTTGTGACTTAAGTCATTTTATCACGCTTTCAAAGGTAAGATTCTTAGTTCTTATCGAATATAACATCCATTTTAGTTTTCCTGAGATCATGTTTTAATATTTCATGTATATATTTTGTTTGAACTTTTTCATGTTCTGCTTTCAAATTCGTTTATGTCTTAACTCTAAACTATCAAAAGGATTAAAACTTCGAGATTTTAACAGAATCCTCTAAGATCTTGCTTCTTTCTTTAACCTTCGACTTATCCTTCACCTTTCTTACTTGGAAAATAACAATGATAATTGTAACATCCTAAAATTCGGGAATTTATGTTTTACATTATACCATGTGATAGGCTAGTCAATAGTGTTAATTGTGTATGTTTAGGGGTCCTAAGAAGGCTTGGGGTTGAGTTGGGCCTTAGCAAAATTTTTGTGTTTAAGCACTTTAAGGAAAGAAGGTAAGTGGCACCAAGAATTAAGGAAATAAGTATGTATTTTGCTAGCACAAGTGGAGTACATGGTGGAGTGGTGTGGCGTCAAGTGCAGAGCATGAAGGGAAAGGGTTCGAATCCCATCTATTGCAAAATTTTGGATTTATTTTTGTGCTCCTATTCCAAAGTGTCGGCCATGGCATTAATAAAGGAAAGGAAGACTTTTCTAATGTTGGAAAGAAGACTAAGAAAATATGGTAAGGAGGAAAGCAAGGGAAAAAGAAGGAAAGAAATAAAGGAAAGGGATAAGGGAGGATGACACTCTGTCCCAAGCGATGTTGCGAGTTCTGGAAAGGGTTGCTGGGGCAAGAACTGGGTCGGTAGCTCGTGGGTCGATTTCGGAGCGACTCAGGCCGAATAGGGCCGAAGTATTTAGAGGTAGTTTGGGTGTAGCCCCAAGTGTAGCGGAGTACTGGCTTGAGGCGGTGGAGCAGATTATGAACGACCTGGATTGCACCGCTGAGCAGAAACTGAAAGGGGTTGTGTCATTTCTGAGAGACGAGGCGTATCAGTGGTGGCTTACTGTTTGGGAAGGCACTCAGGCTAATCGTATTACTTGGGAATTCTTTAAGACAGCATTCCAGGGAAAATATGTCGGGGCTAGCTATGTGGATGCCCGAAGGAAAGAATTCTTGAATCTGGTCCAATGAGGTAGATCTGTGGTAGCATACGAGGCGGAGTTCCTGCGTCTGAGTTGGTATGCTCAGGGAATAGTGCCTACTGATTATGAACGCTGTGTGCGTTTTGAGGATGGGTTGCGTGATGAGTTGCTGGTACTGATAGCTCCACAGAAGGAGAGGAATTTTGCCACACTTGTGGAAAATGCTAAGATAGCTGAGGAGGTTAAACACTCGAAATGGCAAAATCGAGACAAGGATAGGGGCAGGAGCAAGAGAGACTCTGGGTATTCAGGTCCTGCTAGAAGTTTTCAGAAAAGGCCCAGGAATGAGAGGCTAGTTCGAGCGGGTGCTCCAGCTACTACCAATCAGTTACAGCCTTGCGTGGATTGTGGGAAACTTCACTCGGATGAATGCTGGAAGAGAACTGGTGGTTGTTTTAGATGTGGATCCAAAGACCATCAGTTTAAGGATTGCCCTCGAGAGCCTGCTCAGATTCAGGTAGTTCGTAATAGATTTGCGCAGCCAGCAGGAGGCTCTCAGCAGCAGCAGAGAGGCCGTAGGCCAGGTCGAGGTGGTAATGGTGTAGGACGAGGTCAGGGTGCACCGGGAAGAGGTACCTGTAATAGGGGTAACACAGAGGCGAGGCAGCCAGGTTTGGTTTATGTGGTCAGACGTCGAGAGGATCGTGATGCACCGGACGTTATAACCGGTACGTTCTTCATATCTGATGTACCTGTTACTACTTTGATAGATATTGGATCCACCCATTCGTATGTTGCTTGTGCTGTGTCTGGAACTTTGAATATTATATCTGAGATTATTGCTATAGAAACAACTGTAATTAGCCCTTTAGGATAGTCGGTGGTAGTAAATAAGTTGTTTAGGGATGTGCCCTTAGAAGTTCAGGGGGAAGTATTTCTGGCGGATTTGATGGAATTGCCATTCAGCGAGTTCGATCTTATTTTGGGCATGGACTGGCTGGTTAAGCATCGTGCGAACTTAGACTGTGCTGCAAAATAGATGGTACTAAGAACTTCGAAGGATAAGGAAGTGATGATGATAGGTGAGAGAAGAAACTATCTGTTTAATGTGGTATCTGCTTTAAAGCCAGAAAAGTTGGTGCGAAAGGGGTGTGGAGCGTTCTTAGCCTTTATCAGTGCTTTGGATGCCAAAGAGTTGTCGGTAGAGAGTGTTAGAACGGTAAAAGAGTTTTCAGACGTCTTTCCCGAGGAGCTTCCAGGATTACCTCCGGATCGGGAGGTGGAGTTTGGTATTGAGCTGTTGCCAGGAACGGCTCCGGTGTCCATTGCCCCTTACAGAATGGCGCCGAAAGAGCTCGTGGAACTTAAAGCTCAAATTCAAGAGTTGTTGGATCGCGGATTTATTCAGCCAAGTGTATCATCGTGGGGAGCGTCAGTTTTGTTCGTTAAGAAAAAGGATGGATCGATGCGTATATGCATCGATTATAGACAATTGAATAAGTTGACGATCAAGAATAAGTATCCGTTACCGAGGATCGATGATATGTTCGATCAGCTGCGAGGAGCTTCGGTTTTCTCAAAGATAGACTTGAGATCGGGGTATCACCAGTTAAAAGTCAATGAGGCGGATATTCACAAGACTGCGTTCTGAACTTGTTATGGGCATTACGAGTTCTTGGTGATGTCGTTCGGGTTGACAAATGTACCAGCTGCATTTATGGACATGATGAACCAGGTCTTCCAACCCTATCTAGACCGGTTTGTGGTGGTGTTCATAGATGACATCTTGGTGTACTCAAAGACTAAAGAGGAGCATGATTCGCATCTACGGGTTGTATTGCAGATATTAAAGGAGAAGCAACTGTACGCTAAATTCAGTAAGTGTGAATTTTGGCTGAAGGAGGTGACCTTTTTGGAACATGTTGTGTCTGTCGAAGGAATTAGAGTTTATCCCCGGAAGGTCGAGGCTGTATTAGATTGGAAACCACCAAAGTCAGTGGCAGAAATCTGAAGTTTTCTAGGTTTGGCTAGATATTACAGGCGATTCGTTGAGGGGTTTTCGTTGATTGCTGCACCCCTAACTAAGCTATTGCATAAGGGAGTACCGTTTGTATGGTCAGATAAGCAGCAAGGGAGCTTTGAGAAATTGAAGAAGATTCTGACAGAAGCACCAGTACTGATTCAACCTGAGGCTGGTAAAGAGTTTATTGTTTATTGTGATGCGTCACACACGGGCTTGGGATGTGTGTTGATGCAATGGGGAAAAGTGGTGGCTTATGCATCTCGTCAATTAAGGCCGCATGAGATAAACTATCCCACACATGATTTGGAGTTAGCTGCAGTAGTGTTTGCTCTGAAGATTTGAAGACACTATCTGTTCGAGGAGAAGTCGATCATCTACACGGACCATAAGAGTCTGAAGTACCTCCTTACCCAGAAGGAGTTGAACTTAAGACAGCGAAGGTGGAAAGAATTATTGAAGAAGAGCCAGTGCAGATTTTGGATCGGGATATTAAGGTGCTGAGAAGGAAGTCGGTTCCGTTAGTCAAAGGATTATGGCCTAATCACGGGTCAGAGGAAGCTACATGGGAGCCAGAAGACATGATTCGGTAACAGTATCCTCATCTCTTTTAATCAGGTAAATTTCGAGGCCGAAATTTCTTTAAGGGGGTAGAATTGTAACATCCTGAAATTTGGGAATTTATATTTTACATTATACCATGCGATAGGCTAGTCAATAGTATTAATTGTGTATGTTTAGAGGTCCTAAGAAGGCTTGTGGTTGAGTTGGGCCTTAGCAAAATTTTTGTGTTTAAGCACTTTAAGGAGAGAAGGTAAGTGGCACCAAGAATTAAGGAAATAAGTGTGTATTTTGCTAGCACAAGTGGAGCACATGGTGGAGTGGTGTGGCGTCAAGTGGAGAGCATGAAGGGAAAGGGTTCGAATCCCATCTATTGTAAAATTTTGGATTTATTTTTGTGCTCCTATTCCAAAGTGTCGGCCATGGCATTAATAAAGGAAAGGAAGACTTTTCTAATGTTGGAAAGAAGACTAAGAAAATATGGTAAGGAGGAAAGCAAGGGAAAAAGAAGGAAAGAAATAAAGGAAAGGGATAAGGGAGGGGGACATGTTGGCCGAATATTAGGAGTTGCCTAAGAAAGAATTTTGGTCAACACTCATCTTTTTGGTAAAGATGATACACGGTTTTGGTAGAGGGAATGTGAGAGCCGAATTTTCCTATAGCCTTTTGCAAGTTTGTGCTTGAAAGGTGTTGTTTCTTTTTAACATTTTGGTATTTCTTTTCCAACTTCTTTTTCTCTTGTTTTGGTCGAAACACTCTAGTCCATTTGTTCATCTTTCTCTCTTGTTTTACCGTAACCCTCAATCCATCTTTGTACATCTTCTCTTAGTTAGCCGAAGTTATCTAGCACTCTTTCTCCATCCCTTCTTTTCTTTTTGATATTTCTTCAACCTTTCTCTCATTTCTTAAATTAACATTACCTTGTGACCGAATTTTCTTTGTTCATTTCTCTCCATAGCCGAACCTATTAACACCCTACCTCATCTCTATTTCTTTTTCTTTCGTGTTGGGCTCTATCTTCTTGACTGAATCGGTAAGTGACCTTATTCTCCTCTTTTCATTTTCATATTCTTTTCTTCCTAGTCGAATAAGTATGTCCATCACTATACGGCTATTACACTTTGTTTCTAAATCGAAACATCACTCTTTCCTACACTCTCTTATTGTGATCAACTCTTTTTCGTAGTGTTATAGTTGGTGGCCGAATACTACATCCTTGTCGATTCATCCGTAGTCATAAGCCAATCAGTGGAAGTTGGATCTATTATTGTCAAGGTAAGGGATTTCTTTAAGGTTCATCTCGATATCTCTCAATACTTGGTTATTCCGTTAAAACGGATCGATGGTTATGACTAATCGGTTATTATAGGGACTATACCGCTCGTTCTTATTCACTCGTTGATCCTTCGAAAATAGTGGTAAGCCAAATCCTATCCCTAAACAACTACTTTCTCTCATAGTAGTATTTTACTGACCGAGACTTTTTTCAATGGAGGCAAGTGGTAACAATTTGAAAGGAAAAGCGATAGGAGAACACAAAAGGAGTGGATTTGCAATTCCTACTCCTAAGTTCAAACGTAGGGCGGTATCGGTAGTTCGGGATTTCCCACCGGGTTGTAGACCATCATCCGGTGAGAATAGACAAATCGTGGTCGTTCATGATACTAAGGGTGAGCATCTTAGATCGTTGATTTAGATTTGGATTAAGAAAATCTTTTATGTTAGTTAATTGAGTGTTATGGTGTCATAGGTGCCGACGATCAAGAAAGTTTAGTTCTTACCGTAATCAAGTGTATAATCTCACACCGAAATCCCGTAAATCTGTGATTTATCATCATGTCAGAAAAAATCAATCGGTGTTGCTTAAGAACTTAATAACGGTAATATGGTATGAATCGAGTGATTTGCTTAAACATTGTTAATACTAAGATCTGTCAAAATCGGTGTTAATTTGTAAAATTACCAAAATGCCCCTATGGGCCGACTTACGAAAATGCCCCTATGGGCCGATTTACCAAAATGCCCCTATGGGCCGAATTGCTAGAATGCTTTAGTGGACTGAATTATTAAATTGTTTAAATGGGCCAAGTCATCGAAATAAATTACTAGATTAAATGGTTGATATATATGTGGATATATTAATTGTGTATGTTGCATTTTTACATTTTACATGGGATGGGAAAATTGTATGGAGAGTAGTGTAGCTGGTGGCTTTGCCACAACTTGTTCATTAGAATGCTTAATTATGATTTCGGTGGCTTGACCACGAAAATATTATATTTTAGCAGCTTGGCTGCATATTGGTGTGAGCGGCGGGGTGGGTTGACTTGATCCCCATAGGTGTGATTAGCTGGTCAGGGGTGTGATGGATGGATGGGTTGGGTTGCATACATTTACTTCATTTAAGTATTGTTATGTAATGGGCTTAGGCCCAAAATTATGCTATACGGGTTCAGGCCCAGTGGATGATGGTAAGGGGATTATGCACTGAGTTCTAGTAACTCACCCCTTCTTCTTAATCCTTGCAGGTAATGCTCAGTGATGTGGACTTGGGCCATGGATGACTCGGTGGAGGCCATACTTTAGAAATGGTGTTTTGAACTTTAGTCAATTTCATTTTCCGGTTAATTCATTACTTTTACTATTTTGGGTTTAAAGTTGTAATAAAGCCTCTGGGATAAGTTTTAATTTGCTTTATGTTTAAACGTACTTAATATCTATCTTGAATTGTTTTAAATGGGGATTTTCTAACATCATAAATAACGGTTTTCCAAAATTGATTAACAAATGAATTTCATAACAAATATGTACAAATGATTTAACTCGGATTTTCTTTCGAAATTATCAACGTCATTTTCAAAAGTCACGGTTTTAAAGTTCACTAGTTCGATTTTCAATCCATCAATTAACCTCTCGAGATTAGTAGTATTTTTATCGAATATTTCTAATCAAACTTGTTTTCTTAACTATAACCAAGTAACACCTATTTTAGTACGAATCACAAGTTTTTTATACGTTTTCTTCATGTGACATGTCAGATCCGGTCGTAACGCATGGGCCGGGTTTGGGGTGTTACAATAATAGTATACATAGTTTCAAGTATTTATTTCTAACACGAACATCATAATTATATACATAGTTTCAAGTATTTATTTCTAACACGAACATCATAATTAAGTAGATTAAAAAGCAAATTTGATCTTTTCGGTATTATTTTTTTTAACATATATTTTCTTTTGATGAACAAGAATTTGTTTCTATAACAATATTATTATTTAAACAAATAACAATTTTCAAAATCAACACTTAATTTTATTTTGTATATTGTTTAGTTTGCATAATGCAAAGATTTTTTTAAAGAGTGATTTGCAATCATTGTGACTAGTTTTTATATTTAGTAAAAGATGTTTAACATTATGGTGATGATTGATGGTTTAGTTGGAGTATATTATCATAGTTATATGAGAAATAAAAAGCATAAAAGATCCAATACTATATTATCATCGTGACTACTTTGGATGTAACATCCCGGTTTAGACCCTAGTTGAAACAGTGGTTTAAGACCACAAACTCGAGGTCGTAAAAAAATATTTTAATATTATTTTCTGTGTGAATATTATATGATATAGTCTGTGTGAAAATTCTGTGTGATAATTTAATCGTTTATGTGTTGAATTAAGAGAAAGGACTAAATCGCGTAAAGAGTAACAGCTATGTGCTGATTTATAAGTGCTTAATTGTTGTTGGCTTTTAAAGGTGGAGGCCTTATGAGGCAATTATGCCATAAGTATGATAGTGGATGGCAATGGACAAGTGTGACCTTGATGTTTAAATGTTTTATTTATTGATTAAAAGGTTAATTTAGTAAATGGCATAATAATAATATATATGTTATAATAAAACAAAATCAAGAGTAAGTGGGTGTGCTCATCTTCTTCCACTGTTTGCAAAAGAAAGAAAATAAAGGGTTTAAGGCTTTGAAACATTCGGCCACTTTAAGCTTCAATTAGTAAGTGTTTTATGTTCGGTTTTTTATAATTTCTACGTTTTCGTAATTGTTGCTTTGTGCTCTAGCTAACCCATGTTGAAATTTTATGAATTGATGATGTTTTTGTGATGAGCCATTGATGAACATTTGAGCTATGTGCTAGTTGGTAGTTAATATGAGAACTTGGTGTTGGATTAACATGTGTTGTTTTCGAATTTTTGGTGAATTTAGCTAATTAGGGCTAAATTGTGAAAATAGAAAATTGAAGGGTTAAAATGTGAAATAAATGAAATGTGTGGGCTTGTATAAGCATGGGGAGAATTCGGCCAAGCACATGTATATTGGAATTTTGTGTATTTGATGATTTTGTGAAATAGGTACTAAAGTATCTAAATGTGAAAATGTGAGGGCTAATGTGTAAAATGCCCTAAATATGTGTGTTTGGATTAAATTGAATGAAATAGTGATTAAATGGATTGAATTTGAATATGTATAGACCAAGAAAGGAGAGGTTCGGATCGAGATCGAAGCAAAGAGAAAGTGCTCGATTAATCGACCATTTCGGTATTTTGACATCCGAGGTAAGTTCGGACATAATACCTGTATCTAGCTATGTTTAATGCTATGAAATAAATGGTCTGATATTATTACAAAATGAATTCTATGTGATAGATTGAGTTAAATGGCACTAAGTGTGCGTATTCGAAAATGTGATCGGAAATTATAGCACTGTGTGTGCGAAGTAATATAAGCTTCGGCTTGGTGGTTGGCACTGTGTGTGCGATGTCGATTTAAAATCAGTTTGGGATGGATGCACTAAGTGTACGATGCTAATTAAGCTCTGGCTAATTAATTATGCACTAAGTGTGCGAATGAATCGAGGAAGAAACGAGTGTGGATCGAAATGAATCGTGATTATTGATTAGCAAAAGTATTTGACAACTAAGTGTTGGCTAAGGTACGCTCGGAATCTATGTGATTGGTGAAACTATGAATGTGGGTGTGGATGAGTTTATTGAACATATTGGTTGTGAATGGTATTATAATTATGGTAGTAAACATTAGTCTATGTGATGCCATGTTGGTATTATGTATTATGTTATGAACTTACTAAGCCTTATAAAGCTTACTGTGTGATTTGTTTCTCTACTTTGCAGTGTCAGTAAGCTAGCTCGGATCAGGGGACCGTCAGCTTCTCAGTCACACTATAGGCAATCTATTTTGGGGGTATTTTGGAATGATGTACCTAGTTAAAATATGGCATGTATAGGCTGGTCATTTGGTTCATGTTTAATGTATGTAAGTAGCCATGAGATGTGGCTAGATATGTGCTAGCTTTAACATGAATGAACTTGGTATATGTGATGCATCTTTTGGTATGGTTTGTAGGTTGAGAAATTGATTATTGAATGGTAACTTTGTGTTGATCAAATGCTAGCATAAATTAGTGAAATTGAGAAGGAATAATGTTTGGTGTTGAATGTATTATGCTTGTGATGAGATAAGTTTTGCCATGGTTGGAATTGGTATTAAATGCTTTGATTGAATGGTCATTTTGGAAAGTTTTGGCTGCCTTATGTGAATGATATGTTTTGGTATGTGTTGGTTGTAGGTTTGACCCTAAGTGGGTGGCAATTTGGCCTTGTAAATGGCCTATAATGTCACACGGTTATGGCACACAGGCGTGCCTAACGATAGTGGGTGAATTGTAGGATGCAGTTTAGCATCACACGGCCTCGACACGGGTGTGTCATCTGGCCGTGGTGTGCAAGTCAGTAGCTAACTAAAAAGTACACGGCCAAATACACGGGCGTGCTTGGTGGCCGTGGTGGGGAAGTTAGTATATGACCTTGTACTACACGGCCATGGCACACTGGCGTGCCTAATGACCGTGTTGGTATAGTCAGTATATAGAAACGAATGGATACACGGGGGTGTCTAGAAGCCGTGGAGGGCACACAGTCTCCTCCCACGGGCGTGCCTCCCCTGTAGTTTAGTAAAGTTTTAAATTTTTCGAGAATTCTTTATATGGTTCAATTTAGTCCCGACTTAAATGGTAAGCATGCTTAAGGTCTCGATGACTGATTTAAGGGACATTATGATTATTGCTAATGAAGGTTGTATGAAATTTCTGTAAATGTTTATAAAAGTATCCGATCTGTCAGGTAATGCCCTTAACCCTAATCAGGCGACGGATACGGGATAGGGGTGTTACATTTGGTTGGTATCAGAGCTATGATTTAGTCGATTCTCGGACTAACATAGTGTGAATGAGTCTAGCTATACATGCCATATTTGAAATTGCGATAGTGTGATGAAATTTGACATTTGAAAATGTGTTTTATATAGTAATGGATCCCGATCGAGCAGTTGCTGACGATGTAGAAAGTAATGCGCCTGCTCCCACTCAAGAGACAGCGCCGGCTACCTCTAAGCCGAATGATAGTAGTGAGGGAGGAGAGGCTAAGCAAGCCTTCTTCCGAATGATAAGTGAGTGGTTTACGGAGTTCGTTCGAACGAATCCGGCTGCTCCACAACCTCCACCCCCGCAAGTACCTGTTATGCCTCAAGTTGTAGATTCGAATAGATTGAATAAACCTCCTGTGGATAAGATTCGCAAGTATGGAGCCGAAGAATTTAGAGCCACTTCTGATGACGATGTTGAGCGAGCCGAGTTTTGGCTTGAGAATACAATCAGAGTATTTGATGAGATGTTGTTGAATCCTGATGAGTGCATTAAGTGTGCAGTTTTCTTGTTGAGAGACTCAGCTTACGACTGGTGGAAAACATTGATATCTGTGGTTCTGAGAGAGAGAATCACTTGGGACTTCATTCAAACTGAATTCAGAAAGAAGTATATCAGTCAACACTTTATTGATCGGAAACGTAAAGAGTTTCTAGAATTGAAACAGGGTCGATTGTCTGTTACTGAATATGAGCGAGAATTTGTAAGATTGAGTCAATATGCGAGAGAATGTGTCTCGACCGAAGCTACTATGTGCAAACATTTTATAGAGGGATTAAATGAAGAAATCATGTTATTGGTTGGGATACTCGATATAAATGAATTTGTTATGTTAGTTGAAAGAGCGTGCAAAGCTGAAGAGCTCAGTAAGGAAAAGAAGAAAGCTGGTTCAGAAGCTCGTGATGAAAGAAAGAGACCAATGAGTAAATTTTCTCAACCTTCTACTAAGAGATATAGAGATGCAAGTAATCGTTCAAATGCTTCATTTGGACACCCAAGTAGAGATCGTTTGAGACAGAGTACTGGTTCACGAATTCAAGCTTCGAATGAATCAAGTGTTGGCAGTGTTAAGAGTAACAAGCCTGAGTGCAGACAGTGTGGAAGATGGCATGTGGGAGAGTGCTGGGGCCAGTACAATAATAGAGTTTGTTATAAGTGTGGATCCCGAGATCATTTTATTCGAGATTGCCCGAAAATGGTCGAAGAGGAAAATGTTCAGAATGAAAGACCGAGTAATGTGACGGCTAGAAGTAGACCACCCAGAAATATCAGAAATTTGAATGATAGCCAGAGAGGGACAACTGATACAGCCGTGAGATCGAAGGCGAGAGCTCCTGCTCGAGCCTATGCTATACGTGCACGAGAGGAAGCATCATCTCTAGACATCATCACCGGTACTTTCACTTTATTTGATACTGATGTCATTGCATTGATAGATCCAGGATCAACTCATTCCTATGTGTGTATGAATTTAGTATTGAATAAGACTTTACCTGTTGAGTCTACTGAATTCATGATTAGAGTATCGGACCCCTTAGGCAAGTGTGTTTTGGTGGATAAGGTGTGCAAGAATTGCCCATTAATGTTTCATGATATATGTTTTCCGGTCAATTTGATATTGCTTCCCTTTGATGAGTTTGACATAATTATGGGCATGGATTGGCTTACTCTGCATAATGCCATCGTGGATTGTAAAGGAAAGAGTATTGAGTTGAAAAGTCAGAATGGTGAGTTAGTTCGAATTGAGTCCAGTGATATGAAAGGACTACCAGCCGTGGTATCTGCGATGAAAGCTATGAATTTTGTGAGAAAAGGGTGTGAAGCTTATTTGGCATACGTGATTGATACAAAAGTTTCAGAAAAGAAAGTTGAATCAGTGCTTGTGGTATGTGAATTTCCAGATGTGTTTCCTGAAAAACTGTCGGGATTACCTCCAATCCGGGAAGTGGAATTTGGTATTGAATTGGTGCCGGAGACCACTCTCATTTCTATATCTCCATATAGAATGGCACCAACAGAATTGAAAGAGTTAAAGTCGCAGTTGCAAGAGTTGACTGACAGGGGATTTGCACGACCGAGTTTCTCACCCTGGGGAGCTCCTGTGTTATTTGTGAAAAAGAAAGACGGAACTATGAATGAACATTGTATATGTGATGCATCTTTTGGTATGGTTTGTGGGTTGAGAAATTGATTATTGAATGGTAACTGTGTGTTGATCAAATGCTAGCATAAATTAGTGAAATTGAGAAGGAATGATGTTTGGTATTGAATGTATTATGCTTGTGATGAGATAAGTTTTGCCATAGTTGGAATTGGTATTAAATGCTTTGATTGAATGGTCATTTTGGAAAGTTTTTGGCTACCTTATGTGCATGATATGTTTTGGTATGTGTTGGTTGTAGGTTTGACCCGAAGTGGGTGGCAATTTGGCCTTGTAAATGGCCTATTATGTCACACGGGCGTGCCTAACGACCGTGGGTGAATTGTAGGATGCAGTTTAGCATCACACAGCCTCGACACGGGTGTGTCATCTGGCCGTGGTGTGCAAGTCAATAGCTAACTAAAAAGTACACGGCCAAATACACGGACGTGCTTTGTGGCCGTGATAGGGAAGCCGATATATGACCTTGTAGTACACGGCCATGGCACACGGACGTGCCTAATGACCTTGTTGATATAGTCAGTATATAGACACGGATGGATACACGGGGGTGTCTAGAAGCCGTGGAGGGCACACGGTCTCCTCCCACGGGCGTGCCTCCCCTGTAGTTTAGTAAAGTTTTAAATTTTCCGAGAATTCTTTATGTGGTTCGATTTAGTCCCGACTTAAATGGTAAGCATGCTTAAGGTCTCGATGACTGATTTAAGGGACATTATTATTATTGTTAATGAAGGTTGTATGAAATTTCTGTAAATGTTTATAAAAGTATCCGATCTGTCAGGTAATGCCCTTAACCCTAATCTGGCGACGGATACGGGATAGGGGTGTTACATTGGACATTGATAAGCCTAAATACATATTAAGGAAGAACGAATCTGCCATAAATGTCTTAGGGTTTGTTCATAAGATATGCAATTTATGCATACCTTACCTAGACAGGAAGGATCTATTGCAAATTTTAGAGTTTTTTGATATGCAATGTTTGTAAGACAAAGATTAGGAGTTCAAAAGGTTGTCTTGTTTAAGGATGATTACAACCTTTGTCAAATCTAAACTCAAATGTGTACATGTGTTTTGCAACAAATTTAAAGGGCTCACTTTAACTTTTTTAAGAATTGAGATTTGATTATATCAGCTAGTTTGCTACCTTAATCTGTTCATCAACTACTCATTTATTCATTTTCCTTTTGTCTTTCATCTTATTTAAATTTTATCTATAAATAATACTAGTTCTGCTCTGTCTTTATATCTTCCAATGAGAATTTCCACCTTAGATATTTTAGTGGATTTGTCCCTTTTATGGAGCCAATACAATTCTACTTGTTCTTTAGCTTTCGACCTGACGTATATAAGCCCACGTTAGATCCCATAAAATGAAATCCATCTCTCTCCCCCCTTTACTCCCCACTTCCTACTTGCTTCCTTCAGATTCTCTCCTCTTTGACCATCACTTCTAGCGGTTTTCCACCTCGTCTTAAGTTAGGTGAACCACCTATCACCACCGCATTACCACCCTTGTTAAATCCTTATATCAACAATTGGTACGGTGAGCATGAAACATTTCCTCCCCCCTAAATTTCAGTAAAATCCAAATGGAAGACCCCAATAACAATGCTCCCTCTGGTCATAGTCAAAATCATGGTCAAACATAATACCATGGTCAGAATATGGCTCATGATCAAACCAACCTGAACTAAGGAGGCTACTATTATGACCTGTACTATTACTATGCTCAATATTACCAACAACAATAATACCAATACCCTCAAGCTTACTCCAACCAAAACCCAAACACTAACCTTCAACAAATATCAGTGCTTTAAGAACAATTTATGGTGCTCCAAGAGCAATACCATGAATTGCTAGAATCCCAGCAACATTAGCAATAGATATACTAGCAACAACAAAAACAACTATAGTACATTATGCAAGAGCTCTTGAATGGCCAGAGGCGAGATAAGGGTTGATGGGAAGATGAAGAGGAAAGAGTCTCTTTGATTAGACAAGAGCATAATGTAAACAGAGGAATAAATTAGGCAAAAGGGGCTGGAGTTGACCTAAGAACTACTCGTAATGTGCTACCAATAAGAGACGAAGAATATGTGCCCAAGCTAGTTTCAACTCGAGAAATGGCATGGAGAAATGAAGTTGAAATCCTCATAAAAGAGATGCAGGATTTGCGGATGGTTCATTTAGGACACACGAAATGGATTCTAGAAGCCAATGATCGTTTGGCCCCACACATTGTCACCATAGGATGCCCAACCAATTTCAAAGTCCCAATGGCTAGGTATTATGTGAAAAGGGACCTTACTGATCATCTCATATGGTTTAAGAGCTAAATGGAAATCTTGGGAGCCTTCGATGAATTGAAGTGCAAGGTTTTCCCTTTAACTCTACAGGTCATGCTATAAACTGGTACAATCCACTGCCACTAAGTTTTGTAAATAGTTTTAAGGAGTTAACAAAGATATTTGTGATGGATAACTTGATCACTATTTGATAGTGATTGACTTTTCATGAAGGAAGATGTGATGGTTACCATGAGATAAAATAGGATCATATTGGGAGAACAAATATTATCCCAAAGAGATCAAGGATATCCTTTGAGGGTAACACACTTATGATAAGGTCATTGGACGAGCATTGAGTAGTTGCTTTCATAATAGTATGTCTTGAGGAGAGTTCGGTCATGATACTATAGTGGAATGAATTCATGACTAAATGAGTTTATAATTAATAGGTGAAAAGTCAAAACTTAATTATAAATCATTTGAGCCTCAACTACATATGTCCAATCGGTCCCTCTGCTAGCTCGTTGAAACCAGAAATGAATTGCATGTTTGTATAAAAATGAACGGGATGAATGGAAAATGAGAAATGAGAAACATTTAGGAATTATTATAGTTTTCTCCTATATGGCAAAATGGAATCATTTGAAAATGAATGTAGGTTTTCAAAAATGGAAATTTGTAATCCTATATAGGATTACTTAAAAAATGATGGAAGAATAAGTTTATGTTTTTGGACTATTTTGAAGCTCGAAAATGAAAATAAACCATTCGGTTATAGTGGATATGTTGAGTTCTGACATATTGAACGAATTTTCTCAAAATTTTATCGGGGATAAAATCATCAAAAATTTATTTGAGTAAAATTGGGATAAGAAAATTATTTAACATGTAAATATTAAAGTTTATTTTGGGAAATAGAAAAACTAAATCGAGTTGGATCACATTACAGAGTATCGGGTCAAAAAGGCCCAAGAAGTACTCGTAATTAGACTTGATGTGAGAGAGGTCCAATACCCTTCATATAACATAAAGGGGGCAGCAACCCTAGTAAATATACAAGGGTAAGTTGTTCACCCCTCTCTTACTCTAAGTAGGATGTTGTTTTTTTATTTAACCTCTACAATTCTACAAGGATTCTACCTTCTCTTCCAAAATATAAAGAGAATTTATTCCTAACTTATAAATATATTTTTCAGAATAACAAGTTTACCAGTTTCTATTGAAAAAGAAAGAATTTTCGTTTTCACCCAAAAGGATAACTTTTTCTAGTTCTATATTTTGATTCAATTGGTTCGAGCCCACACTCGAAGTAATTTGTGGTATGAGAATAGCAGAGAAGATCGTTTGGTTGAAAACCAAAAAACATCAAGGATCCACTTATCCAAAAACACATGTACGAATTCGATTAAGGTTTATTGCTATAAATATCACAAATCGGGCCAGTTTGCAAAATTTTAATTTTCTGCTGTGTAAGAAAACCATTTTCAAACAAGATTTTTTCCTACACTATAAACATGACAAGTGAATAAATCTATAAATTGATCTAGGATCTATTCTACGAGAGTCATGTCCAATGTACTGCCAGTCCAGTCCGTCACATCTATATCTCTATCTTATGGAAGTCATTT
Organism: Gossypium australe; assembly: GCA_005393395.2. Lineage (NCBI taxonomy): Eukaryota > Viridiplantae > Streptophyta > Magnoliopsida > Malvales > Malvaceae > Gossypium > Gossypium australe. Next base: position 14,342,914 of record CM016615.1, on the reverse strand, counting down.
GTTCCAATGCACATGACAAAGCATCTCTCTAGTTGGACTTGATAGATGACATATTAGTCTTTCAATCGGTTTGCTCATTTCAGATTATACTAAAGACATGTTTAGGTTATCTACTAATACATGTTGTCTTTTTGTATTACAATCCGATCACGTAATACCACTTAATATTAGTAAAACGTTAGATAACCAGTGAGCTAATATTTGCTTCCATTTTATTTTTGCGTGCAAAAACTATTGACGAAAATATACAAAGAATATTAATGTAATCAATGGATATTTTATTAAACCAATAAGTTCGAAAAATACAAGTATACATTGACAAAAATATTACACTAAGGATACTAGATCCCAACAGATTGTGCTGCTCTACCTTCATATGCATATTCAAAGGCATATGCTTAGAAGATTAATCATTTGAAGATGCCTAAAAATTATCACCTCCAAAATTACAACAGTTCAATTGTGAAGGAAATTGATGTCAACTTGTCGCTTACTTCGTGGAAACCTATAATAACGCCAACACTAGTGAAGATCTCATGGTGAAATAGCTCGTCAATCATTGAAAGAAAATGCTTTTGATTGGTACATTGATCTTTAGCCTACAATGATTGATAGCTAGGAAGAACTTGAATAAAGATTTCTCAATCAATTTTATAGCACTTGTCACATTGTTAGCATGATTGAGCTCACAAGCTCCAAACTGTGGAAAGATGAGCCAATCATCAATTACATCCACCACTAAAGGAATTTAAGTCTAAATGGAAAGAAGAAATTGGTAGAATCCTTAGCCATTGACATGTGCATACATTGCATGAATTGGGGCTTAGGATACATTCTTTAGGGCATCAAGCCAAAGCCCTTTAAATAATTAAGTACTTAAGCTTACGGCATGGACTTGAGTATGGAAACTGCTACAAATCAAGAACCTTTTGAGCAAGAAATCCATAATAGGGGAAAATTTTAGCCGATGATGAAGATGTCTATCAGTCTATGGTCGTATATGTGAAGCCCTTTTCTGCTCAAGTCAAAGGTACAACAAAAGCCACACCGAAGGAGAGGAATGAAAAGAGTATCCTTTTATTGATGTTGATGTTCCAAACATGCTTGAAGAACTTTTAAAAGCTAAGTTGATTTGGTTGCCAAAAAATGAAGCAACTTGAAGAAGTCGGTCGAATAGATTATCCCAATTTTTGTAATACCACCCGTTGATTAGTCATCCTATCAAGAAGTGCTTTGTGTTGAAAGACAAAATCATTCAATTCTATGAAGAAGGGAAAATCGAGTTTGAAAGAAGAAGTAGCATTATCAAACTTGACACCAACCACTATGGTTTCTCAATTCAATATGATAGATAGAACTATGAAATTTGGATCTTTGGATTCTATTACACCGATTCCAAGCATAAGGAAGATAGTGGATTTCCAAAGGACTAGGAGCAATTGTTTGTTTCTTGGATATCAGAATGATCACCATTGGACTCCAACCACAAATAAAAAAAGCCAATAAAAAGTAATGCTCCTAGGCATGAGATTAAATTGTCACATTGCTCTAAGTACGAGTCTAAATTGTTTATCCAAAATGTTGATGCTTTTAAATACGAGCTTAAACTATTCAACCTAAATGATTATGCTTTTAAGCATGAGCTTAAACTGTTCATCCAAAATAAATGATGATGCTTCTCAACACGCTTAAATTGTTCACACAAAATAAATAATGAAGCTTCTAAGTATGAGTTTAAACTGCTCATCAAAAAAATGATGCTCTTGAGTATAAGCTTAAACTGCAAACCCAAAACGAAATTGAACTACGTTATGACTTGGTCCTTCAAAAATGAGGGTACGTAGACTTCTTTGTTTCATTGCCAAGTTCCGTCCAATGAATATATATATTGATGGCATCTTTTTAAAAAGATCTTCAAAGCTGAAAGCAAAAAAATTTAAGACTAATATAGAAATTTTGGGCTAATTAGAATTCATCATTTGTCATTATTGTTTATCTTTAATTAAATTAAATTTAATTATTAAAGAAATAAATCAAAAAATTAAATCCTTTAAAACTCATTTATATAGAAATCATATTCTTTTAAAATTATTTTATCCTCTAATTAATTAAATTAATATAAAATAAATAATAAAAAATCCTATATTTTAAGATTTGCGTTTTATAACAACAAAGGTCATAACTAACAGAAGAATTGACTTAATTGGGTGATTTATTTCGAGGTGGCGTCAATTGATTAAAATTACATAAATTTCATAATTGGGACTTAAGGTTGTTCAAATTTGGGGATGGCAAATTTAGTGTGGATTTGGATGGACGGTGAGTTTACCTGTGGTTAGTGTAAAAACAGTGGTGGCGGTGAAATTAGATATTGTAACAATACTGTAACGTGAGACAAAAAGTAAGGTAAATACACTGCATCACCCATTCAAACCCATACTTAAAAGAGATAAGGTTGTTCCTTGAAATTCTTTAAACATTAAATGTGTTTTAGAGTACTTTTTTTAATAATTAAGATTAGAATATTGTTGAGTTTATATTAAATTTTAAACATTTAAATTACATGATATGCCATGTAATTACTTAAAATTCAATTAATAGATAATTTGTGTAATTTCTAAAAGTTTTACATGTTATTAAATCCAAATTATCAATGTAGAACTCCACATTAGCAATTAACTGTAGAAAACTAACGAAAAATTATTTTACTTTTATTCATAATATACAAATATTAATTTATTCATTTTTTTAATTAGAGAGATTGAATTGCAATATAAAATATAATAAAGGGACTTTTATTGTATTTTTATTCAAGATTTTCAAAATTGAACCAGTGATCGAATTAGTTCATCAATTTAATTGATTTAATTGATTTAACCAGTCTATTTAATTAGATTAAATAAATCATTAAAAAACTTATAAAAATTAAAAAATATATTAAAAATTTGATTCGAACCCTCAATTCAACTTATTTTTATCTAAATCAATAGATTCTCGAGTCAACTTATTCAATCCATTTCTCCAAACTAATATTTTGACTAGTTTCTGATGGTCCAAATGGCCAGGTCAGTTTAAACAGCCTTCCTTTTAGGTCAAATTTGTCATTTCCGTCAATTTTATAGGTAGATTTATAAAAAAACAAAAAGCCTTAGCGGTTAGTTAAAGGAAAATGGAAAAAAATGGCGAGGTTGGGAAACGGTTAGAAAATGGTTTTACAAAGAGCAACGTGTCGGTCAGACTAGTGTTTCTCCTCCTTTTCTTTTTCTTCTTCATCCTATCCTTCCCAAACAATAAAAACAAAGCCACCCTACCATTACAGTACCCTTTTTCTTCTCTCTCTCTCTCTCTCTCTCTCTCTCTACAGAATCTATAGCTTCCTTCCTTCACTCCCATTCCATGCCCAATCGCCTCACATCTGATCTTTAAAACTAATATTTCCCAATACTTGTTTTCTACTTCTTCATTTTTTTTATTTAAAAAAAAAAGATAAATGGATTCCCTTCATGATTCAATATCAGCGGCGAATGCCGTCGCCACAAACGGCAACACGGTGCCGCCGTTCCTCAGCAAAACATACGACGTGGTGGATGATCCATCGACCAACTCCGTTATCTCGTGGAGTAGCGCTAACAACAGTTTCGTTGTCTGGAAAGTGCCAGAGTTTTCAAAGGACCTTCTGCCTAAGTATTTTAAGCACAATAACTTCTCCAGCTTTGTCAGACAACTCAATACTTATGTGGGTATTTCTTTGATTTTGTGCTTTTTGTTTTTTTTCTTTTCTATCTTATTATTATTGTTATTAGTTTTTAGACTTCCAATTCTTTGAACATATGTAGGCTGATTGATGTGTGATTTCTTGAGGTGAATTACGATTTTGAGGTTTAAAGGGGTTCTGAATTCATTTGGATTTTCACGGTTTTGGTTTTTTCTTTTAATGGAAACTTGGGTTGCTATTATATGGCTTTAAGAAATATACATAGATGAGATTGAAATGAACTGTGAATAGTTTTAATGATGAAGTTGCGTGGGAGGAGAGATTTTAGAACCATATTGGTGTTGGATCATGAATTTATGGTATAGTAATTGTCTAAACTGAATTAGATTGGGATATCGATTTGAAATATAGGAACTGGGAATTGCAACCGTAATGTGCTGATTATTTTGTTTAGTATTAATATTAATAACAACAATCTTTAATATTTCTTAGTGCATTTCGAAATTGGATATTGGGTAGCTCTTAGCTTATGCAGTTCCTGTTATTATATAGGATTGTCGATGGCATGCGGATGATTGGTTGAAAACCATTTTCCATGGAATGCACATGCATGCCCTACTAGCCATTTTTATATTTTGACCAATTTTACTATCATATAAAATGATACTACTTATTGTAGTTCTTTCCTATTAATCTTATATGTTGAATTTGAATTAAACAAAGTATGTTTATATATAGTGTTTTTGCTCTCAGATCAGTAGCTGAAATGTCTTGCGTTTGTTCCATGTGTGCTTTTTATATTGATTTCATGTTTTTGAAACAAATTCTATGTCTTTAATGATGTTTTTTGTTTAAAATGCCATCAATTCTGGAGATGCATATATATTCCATGTTTTTACCGCTGTTGATTCTTTTTCTTTGTTCTTGCCATGTTTGATCTAACTACATTTGATCTGAGTAAGATGCTAAATTCAGGGGATTCAGTAAATTGACAATTCATTTCCTGATTTCCTCATGTTAGCTTTTCTTCTTTTGATTTTTCTTTTTCCAAGTTCTTTTGGCTCTGAAAATGTTATTTTAACCAACAAGTGAACTAAAGCATGATCGAGAAACTAGGAGAGTATTATTTGTAAGCTTATGACCCATGGGTTGTAATTCAAACTTGTTTGTTGGAGAGGGTGGATGTTATGGATTGAATTCTTCTGATCACCTTTTCTTCTCCTTGATCTGAAGAACTCATCGAGTTGTAATTGTGTTTGTTATCTGCAGGTTTAAGTATATGCTTGTAATTACTAACTGATTGTGGTCAGGCATTGGGGCTCAAACAAGACGGATGATATGTGATTCAATTAGATATTAAAATTCAATCCTGCTTTACACATATGTGGGCTTGCTACTGTTTGGAAAATATATATGTGATAACTCGTGTCGTTGATCATCATAATTATTTTCCTTTAGGGTTTTAGGAAAGTTGACCCAGACCGTTGGGAATTTGCAAATGAGGGGTTCCTAAGAGGTCAGAAACATCTCTTGAAAACAATCAGCAGGCGGAAACCTGCTAATGTCCATGGTAATCAACAACCTCAAGTTCATAGTTCGGCGGTTGGAGCTTGCATTGAGGTAGGGACGTTTGGGCTCGAAGAGGAGGTTGAAAGGCTTAAGAGGGACAAGAATGTTCTCATGCAGGAACTTGTTAGGTTGAGACAGCAGCAACAAGCCACAGATAACCAGTTGCAAGCTGTTGGCCAGCGTGTACAGGTGATGGAGCAGAGACAGCAGCAAATGATGTCTTTTCTTGCTAAGGCCATGCAAAGTCCAGGTTTCTTAAGCCAGCTTGTACAGCAGCAGAATGAAAGTAACAGACACCTTAATGGTGGAAACAAAAAGAGGAGACTCCCCAGGCAGGATGAAGAAAATTTAACTGGTGAACATGGTACCATATTTCCTAATAGACAGATTGTAAAATTTCAGCCTTCATTGAATGAGGCAGCGAAAGCAATGCTGCACCAGATATTGAAGATGAACACATCACCTAGGCTGGAACCTTCGATGGATAACCCTGATGTTTTCATGATTGATGGTATTCCTCCGTCCAATGCATTAGACAGCAGGAGCTGCTCCAGTCGAATTTCTGGAGTGACACTGTCAGAAGTCCCACCAGCTTCTGGACAGTCTTATCTGCAAGCAGAATCAGGTTTTCCTAACAGTTGTCTGTCTACTGCCACTCATTTAACAACTGAGAATACTAACTTGGGTAAAATATCTGATATAAATCAGCATAAATCACAAAAAGAAGCAGTTTTTCCAAGTGTCCCTCATATGCAAGGGGTTGTGACTGATAATAATGTTGGCTTTACAAATGCAAGTTCAGGAGGAGGGTCTGAGAGAGTGAATGCAGAGTACGTTGACCCGGTGTCAGCCATTTTGAATGGTGCAAGACCAATACAAACGGATAACTTTTCTAGTGGTCATGATATGGACATGTTGCTGGATGGAACCCCCAAGCTTCCAGCAATTAGTGATGTTTTCTGGGAACAGTTTCTTACAACAAGCCCCCCCAGTGGGGACTCTGATGAAATTAACTCGAGTTCTCCAGAAAATGGCGCAAGTTGTGAACCTGAATTACTGTTGGGGAAGAATAATGGGCGTGATAGGATTCAACATTCGAATCATCTCACAGAGCAAATGGGCCTTCTTACAACAGATAGCCGGAGAGGCTGATGCCCTACAAATTGTGTACGTGTATGGTTCTAACTCTTGCATCCTTTTTTTTATTTTTCTGTCATCGTGATAAGGTCATTTCTTAATAATAATAATAATAATAATAATAATAATAATAATAATAATAATAATGCTCTGCATCGTATTCGGCTCATATTGAAATACATAGTGTCATCCTTTAAAGAAATTGCCCTTGCGACGAATAAAAATTTTATTAACAAGTATTTTTTATTTTTACTAATTTAATCCTATTTGTTTTAACATATGATAATTCCTACACTTCATTCTTACTGCATATACAGGGGCAAGGGCTTGTTCAGAATCCCTTTATTGTTTTGATCTTCAGGCTGTGGATAGTTGTCTCGATCTTTGAATTCGCTACAACTTCTTTTGAGTTTTTCAAAAAAAATTCTATGGTTATTGCAGAGGTTAATGCTGCTGCTGATGATAATGATCTGAGAAGTTTGGTAGAAAAGAGGAACTTTTGTTATTAAAAGGAATTATTTACAATGTCATTGTTCTAATAGCATAACAACATGTCTTCTAAATGGTTGTTATCCAATGAAACACCCATAATAGTAATATATATCATTTAAGAAGAGTATGTTGCGGGACATCCCACTTTTAGCCATAGGTGAATTTTAGGATATAGATTATCACTTGTAGAAAATAATATCTGGGTATTGCTCTCTTTTTGCCTTTTCCTTGCTTTATATGCTTACAAATGTTTGATTGAAATGGTCGCAGCTGGAAATTGTGGTTAGATAATTTTCACTATTTGTTATTGAGATCCATCTTCTCTGGACTCCTGTAAAGTGAATTTGACACGCTGGGACACGGAATTATGGAGGTATGATACTGGTAGTTGGTATCGAATCATTATTTGATTGTTCAAAAATTAAAAAGGTACCAACATTTCTGTATCCATATTTGAACAAATTAAACTGAAAAGTAAATAATAAGGATAAAATATCTAATTGAAAAGTTAACCACATTGTCACACTGGATATCAGATATGACAACTCATTACCTCATTTTTGTATGATGATAGGATATTCAAGACGGAGGTTTTAAGAAATAATCTTTTAAGAATTTTCAATTGATATCGGAATATTATATCCTGGAATTTCTTTTCAAGGACGAGATTAAGAACTGGAGGAAGATTGGGTGGAGGAGACTTTGACCTTTTAGAAGTGGATTTTTTCGAAGCAGAGGGATTGTGCTTCATGATTTTATTTGCAAGAATATTAGTTTTTCCGTTAACATGTGCTTGAGTTTTAACATTTGTGTACCAAGAAACGATGTCTTAATAGATGAAATTTAAATTTTGAGATACAAGGTGGAGTGGTAATGGGTTGAATCTTCACATAGATGTCTCATTTAATTCTTCAAAAAAAAAAAAATTGCACTCCAATATTTATCGCTAGCGTCTGTCTGAATAATTCTTTTTCCACCAGAAGGCGTTTGCAATGGTGGCAAATCCTAGAGACTTTGTTGAAGCTTCTGGAATGCTTTTGTTTGAGCTTCCTTCCATGGAGGGGGATCTTTTTTCAACATCTTGCTCAAAGGATTAGTATACTTGAAAATTTTTGGAATAAAATCTCTAAGATAATTGAATTGTTTGATTTGTTTCTTTGTCAGATTTTCATCAAGAAATTTCAATAATTTTCTTGTGCATTATGGGGACCAAGTTGAGACTTTACTTCTCTAATGTTCATCCCTAAGAATTCTCTCTGGTTTGTCGGTCTACATATTTCTTTCTGACAGCATAATTTCATATTGAAGGACCAACTGCTTTAACTAATTTATAAGAGCAATATGGGCTTGTTCATCTAAACTATACAAAAGGATGTCGTCAATATATATCAATACATTATCCTGGAAAATCTTGATCATGGCCTTTTCTAAAAAGTGATAGAGCTATTTTCAGACCAAAAGACATTATTGACCATTGATAAAGTTGATTTGGTATGTAGAAACTTGTCTTGGGCCTCTCTACTGCCTCTGTTCCAGTTGTCAAAGTCCAGCTTTGAGAAAAAACTTAGAAAAGATCTTAGCTTTTTCTAAACTGGAAAACAATGAGTTTCGATTGGGTAATAAGAATTTATCATCTTGAAGAAAATGATTAAGCTGATAGTTGATCTCCAATCTAAGTTTTCCTCTAGCTTGCTCTGCTCTTTTGTTGACCCAGAATGCTTCACATCCCATTGGGGATTTGAGGGTTCAATCAATCTTTGTTGTTGAAGCTCTTTACATTCTTGTTTAGCTAGCTTTTGATGATCATAATCAATTCCTATATGGCTTGCCTTTGTGGGATTGATATCTTCATTTCTTTTGAAATGAAGTGTGATGAAGAAATCTGAATTCTTTCATAATGACTCATTACATTTTCATAAAAACTCAAAATATGAGTTACACAAGCTTCATCTTTGAGCACCTAGACAATCTATTGGATTTTTTTTTACTCAATGTCAAACAACTTGGAAATTGATACAAAAGGTTTAAACATCTTGAATTGGACCCCATCAGGTAGATTTCTTAGATGTTGAACGTTGGTGTATAAATCAAACCCTACAATAATATCTTGATCACCATACTGGAAACCATATAGGAATAAGAATGCAAAGATCTTAAACAACAAGGGTTGATTGAACCCTCAAATTCCTAATAGACATGTGAAGTATTCTATGTCAAGAAAATACCAGAGCAAGCTAAAGAAAAATTCATATTGGTGATTAATTATGAACCACTTAATCATTTTCTTTAAGATGATAAATTCTCAATACCCAATCAGAACTCATTATTTTCTATTCTAGTTAAAGCTAAGATATTTTCTAAATTTGATCTCATAGCTGGATTTTGACAATTGAGAATAAAGCCAGGCCCAAGACAAGTTTTTGCCTACCAAATTAGCATTATCAATGGATAATAATGTCTTTTGGTCTGAAAACAACTCTATTACTATTCCAAAAGGCCATGATCAATATTTTCTAGCCCATCATGAATAATGCATTGATATATATATATATATATATATATATATATATTGATGACATTTTTGTATATAGTTCAAATGAACAAGCCAATATTGCTCTTCTGAATTAGTTCAAGTAGTTGGTCATTCAATATGGAATTATGCTTACAGAGAGAAAGATACAAACCAACAAATTTAAGATAGAATTCTTGCGGATGAACAAGATAGGTTTCTGCCTACCAAATCAACATTACCAATGGATAATGATGTCTTTTGGTCTGAAAACAACTCTATTATTATTCCAAAAGGCCATGATCAATATTTTCTAGCCTATCATGGATAATGCATTGATATATATTGGTGACGCCTTTCTATATATAGCTCAAATGAAAAGGCCAATATTGCTCTTCTGAATTAGTTCAAGTAGTTGGTCATTCAATATGGAATTATGCTGTCAGAAAGAAAGATACAAACCAACAAATTTGAGATAGAATTCTTGGGGATGAACATTAGAATCAACCCAGATCTTATATCGCATAAGAGTTATTGAAATTTCTTGGTGAAAATATGACAAAAAAGCAAATCCAACAATTCTTAGGGATTGTCAATTATTTTAGAGATTTTGTGTAACAGTCTAATTTTCAGTGGTGTCGAAAATAGTGATTCGAGATCACTAAATTTGACGAGTGAGTTTGAAATTTTAATAATTAATATTTATTAGTTAAGTAAGATTTTAGAAATATTTTTGAATTAGTGAATTTTGTGATTTAAAATAATTTATTAGGTAAATTGGGTCGATAACGAGGAAATGAGACCTCGATTTCATAAATCGAGCCGTAAATATTTTTATAAATATTTACGGAGTGTCATTGAGTTAGTATTAAATTTTTGTTAGAAAATTTTAACGTTTTGATAGTTAATTAATTAAAAATGATTAAATTGAGAAAGGTGCAGAACTTGTTAAAATGAGTAAATAGCTTAAATAGTAATTAAGGAAAGATTTAAAAGGCAATTAGACCCAAATTATATGGGCTGGACGGTATGAGTATAGAAATAGACAAGAAAACAATGTGAACTAAGGACAAAATTACAAATTTTGTAAATTAAACAAATAAAACAATGATTAAATTGAAAATCTAGATATTTCTTCATCATTCTTCAGCTAAAAACACCATAGGAGAGTCCTCTAAGCTGTTTTTTCATATTTTTGCACCATATCAAGAACCCGAAGATAAACACGAAAAAGAGAAATTAACAGAATAGTCCTTGAATTTCTACAACTGCTACAAACTACCCCAGGTAAGTTCATATGGTTGAATTTTATGATTAATTGTTAAATTAGAGATGATATATTGTATTATTTTATATCTTTGTTATTGAATTATGAATATTGTAATGATATGATAATTGAATTAAAAGTTCAAATTAAGTGGAACGCAGGATTGAGTACGATCGTTCCGTGTTACAAGATGAATTGACGGATAAGACCATGGTTGGACCATGACAAAGTGTTAAATGTAAGACCATAACTGGGTTATGACACCGTGTACGTAAGACCATGGTTGGACCATGGCAGTATATGTATAAGTGTAAGACCATAGTTGAGCTATGACATCCTGATGATAAGACCATAACTAGGTTATGACATTACGAGTGTAAGACCATGACAATGCCATGGCATTATATGTGTAAGACCACAGTTGGACTATGGCATCAAGAAAACGATGTACTCAACTCCGTAAGACGTTCTCTAACAAGTATTGGTAAGTATCATATGGATTTATTGTGAGAGAATCTATGAAGTATTTGATATTGAGTTCAAGAAAGTGAATTATATTAATTGAAATTGTGATTGGCAGGCAATGTTAGTGAATTGCTCTGTTTAATGTTTTATTATAGTTTGTTCGGTAAGATTTATTTTTTTAAAGCCTATGAACTTACTAAGCTTCTATAAGCTTACTCTTGTGTGTTTAATGTTCCTTTTAGATTGACGTGAGTTCGGAGGGTCGGATCAACACATCGGGCCACACTATCCATATTTCTTTGGTAGATTTTGTAATACAACCTATGGTTTATATGGCATGTATAGGATTAGTTTAGAAATGAGTTAAACTTGAAATATGGTTGTGAATGATACTTATGTTTATGTTTGTATGCATATACTTAGTAGTAGTTTTTAATAATCAATGAATGGAATTAAAATGGTAAGTTTATGCTAATGAGTTTTATGATGACATGTTATATCTAAAACATGATTTTTGGCTTGTATTGGTTGCTTGGTTGGATTATATTGGTATATAAAAGTGTTGTGTATAGGTTGATAGTAAAAAGGGTGAGAAAAGTGGCCTTAAAATGGCCTATTTTCATCCATACGGGTAGAGACACGGGCGTGTGTCTCAGTCGTGTGTGACACACGGCCATGGGCGATCTGGCCGTGTGTCCCTTACATCTTAAAATTGAGAAACAGAATGCTCAGAATTGAGCACACGGGCAGAGACACGGGTGTGTGTCACAGCTGTGTAAGGTACACGACGTAGAACACGGGCGTGTGGTTGGCCGTGTGACTTAAGTCAGGGAGTTACACGGGGTAGGACACGACCATGGAGACAAAAATTAATTCAAGACAAATGGAGAAAGTCCGAATGAATTGTGGTTTTCTGACTAGGATTGACGTAGCTATTGATATCACTCGAGGTGGTCTTTGTATGTGCTAGGATATGGACAATATCATAACTCTTAGAAGTTTTTCAATAAATCATATTGATGTGGAGGTGAAGACAGGTGGAGAGAATATGACTAGGTGACTTACTGGGTTCTATTGTTCGCCCAATGTGAGATTTAAAGAAGATTCTTTAAATCTTTTGAAAGAGCTTGGACGAGACCAAGGTTTACCGTGGATGGTTTGCAGAGACTTCAATCAGATCCTTTATTATTTCGAAAAGAAAGGAGGTCTACCGCGGGATGAAGGACGAATGAGAATTTGTTGGGATACCTTAACTGATTATCAATTATAGGATTTGGGATATGCGAAGCCTTGGTTTACATGGAAGAGGGGGAATTTACCAAAGAATAATATTCGGGAAAGGTTGGATAATGGAGTTACAAACTCGGCAAGGTGTTTGGCTTTTTTGAATTTCTCAATCAAGCATCTATCGCATTCATTCTTTGATTATTGCCTGCTGCTCATATATACCAGTCAAGAGGAACACAGACCGTCGAAATGCATTTTTAAGTTTGAAGTATTGTAACACCTCTAACCCTTATCAGTCGCCGGAATTGGGTTACAAAGCATTATCGGGCTTTACGAATTAAATACAAATATTTCACAACCATTAACATACATATCAAGATTCATTCATTTATCACTCATATTAACCCTTATATGGGCCCTCGAGGCCCAAAATATGCATTAGAAATAAATTGGAAACTTAGAGAATTTTTCCCTAAATTTCAAAATTTTTCTTAGGAGCAAGGGACAAGTACCTGTATGGCTGACCGTGTGGTTCACATGGCCAGAAGACACGCTCGTGTCTTAGGCTGTGTAGGTATTCGATGTGAGGCACATGGTCGTGTCCTAGCCCGTGTCCAATTTAGGGTAGCTACTGACTTTGGTTACACAGCCAACCACATGCCCCTATGCTAGGCCGTGTGTGAAGTGCAGAGGTCACACGACCAAGTCATACGCCCGTGCGCTAGGCCGTGTGCAAAAACCTGGGCATTCTATTTTGAAAATTCAAGGCGCAGGGGACACATGGCCAGACTACACGCCCATGTGCCAGGACGCGTGTCACGTACGGCTGAGACACACGCCCACGTCTCTACCCGTGTGGACGAAAATAGGTCATTTTAAGGCCACTTTTCTCACCCTTTTTTATATCAACCTATAAACAACAATTCAATAATCAAATACCCCCAATTAAACAATAAACTCAAGTCAAAAATCATGTTTTAAACATAATAAGCTATCACAAAATTCAATTGTCTAAACTTACCAAATAACTCCCTTCATTGGTTTACCAAATTTACTACTAAATACATGCATACAAAATTTAAAATTCATAGTCTTTACTCAATTTATTTCATTTCCAAACCATCCCTATACATGCCATATAAACCACAAAATACTTAACAAAATCTACCAGAACAACTAGATAGTGTGGCTTGATGTGTTGATCCGATTCTTCAACTTCACGCTAATCTAAAAAGAAAATTAAACAACACGAGTAAGCTTAATGAAGCTTAGTAAGTTCGTTGGATTTAAACATAAATCTTACTGAACATACTAAAACAACTCATTTAAATAAAGCATTCAATATACATTTCCCGCCAATCACAACTTTAGTTGATGAATTCACTTATTTCATATCAGAATCAACAATATCATTAAGTTTTCAACCATTAGTATCAAATGTCACTTACCGAATTATCATCCTTTATCAGACTAATGAAAGTCTTACAGATATGAGTACATAATAAACTAAAACCCGAGGGCTGAACAGAAGCACATAAGTGTTAACGCAAACCCGTAAAGGTTGAACAGAAGCTTATAAGAGTTGAACAAAAACCCAGTAGGGTTACACTGAAACTCGTAAGAGTTAAACTGAAACCCATTAGGGTTAACTAAAACTCATATGAGTTAACTGAAGGTCATGAGAGCTAAACAGAAAGCAAACACGAAAGTTTGCAACAAATGCTAAACCTTGCTTTACTTGGGTAATTTGCCGTCAATTCCTTTTTTGCACTGAACGATTGTACTCAATCCCATGTTCCGTTCGTTTCGAATATTTGATTCAATTTCATAGTACTTACAACAGTTTTATTTTCAACAAATAATATAAATAAATACATATTACCATTCATCAATTTAAAAAATAACATTAAAAATTTAACCATACGAACTTTCCTGAACTAAATTGTAGAATTCATAGTAATTCGGGAACTATTCTTCTAATTTCTCTTTCTCTCGTTGATCTACATGCTCTTGATATGAAGCAAAATATGAAAACCAGTTTTGAGAGCTCTTCAATGGTGTTTTTGGACAGAAAATTGATGAAGAAAAATGTCTAAAAATTTTTAGATTTTTCAATTTGATATTTAAATTTCATTTGTTTCCAATTTTTCCCTTTAATCACATGATTTTTGTTTTCTTTTCAGCTTATGCCGCCCCAACCTTCTAATAGGTGTATAATTGCCTATTTGGTCATCCCTTAATTACTTCTTAAGCTATTTGATCATTTTAACAAGTTTTGCACCTTTTTCAATTTAGTCTTTTTTAATTTTTTTTGATTAAATTTGACTGGAATACTATTAACTCAATATAATTTAGAAACAAAAGAAACCCACCTGCTGGACCGGGTCCATTCCAGCAAAACGGGCTAAAATAAAACAATAAAATAAAACATAACCATAACAGATGGCCCAGCAGAAAAATTTGAAAGAAAGGAAAATGGAAAATGGAAAGTCAAAACAATTAAATGGCCTATACCTAATATCCAGTCGTCAGAATAGCTGTTCTTCTTCTGGAGATTATCGTTTCCCAACACTAAGATACAGCTGTACCATAGCAAATTTTCTGCAGATTTTAACTTAACTGCTACGTTTTCAAAGCCTTAATTATTTCTCTTTCATGTCAAATGTCTCTTTTCTTCATCATTTCTTTCATTTCATCCCTTGCAGATTCATTCTTATCCTTCACCGTAGATCTTTACTCCCTCTTGTACTCCAAAGGTCACCCATTTCCTTCTACTCTAAAAATTCAAGCATCACCGACGCTCCTTCTCTCTCGGCAAAAATCCTTTTGACCAAGCTGCTCCATTTCTCTTCGGATGTGGTCTGGAATCTCTCCCTCCATGTGGTATTCTTCTCCTTTCTTAAGTGAATCTTTTGCAATTAAATCAGCATATATGTTCTCTGCCCTTGGGATATGCTTAAATCGGACCGCTTGAAATTGGGTTTTTACTTCTTGAATGTCTCTGATCAGTGCTCCTATGTTTGAACTATCTCGATCTACACTTTGACATTTTTTGATAACCGTTTTTGAATCACCCATAATATCCAGATCCGTAAATCCCATTTGCTTTCCTAACCTTATGGCTTATAACCCTGCATGTGCTTCCGCAGCATATGGATTCGCCACGTTGGAATGGAGAACCGACTTTGAAGCTAATATTCTACCCTCCACATCTTGGACAACCAAACCTGACGCAGATCTGAACGTTTGATGATTGAAAGCCGCATCAAAATAAATTACCACATTTTCTCTCTGTTCTGGGTGAGGGGATCTCGTTAATTCATCCGAGCTAAGTGTTCTTTCTTCTATACTATCGAGCTTTAGTTTGTAACTGATTATTTGTCTTGCAATGTCCCAACTATTAGTTTTTTCCCCTCATATATTAACTTGTTTCTGCTTGACCATATCATCCAGAGACCACAGCAAAATAATCAGCGTTGTTCATTCGTTCCACTGCTGAAAACCCAAGTAAGCCACTCCCAACATACTGTTGAAGTATTCTCAAGTACCCATTCGAAATTTATCAGCTTCCGTACATCTTTTGTTGTAGGGCAGTACCGAAAAACGTGATTGCTATCCTCCACTTCTTGTTGACACCTATGGCACCGATCTACCGTAATTACCCTCTTCATCATGAGATTCGAGAACGTGGGGATGTAATTCCATGCAATTTTCCAAACTGTAATTTTTATTTTCGAGGGCATGTTTAAGCTCCATAGTTTCTTGTAGAAATTTTTGGTATCGGGTTATGTAATATTACTAGGAATCAGTGTAGCTTCTTGTAATAGTTTATAGGCACTCCTCACTGAAAAACTCTCTGATGGCTCCCCTCTTCAAACTTGAAAATCTTCAAAGGCCACTGTCGCCAACGGGGTCTGCAAAATTTTCCTAGCAGTATTCTCATCAAAGGTATTGACAATCAAATTATTCTTCCAAGTTTTGTTGCTTTCATTAATTAGATCAGACACTAATTTGATATTTTCGTTCCTGCCATGATTATGTAATATGTCTTCTTCATTACCCGACACCTAGAGATCATTCCACACCGAAATGTTGTCTCCCTTGCCTATTCTCCAACAGAAGCCTTTCTCCAGTAACCCTCTTGCTGACCAAATGCTTCTCCAGGTGAGTGAAGGTAAATTACCCAACGTAGAATTTAGAAAATTTGCATTCGGATAATATTTAGCTTTTAAAACTCGGGCTAACAAAGAATCTGGATAATTAATGAGATGCCAACCCTGCTTAGCTAGTAATGCAGTATTAAATTGGCCTAAACTTTGAAAACCTAAACCACCAAATTCTTTTAGCACGCAAATATCCTTCCAAGCACACCAATGAGTCCCTTTTTTCCTTTTATTGTTTTGCCACCAAAAGTTAGCAATGATTCCCTCTAATTCTGTTCATAGAGACTTAGGAAGCAAGAAACATGCCATTGAATATGTTGGAATAGACTGCAAAACTGCCTTTCTAAATACCTCCTTACCTCCTTGGGATAGATACCTTATACTCCAGTTGTCAATTCGTTGTCGCAGCTTATCTTTCAGGATCTGAAATGCAGCCTTCTTTTTCCTACCTACCATATTAGGCAAGCCTAAATATCGTTCAGGATCATTGGAACTACGAACTCCGAGCACCCTAGTTATTATTCTTCTGGTTTCCTCCTCTGTATTGGTATTGAAAAAATTGTGGATTTTGAGAAATTAACTCTTTGACCTGAACAAATTTCATATTCATGAAGTATCCGTTTCAAACCACTTGCGCTCCTCTCTGTTGCTGTCCCAAACAATAAACAATCATCTGCAAAAAGTAGATGAGAAATCTGAGGCCCACTTCTGCTTGCCTTAACTCCTCTCATTGATTCTTCTAGTAACCCCATCTTCATTAGACTGGAAAGTCCTTCTCCATAGAATACGAATAAGAATGGACTCAACGGATCACCCTGTCTTAATCCTCTTGAAGGGAAAAAAGTTTCACCACTGCTTCCATTTAAGACCACCGAGTAAGATACTGTAGTAACACATTTCATGAGTTGAACCACCCAGCCCGGATCAAAACCCATCTTTTTCATTACTTCCTCCACAAAATTCCCTTCCACCCTGTCGTATGCTTTGCTCATATCCAGTTTAACCGCCATCAGTCCCTTTTTCCCCAACCTCTTGTGTCTCATTGTATGTAGAAGTTCATATGCCAGCAGTACATTATCGGAAATTAGCCTCCCTGGAACGAAAGCGCTTTGAGCTAGGTCAATACATTTATCCATTACCAACCGGAGACGATTTGCCATCACTTTAGCCAATAGTTTATAAAGTACGTTACACAGACTAATTGGCCTGAATTGGGTAATATCTAACGCATTTGCAATCTTTGGAATCAGCACGATGTTTGTTTTGTTAATAACGTCGATATTCTACCTCCATTCAGCTGGCTAAGACAATAGCTTGTGACATCAGCCCCAATTATTGCCCAACACTTTTGATAAAATATAGCCGACAGACCATCCTCTCCTGGTGCTTTTGTCGAGCCTAATTCTGCTAGTGCTTCCTGTATCTCTTCCTTCGTATATCTTGTCTTGAGCTTTGAGTTATCCTCAGCAGAAATACGTTGCGAAATTCCTGACAAAATGTGCTCATAATTTCCTTTCCTCCCAGCTGAAAACAAGTTGAGAAAAAAAGATCTAGCAATTTGCTCCATTTTATCTATTTCATATGTTTCACGCCCATCATCATATTGCAATTTCTTGATCTGATTCCTCTGCCTTTTCTGTGTTGCCTGTTTATGAAAGAAAGTCGTATTCTTATCCCCGGACTTTAACCAGTTCACACGCGCCCTCTGTTCCCAATACCGCTCATCTTTTTCTATCTCAAAATTGAGTTGTATTCTGGTGTCTATGAGATCTGCCAAATTATCATCATTTCCCTCAGCTTCCATCAACTTATCCAATTTGTGTGATAGCGTCCTCACCTTCTCCTTTCTATTGTACTGAATCCGACTAGCCCACCTCTCCAAACCCTTTTTCACACTTTCAAGTTTGCTCAACAAATCTCCTGTGGAATTTTCCCAAATATTCTTAACTTCATTGAGAAACGATTCCTCCAAAATCTACCATGCTTCAAATTTGAAACGTTTAGATCTTCTATCTACTCTTTTTTCTGTATTCACAAGTACCGGGCAATGATTTGAGAATGTATGAGATAAGTGCTGAACTTGAAAATCAGGAAATAATGAAAGCCATTCCTCAGTCGCCACTCCCCTGTCTAGTCATTCTTGGATATTCGTTTCTGGCAGATTGCCCCGCTCCTATGTAAACAAATTCCCTGTAAATCCTATGTCCACCAGATTGCAGTCCTCCAAAACCTTGCGAAATGCTTCCATTCTTCCTTCTTCGCGAGGTAAGCCTCCCTTTTTTTCAAAACCATATAAGATTTCATTAAAATTCCCATAAACCATCCATGGAAGCTCTTTGAAATCACCTAAATGACGTAAAAGATTCCAAGCATCAATTCTATCTTGTGGGTAGAGGGACCCATAATATCCGGTAAATCTTTACTTACTACCGCCTTCATTTTCTTCTATGATCACATCAATATGCCTCTGTGAAAAGCTCCTTAGCTGTATTTTACTACCTCCCCTCCACGCCAAACATAGTCCACCTCTAGACCCATCAGAATCAACATCTATTCCATGCAAAAAACCATAACTTCTTCGAATTCTTTCCATCCTGCTCTCACAAATCTTCGTCTCCATAAAGAAGACAATTTGAGGATTATATATCTTCAGCACATGCCGAAGTCTTCGAATTGTCCGAGGGCTCCCTAAACCCCGGACATTCCAACTTAATATTTTCATTGCGACCGGTTGGCTTGCCTATTGGCAGCCGCCGATATTAGTTGACTGACTTCCCCTTGCCTTTTATTTCTTCCCTCCAAACTGTGCACCTCGTCCATCTTCAAAAAGTCCTCCATCTCCCCTCTGTTTCGCTTTTTACCCTCTTCACCTATCAGCACTCTGTCTTCAAAATTATGTTCCATTAGAGTATGAAACTCACCTTCATTTAATTTTTTTCGTCCACTCCATGAGTTTGTTTGTTGGCCCTCCAAGTTAATCCCCAATATGGGATCAATATTACTTCTCCTGCTTATTGTTGGCATTAAAAATCTCCCATTATTCCCTGAGAGCTCAGTTCCTTCCTTATGATCACCCCACTCCCTATCTCCCTCTTCACGTAACCACACACTGTTCATCGTTAGAGCTCTACGCGATCGAGCCCTTAGGGATAAATCCCATCCCATTTCAACAACTTCCACACCTAAAAGCATCTTTGCTTCACAAAAAGAGTCACTATGTCCCATTCTTCCACAGTAAAAACAAAATAGTGTCAATCTTTCATATTTGAAATTGACGTAAAAGCATTTTCCATAGCACATAATTTGTTTCTTCCTTTTTAAAGGCTTTCGAATATCAATTAGCACTCTTATTCTCATAAAATTTCTATTTTCCTTTCCCAAATTTAAGCCGTCATACTCCATGAAGGTGCCAATAAAATTGCCAATTTGGGTTGCAAATCTTTTCGAGAAAAAACCAACAGGAACATCATGTAATTGAACCCAAAAAGGAGAAAAGATTAAATGGACTTTTAAGGGATCCTCCCCCCACTGTTACTTATGAAGGACTAATAAATGATTATTAAAAGTCCACGGTGAACCCTTGATCACTCTCTCTAAATCCATAATGTGAAAAAATTGATATAAATACCTTTTTTCCCCAGATCTCGGATCTGAACCCCTCAACCGGATGCCATAAGTTTGCCATTGTGCTCTTCATAGCCGGAAAATGGATCATACTTGCTGTCAGAAAACATCCCACCAGACGATAATTTCCTCCTACCTCCGTAGTGGGTTTATTTGGTATCTGAAGAATCTCCTATTCCTCTTCGTCTATTGTTAACTCCGCGAATTCTGTTTCCATTTTGAGGCGTAAACTAATTGGCTTAATCAAATTGTCAAGACCAAGAATAAAATTAAACACCACCCCGCCGTCACACAGAACAACTAAACAAAAGAAAACCCTAAAAACTACCAGAGAGAGCAGACAGAGGCGTGCTAGGAGAGCAGACTTTTTTAAAAATAGTCTTTTTTAATTAATTGACTATCGAAACGTTAAAATTTCCTAACGGAACTTTAATACTAACTTAATGACACTATATAAATATTTATAAAAATATTTACGTCTCGATTTATGAAATCGAAGTCTCGGTACCTCATTTTTTGAGATTAATTAACCTAATAATTCTTTTAAATCACAAAATTCAAGAATATTTCTAAAATCACACTTGACTCATAATTATTAAATAATAATAAAATTTTCAAACTCACTCGTCGGATTTAGTGATCTCGAATCACTATTTCCGAAACCACTGAAAATTAGGCTGTTACAACTCTCCCCCTTTAGGAAATTTCATCCTTGAAATTTGTTACCTGAGAACAAGTCCGGATATTGTGATCTCATTGATTCTTCAGTTTCCTAGGTTGTCTCTTATGAACCATAACAATGCCATAACACTTTAACAAACGGTACTCGTTTATTCTGTAATTCTTTAACCTCTCGAGCTAAAATTTTCACTGGTTCTTCTAAATAAGTCATATCCGGTTGAAGCTCAATTTCAGTGTGAGGAATTACATGTGAAGGATCTGATTTGTACCATCTCAACATAGACACATGGAATACATTATTAATTTTCTCAAGTTCTAGAGGCAGAGCTAGCCGATAAGCCACAGGGCCAATTCTTTCTACAATTTCATATGGTCCAATAAATCTTGGACTCAGTTTCCCTTTTCTACCAAATCGTAACACTCTCTTCCACGGTGAAACCTTTAAGAACCCTTAATCTCCCACATTAAATTCTATTTCTCTTCTTTTCAAATCTGCATATGATTTCTAACGGTCAGAAGCAGCTTTCAAACTGTCTCAGATAATTCAAACTTTTTCTTCAGTTTCTCGAATCAAGTCGGCTCCTACTAGCTTGGATTAACTCAATTCAGACCAATGCAATAGAGACTTACAATTTCTTCCATAAAGAGCTTCAAATGGTGCCATTTTGATACTGGATTGATAACTATAATTATATGCAAATTTGGCTAAGGGTAAGTACCTTTCCCAGCTATCTCTGAACTCGAGTATACAACACTCAACATGTCTTCTAAAATCTGAATCACTCGTTCAATTTTCTCGTCAGTTTGAAGATAAAATGTTGTACTAAAATTTAACTTTGTACCAGGGGCTTCTTGTAGTTTACTCCAAAATCTCGATGTAAATCTTGGATCCCGATCTGAAATAATGGATGTGGGGACCCCATGTAACCTTAAAATCTCTAATATATACAATTCTGCTAACTTCACAAGTGAAAAGTCTGTTCTGACCAAAATAAAATGTGTTGACTTAGTTAATCTATCAACAATCGCCCAGATTGAATCTTTCTTTCTCGGAGTCACAGGTAATCCGGATACAAAATCCATCGTGAATGCTCTCATTTCCACTTAGGAATCATGACAGGTTGTAGCAAACCTGTTGGTACCTGATGCTCTACTTTGACTTGTTGACAGATCAGACACTTTGCTACAAATTCACAAATCTCTCGTTTCATACCCGACCACTAATACATCCGTTTCAAATCACAATACGTTTTCGTGCTACCCAGATGAATGGAATACATGTTACTGTGAGCTTCAAAAAGAATATCATTTTTTAGATCTGAACTATTCGGAACACAAATTCTATTACGATAATGTAACATACCGTTGTCATCAATACTATACTCTGAACTTAACTTATCTTGAACCATCTATCTTTTTAACACCAATTTCGGGTCATCATCTTGCAATTTCCAAATTCGCTGAAAGAACACAAGTTTTGCTTTCAACTCTGCTAATACAGAACAATCTTCATTAAGAGACAAATGAGTGTCCATAGCTCGAAGTGTAAACAAAGATGATTTTCTACTAAGTGCATCTACAACCACATTAGCCTTTCCCGAGTGATATTCAATAACCAAATCATAATCTTTCAATAACTCTAACCACTGTCTCTGCCTCAAACTCAACTCTTTCTGAATCATCAAGTATTTCAAACTTATATGATCTGTGTACACATAACATTTCTCACCTTATAAATAGTATCTCCAAATTTTCAAAGCAAATATAATGGCAGCCAATTCAAGATCATGCGTAGGATAATTCTTCTCGTATGATTTTAATTGTCGAGAAGCATAAGCCACCACTTTTCCTGTCTACATTAATACACAACCCAAACCATTCAGAGACGCGTCACTATAAATAACATACGGTATACCCAATTCGGGCTGAGTTAAAACTGGAGCTTCTGTCAACACCTTCTTCAACTGATCAAAACTTTTTTTACACTCATCAGACCACACAAATTCAACGTTTTTCTGTAACAATTGAGTCATTGAAAAAGTAATCATCGAACAGTTCTTGACAAAATGTCGATAGTAACCTGCTAGACCAAGAAAACTTCGCACTTCTGTAATTTTCTTTGGAATTTTCCAATTCACCACAGCAGAAAATTTACTCGGATCAACTCGAATTCCATCTGCAGATACAATATGACCCAAAAATCCAACCTTGTGTAGCCAAAATTCACATTTGCTAAACTTTGCATACAACTGCATTTCTCTCAAAGTCTGTAGCACAATTCTTAAGTATTACGCATGCTCGGATTCTGTCTTAGAATAGATCAATATATCATCGATAAACACAACCACAAACCTATCCAAATAAGGTTGAAAAATCTGATTCATTAAATCCATGAAAGCAATAGGTGCATTAGTCAAGCCGAATGACATTACTAAAAACTCATAATGACCATATCGAGTTCTGAAAGAAGTCTTCGGCACATCACACTCTTTTACTTTCAACTGATAATACCCAGATCTGAGATCTATCTTCGAAAATACTACAGCACCTTTAGTTGGTCAAACAGATCATCAATACGAGGCAAAGGATATTTATTTTTAATTGTAACTTTTTTCAATTGTCTATAGTCTATACACAATCTCAAAGAACCATATTTCTTTTTCACAAATAAGACAGGTACACCTCAAGGAGACATACTCGGCCTAATGAACCCTTTGTCCAATAACTCTTGCAATTGTGTCTTTAATTCTTTTAACTCAGCTGGTGGCATACGATATGGTGTTATCGATATTGGAGTTGTTCCCGGAACCACATCAATTACAAACTCAACTTCATGATTAGGTAGTTAATCAGGTAATTCCTCAGGAAATACATCAGTAAACTCATTAACAACTAGTAATTGTTCTAACTTTGATTGAGAACCCTGAGTATCAAGAATGTAGACTAAAAATGCCTTATTTCCTTTCCGCATTAATCTCTGAGTTGAAAAAGCTGAAATAATTCTGACAATGTCTTCTGGACTTTCAAACTCAACTGAAATTACTTCCCCAGTTTGATCTGTCAGATCAATCCGTTTCTCTCGACAGTTTACTACAACATCATGCTTTGTTAACCAATCCATTCCTAAAATAACATCGAATTCCTGAAAGGGTAGCAACATCCAATCAACAGGGAATTCATAGTTTTTTACTTTGAATGGACAATTTCAACACATTAAATTAACTATCACACTTTGGCCTAATGGATTAGTGACTTGAACATCATAATCAGTGGGTTCAACAGACAATTTCTTTTCTGATACTAATGCAGTGCAAACATAAGAATGTGTAGACCCAATGTCAATCAATGCATATACAATAGCATCAAAAAGATAGAATGTACCAGTAATTACGTCTAGAGCTGTAGCTTTTTCTCTTGCTCGAATAGCATAAGTACGTGTCGGCGCTTTAGTCTCTGACCGAGCAGCTTTATCTCTCATATTCGAGCGGGTAGCCCTAGTAGCACTGCTTTGGCCTGAACATTTACTTCTTTGGGAAGTGGCTAATTGCTTTTCTTTTTGTTCATCTTCTTCTTTTTTTCAATTGAGGACAGTCTCAAATGAAATGATCAGTGGCTCCGCATTTATAACAAGCTCCCACTTTGTCTTTACATTCACCCGGATGATAGTTTTCACAATATTTACATTTAGACCTCAGAACATTCTGTACATTACCCACACTAGCTGTAGGTCATTGCTCGATTCTACTCCTCTCTAGGCTTTTTAGCCGGAAATGTTGAAAATGATTTAGAGGAGCTTCTCTTGTAAGATTCTTTATTTCGTCTATCCGTTGCACCTTTCTATTATATACCTATTCCATTTTCTAAGCACGATCTGACAGAACAATAAATTCTCGTATTTTTGTGCCCCCAATCATCATTCTAATTTCATCATTTAACCCTTCCTTAAAACGAATACACATTTCCTCTTCGGTTGGTACAATTTCACTGGCATATTTGCTAAGGTATACAACTTCCCTCTCATATTCGGCTACTGATCGATTTCCTTATTGCAAATCGAGAAATTCCCTCTTCTTTTTATCCAGATACCTCTTGCCAACATATTTCTTTTTAATTTCATTCTGAAAGAATTCCCAAGTGATTTTCTCTTCCGGCACCACAACCTCTATAGCCATTCACCAATTATAGGCTTCCTCTTTTAATAAAGAAACAACACATCTCAAATAATCATCTGGGGAACAAGCCATTTCTCTAAAAACTTTTACTATATTCTGAAGCCAATATTCAGCTTTGACTGGACCATCATCTGATCTTCCCCAAAATTCTTCGGCCCTAACCTTTCTAAGTTTTTCTATCAGAGCACGTTTACTGGATTCAGTTACCGGTGGAGGTGAAAGTACAACCGGAGGTGCTATAGATGGTGGAGTAGGGGAAGGAGGTTGCTGAGCCTGATTTCTTTCTTGCATAAAGCCGTTAAACCATTTGTTAATAAACCCATAAAACATATTTTTAAGTTCTTGCTCCTACATTGGAGAAATTGGGACACTACTACTAGCCCCGTGTTCAAATGTTTGTACTCTACTATTAGCTTCATCACATTCAGCGTGTTCAGATTTATCTGACATCTTCACAATCTATAAGAAAAAAAGGATTAAATTGGATCATACACATCACACCATCATAGATTTATATGGCATGTATTTCTAGACACTTTACACATCACATTCATTCTGAGATTGCGAAAGACTACTTCCAAGGATTATTTATGACCCAAGGCACTGGTAATCCTGAACGCATATTGGCAGGAGTAAAACGAAGTATTTCGAATAGCATGAATCAAATCCTTATGACAAAATATAGGTTGGAGGAGGTTTATATGGCTTTAAAAGATATGGCCCCAACAAAAGTACCAGGAGTTAACGGTCTACTTGCACTGTTTTTCTAGAGATACTGGCATATTGTGGGTTAGGAAATTGGTCAATTTTGTTTGAATTTTCTTAAAAAGGCACTTTGGAATTTGTTAATTCTTCACATATAATTTGTTACACTTTTTACCTATCAATTTATGTACAGTAATTTATAAAATAATTTCAAAAACAATTACTAATTGCTTCTAAAAAGTGTTAGATGTTTGCATAGATGAATCTTAAAGCACTTTTATCCCAAGAAGGCTAATTATAAATAATGTATTGCTGGCTTATGAAATTTTCCATGCACTCAAGCAGTGCAGGACGGGGAGGAAAGGCTACATGGCACTCAAATTGAATATGATTAAAGCCTACGATAGGGTCGAATGGGCTTTTCTACGAGATATGATGTTAAGAATGGGTTTTGCGATGTCATGGTTAGATTTTATCATGCAATATGTTACCACAATGTCTTATTCGGTTTCAATAAACAGTGACAGAGGCGATTTGTTTAAACCGAAAAGAGGTATTTGGCTAGGGGATTCACTCAGCCCTTGTCTCTTCTTGATTTGTAGTGAAGGGCTTTGATCACTGATGCATTTGGTAAAGGAGGAATGTCTAGTAAGGGGTGAAAAAGTATATCGAAGGGGACCAGAAGTTACTCACTTACTTTTTGTAGATGATTGTATCATTTTTGGGGAAAAAATTGAGGGAAGTGTTAGTGTCTTGCAGGAGGTTCTAAAAGAATATGAAGTATGCTCTGGACAGTGTGTTAATTTTGATAAGCCCCTTTTATTTTTCAATTCAAATGTTATTGAAAATGTTAGATATTTAGTGTCACAAACGTTGAAGGTTCAATTTTCATAAGACCAAAAAAAGTATCTTATGCTACTGAACATGGTTGGCACGAAAAAGAAAATTGCTTTTCAAATATTGAAAGATAGACTGATTAAAAGAACTAATAGTTGGTGTGTTAAGCCCCTCTTTCAAGGTGGAAAAGAGGTGTTCATTAGAAGTGTGTTGCAAGCCATACCAACTTATTCAATGTTATGTTTCTTAATGTCTGCCTCTCTTTGTACATAAATGGAACACATTATAAGTAGATTTTGGTGGCAAAACTTTAAAGGAAAAGAGGCATACACTGGTGTGAATGGAAGAACCTATGTGAGTTAAAACAGGATGGGGGTTGGGTTTTAGGAATATAGGAAAGTTTAATGTTGCTTTGCTTGTGAAGCAATGATGGCGTTTGGTTATTTACCCAAATTCTCTGTTGGCGAGTATGTTGAAGGAAAAATATTACCCAAATACTACATTTATAAGATTGACTTTAGGGAACAATACATCTTATACCTGGAAGAGTATTTGGGCCACCAAATAAGTGTTGCAAGAAGGTATATGTTGGCAAGTGTGAGCAAGGATCGACATCTCAGTTTGGGATGATGCATGGCTACTAGGATTTGTGGATTTTAAAGTACGAAATAGTGTTAGGAATAATGAATTGAATGCCATTTCGGACTTAATAGATCAAAGACAAAAATGCTAGAAGGAAGATATTATTACTAGATATTTTTCCCCGAAAGAGGCTGAACGCATCCTTTGTATTCCGCTATCCCGACACCCTCAAGAAGATAGGATGGTTTGGCGGAGTAAGACAACTGGTGAGTATACAGTGAGGAGTTGTTACAAACGCTTATTATAGGAATGGGATACATCTGAGCCTAGGCACTACAATAATGATTACACCACATTTTATAAGAAATTGTGGCAGGCAGACTTGCCATCTAAAATAAAGATTATAATGTGGAGGCTCTTTAATAGCTACATTCCAACGTTCAATATTTAGTTCATACAAGTCTCAAGGATTGACCAAATTATCCTTTGTGGCAAAATTACCATTTTATCTCTTTTGCCCTTTTTCATGATTTCCTCTCAAAATTCAATATTTGAATCAATTTAAATTATTAATTCATATATAGTTCTCAATATAAATCCTTGTATGGTGAGAATTATAGTTTTTCCCTTTTCCTAGTGGAAATGGAAAAATTACAATTTAGTCCCTTTATTTTTTTTCAATTTAGTCCCAAAAGTGACTTTCATCTCACCACATCGCATCCCAATCCATTCAATGTAAAATAATCCATCCTAACTCATGTTTTCCATTTTTGTATAATTTTGCATATTAGTCCTCAACTTTTCAAAATTTACAATTTGATCCTTTTGTCATATTTTCACTTTTATGACACCTTTCACATTTTTCATATCCTATTCATTCCAAAAATTTTCTCATAATTTCCTCAATATTTGAGTCCAAATTTATGCTACATGTTATATCATAATTTTCAGGGAGTTACAATTTGTCCCTAACAAATGATCTTGACCACATTCCTTTTTCATAATCTATGCAATGCTAGTGAGAGGATGTCAATTACCTTTTGAACGAGCTATAAATTCCACTATTGTAGGTGAAGCCATGCACATGCCATACATAAGTTATATACCCCACATATCAGATTTTGACTCTGACATCAAATGAGCTCAAGCTTTTAATATATCAAAGTAAATGAGTTACATACGCATAGTTAGTCACTTACTTAGTATTGAGGTAACTCACACTACAAACGTCACAATTAATTTATCAATAAACGGATCAGGATTAATTCAACTTGTGTCATGTCCGATATATTGTCAATCTAGACAATAACACCTATGTTTTTATCTTTCTAGGATTCATCACGCCCGATACCCATGACAATATATCTCATCAATTGTGAGAGACAATATAATAGTATCTTGAATTATTTTCTCATTTTTATTTCTTAGACTATATATATTACCAACTATCTAAGTTGTCTTCTCACATATAATCTAACTCTATGATGCAACTTAATATTAGTTGATCCTATGTAATCAATTACTCAGTATTTTCTTAGTTCATTTTGCTTGTTGTACAAAAATCAATGAGGACAAGATACGAAAGATAATAATTTAACTATAGAATTTTATTAACCAATCTATTTAAAAAAATTACGAGCACAAATGATGAAATAACTCCATTAAGGGCTCAAAATCCCAACAGCTACAACCTCACTCCTATACACAATCTAGATCCCTCTCTTACTAAGACTCTCCCCCTTAAAAACTTAGTTGTAAATTGATTGACAAGAATAGCTTACTTATAAAATAATTTGCACTCAAACAAGTTTCAAAATAAGTTCCTCATTTCAAAAAGATAAAAATGTAAATATTTAAATATGCATTGTGATACTTTGTAGAAGAGCAAGTGTAATATGAATAATTGTTTTAACTTTTACCCCAATTAAATCACTTATTATAGAATATGATATAAGAGAACTTTTTCAAAATCAATATCGATAACACTAGGACTCTTTGAAAGCATTTCTTGTTTAATCCAATCTTTTATCCAATCATAAACCTGCTGCTCTAAATCCTAAAATATGTACATGAATAATTAAGAAATCTTTCCAAACATACCAACAACTAAAACAAGTTAGAATGTTCTGTATCAATTTGGTACCTAATGTTTCAAGACGTTGTACCCATTACTCCAAGACCCGATTTTGTTAAAAAATTGATGTGGCGCACTTCAAGCTTGCCATGTTGCTTGTTTCGAGAAAGAAATTCAAAAAACGGAATTTTTTTTAGAAGAAAAAAAATAGAAAAATCCCCCAAAATTATAAAAAAACAAAAGAAATTACAAAAATCATAAAAAAACATTAGAAATTATAAAAAAATACTTTCCTTTTCTAAAATACAAAAAACTGAAGAGCCAAAATTCAAAAAATATAAAAATCCAAAAAAAAAATTATTTATTTTTAAAGCACATGGAATATGTTTTCTAGAATTTCATTTTAAAAATTTTCCCCAAATTTTAATAATTTTTGAGATTTTTTTCTTTTTTTTTTTCCTTTACCCTATTTTCGAATTTATTTTGAAAAAATTTAGAGTAACGTCCCAACCCCTACTCTTTTAAGTCATGAAACGTAATGCAAGTTGAGGCATGTAATTAACTTAAAAGGCAGTCCATATCCAAATAATTAGTATAGACATGAAAATAGCTTATAAGCCACTCTACATGTCAAATTGAAGAGATACCTTATCATAAAACCTAATATTGAGCCCTTCTTCATTGTCCTTGAGATTATAGAATTGAATCACACACACACACCAACACTTTATGCCAATTGTTACAAACAATTTGAATATACAATTTTTCACTTTGAAATTTTATTACACGAGGCAATCTATTTTACATGCTTTGCTGCAAAACAAAGAGCCTCCATAGAGGATCTTTACCTACAGCATAAAAAATTAGTATTACAGATTATACATATGACTGTATGATTTGGATGGCATACCACCCGACTCACTGCTTCGGAGAACTTTTAAGCTCGAGATGCCAAATCTGTAGGCTTAAGCCACAACAACTATGATGAAAATAAGGAGAATGATCCCAAAGATTAACACCAGCAAACACCTCTGCATGAAAAACAGTAATTGGATAATCGTATCTTTTTTTTAATGTCACAGATGTGCTCAAAACTTGCAAAAATTGATCAATATTGGAAAAGTAAATATAGCCTTCTCCTATAAGGAAGTTTGAATTATCATCCACCATGAGAGGAAAATGGGGAACTGAAGAAATGTGTTATGTGAAACAACTATAAGTATGACAAAAAATTTGTAAACAATTAACCATTGGCAGTTACAAATTGATTGAAAGAGCTGATTTGTTTAGCTCATAAGGCTGTCATTTTTGCTTTTATAAATTCAGTTAAATTTTGCTCAAGTGGTAAATGTGTTGTTCAGACAATTCAACACTTCTCCACTTAATGGCAATTTAAGGAACTAGCACCCATTGAAGTTATTGTGCTGCTATCAAAGAACAAGAACTAATACCTTCCAACTAACTCCCATAAATTACTCCAATAAATCAAAACATCAATACACTAAACAGGGAAAGATAGTTCCATATTGATCAAGGAGGGAAAATCAGATATATTAAACTTACTGTTGATGAATTTGCTCTCTGGATCTTGGATGCCCTTTTAAGATGTGAAGTAGCTTGCACAGTTGCAGAATGGGAATTTTCAATATTCGAACCAATGTCATCTGCCAAGAGTAAAATTTCAACAGCTTGGAAAGTTAGCAGGCAAAAAATGGAGAATCTAGAGCAAGAAAAAGAAATATTCCACTGGAAGTACACAAAGGACACAAGTTTTACCAATCATGCCTCCTTGCACATGTACCAAATCTGCTAGATCTTTGAAAATCTCATTCACCTCACTGATCTGTTGCTGAACTTCTTTGATCCCCTGCTCTCGTTCTTCAATAATAGCTTCATTAAATGTGATTTCATTCTCCAACAGCACAACTTCTTGTCTTTTAACACAAAAAATAAATTGACAGGTAAAAGCATTTCCAGGAAAATGAATTGATGAAAAATTCAAAGGAAATAAATATAGCTTTACCCTCTGAATGGTCATACAATAACCAAGCATGTAGATCACATGGATGAAAAAGAATATTTGAAGCCAGGCTATAATTGTTTAAAGCCTCAAAGAAAAATACAGCACTAATCCAGTGCAATTGTTTTGGCCGAAGTTACTCAAGAAAACCATTAAAATGAGTCTCATAATAGCAACTTCTTAAACCTAAATAAGGAGGCCGATCAATTCTGGAAGTGGCAGTCCACACTTTAGAATGAGGAAGAAGAGAGGTAGAGATCCATATAAACGATTATGGAATTAGAAACCATCAAACAGGATTTCTTGAGAATCAGCAACACCATTCACGGAGTTAAGATGAAGAATTTCTCAATTTAACAAATCTTTCTTCTACAATATAAAGGGAAGATGAAAAGCTGCCACCTCAAAAGTATGAATCACAAAGGCAATGGAGAAAACATTTTTTTCTAAGCCAAGAAGCTTAAAATAATAATAAGGTTAAGTCATAACAGTGCTAAATATTCTCCACTACACCAATAGAAAAACCTTAGCTAAAATCTAGAAAGTTATTGCAAATAAGTAATAGCTTCTTAAGAGAAGGTTATAGCATCAACATACTATGTAAATAGAAAACAGCTCACCTTTTTGTAACCAGAAGATTTTGTTGTTCAAAACTCTTAGATGAATTGTTCTCCACCTCATGGGCAGCATAACTGCATATGTTTAATAAAAGTGTAACACGAGTCAAGTACAAAGGATAACAGCTGAGCAGTAATTAAATTATAGACAGTATGGTCAACCCTGTACCAGATAAAAGTAGCTTAAAAAGTAATATCAAAACCTTCCATGAGTAGCACTATATTACATTCCAATTTAATCTTTTATATTCTTCAACAGCAATAGAAAGATTGTATAATTAAAAATATATACAAAAAAAAAGATGATAAAACATCAAAATCATTCACCAATATGCTTAATTTTTCAGAAGTCTTGATTTGATTTCTTTTTTCATGTTCTATAGTTACTAACTTACTATATGTGTTCAAAATTCAATAAAATTAAAATTAAAAAACATAAAAAGGTTGGTTAATGTTTCACTCCGTAAAAGAAGTCAAGATGTTTGTACCCAGAGCACAACCAACCTGAAATCACATTGAACATGCGCAGAAGCATGTGTATATTTGACAGATTCAGACAGGTATTATCTTATATACAAGCTTCAGGGTATGTGTATTTATGCTGATGTTGCTGTATGCACATAAGAGTAATTTCAATGCTTGTCAACTGTAAAAGTTACCTGGAAGGAAGAACTTCTTTGGGAGCAGAAGGTGTATATGCTGTTTCTCTCTCAGCTGCAAGCCTTTGAGCCTTCTGAAAGTCTTTAAGAGCTGCTTGAAAATCTTTCGCAAGCTTAGCATCAGCAATCTTCTTTAAGGGCTGCAGTTCAACGAAAAAATTTTCAGGTCAGAAATGTAAGGCAATAAAATGACGGCGAAAAATATAGTGGAGAATAAAAAAATTTCAAAAACCAATCTAGTAAAAAGATGAGAGAATAAAAGCATAAGCAGATAAAGAAGGGGAAACCAACAAGTAAACCAATGTCATCAAGGGTGAAATGAAGTGCTCGTGAGAGGTTACAGACACAATGGAAGTGTCTTAGAACACCCAAAATAGGACTGACTGGCATCCTCGTACCATAATTATTTTCATAAAAATATTACGTAGTTTTCTATTTTTGGAGAAAAGCTGAACAAATTAAACAAAATGCAGATTTAACATGCACTAACTTCTGCATCTTGATCAGCTTCACTTGCTTCCCTTAGTTTAGCTGAAGTCTCTTTGACCAGCTGCCCAATATGTAGCCTTGTCTTGTGCCTGCCAATGCAGACATCCAGATATAAGGACCAATGCCGAGCAAAACCATTGGTTGCATTACGTATCATGTTGAGCAACAAAATAAGAGAGAAGTCGCTCTCATCCCATAAATTCCATCTAATCTATTCCGAGATTCATGTCCAAGATATCTAAATTGAGTACCAAGTTCTAATCGCAGGAACATGAAAGGTTAAATAGCATTGATCATGCAATCAGTCATTCATTCACTCAATTATTTGTTAGTTGTACATGGCTAAAAAAATAATCCCACAAAATAACAAAAATTCAAAACTCCACAAGAAAATTGTCCAAAATCTTGAATAAGCGTAAAACAAAACCAAGGGCCAAATACATTTTGGCTCCATAATTATATGGTCAATTTAGTTAAAAAGGCTAATCAAGTTAAATTCTCCCAACAATAAATCAGAAAAAATCCATCTTCGAATTGACCAAAAAAGGGGAGAAATTGTCAATTATATTACTCGGTAGATGATTCAAGTACAGAAAATCCTGAAAGAAGGCCCAAATTTACCTTCTTTTGATTCGATGAAAAGTAAGCTTCAATTAAAACCAAAACTCAAATACATTTATAGCCCAGAATTTTATATGTTCAAATTTAAGTTTCATATCCAAAACGAATACACATAAAAAAAGTAAATCAATTTAAAATTTCCCGATAGAGAAGAAAAAGAATCAAAATAAAGAAAACTGTTATTTTGGGGGGGGGGGAAGAGAGAACATACAACTTATCGCGTAATTCAAAGGTGTCTTTAGGGGTAGCGAGGGAATTAACAAGGCGATCAAAGGCCAAAAGAGCAGTTCTTAATTTGAAAATCCCGGCCGCCACCGACTGCGAAGGCGAAGTGTCTCCTATTTCTTGCCTCAGCTTTTGCTGTGAAGAATTCAAGTAATTATTAGGGTGTGGCCTAGCGAACCCCGCTTCAAGATCCTGGAAACTCATCTTGTTTTACTTGTTCCTTAATTTGGAAGGATTTAGGTTGGGTTGAAGAAAGGCAAAGGAAAAGTAATGAAGGATGAAAACTTGGCGTTGAGTTGTTGAAGTCTTTTATCATTTTAATTTATAAATTAAAAACAGAGAAAAACTTGTTTGGTGTAGCCGCTGCTCAAGTCAAACTAAGACAATCTAATCTTCAAAATAAAATAAAAAATCTGGAAGTTTCCATGGATTTGGACATCATACCAAATAAATTATGGCCATCCATATTTTAAATTTTTTTATATTCAAAACTTATTTAATAATTAAATGTGAAAAGTATTTGCTTATAAATTCTCATTATTTTTTAGGGTTCATATAATGTCGTTTAGCACTTAATTCTAATATAATAATATTCGAATAGAGACTTAATCAATTTAAACATTTATTTTTTAAAGTATTAGTTTTTTAGTTATATAAAAATAATAAAAGCCAAAATCACTGTTATCATATTATTTATTGATTTATTAGAAAATGCTTTTTAAGTTATTTTTATAATTAAATTAGTGTTGAGTTGACACGTGATATCAAATTTATCAAATTTAAATTTTAATCTCGATTCTATCTTAGATTTACTTTAGGTTTAAGTCTATCATATATAGATGTTAGCCTTATCGAGTCTTACATTGGTTTCATTCTAGTTATAGTTACTCAAACATATATTATTTGTTATTTAAAGAACAACAACATTACACCTAATCATTGAGTAAAATAATAAAAACGAAAAACTTGTAAATAAATATTGATAAGTTTAATTTTATATTAATTATATTTCTTGGGTTTAAAGTTTAGATTTTAAATTTTCTATTATGATTACAAGAGAGGAAAATGTAATACATATTGTTAATATTTAAGTATGTTTCAATAAAATTATTAGTATTTATTTAGGGTAAAAGAGACTTACCTCTCAAGTTTAGTCTAAAATATATTTTTTCTTATAGTTTGAAAAATATTGAATTATCCATTCGGTTTAGAGAAAACCACGTAAAATCCTTTAAAAATCTCTTTACTAAATAAATTTTAAATAAAAAATTAGTAAAAGTACCAGGAAAGCTCTTGTATATGGTGGTGGATCGCATTTCAGCTCTTCTACTGAAAAATGAGCGAATTAACCTTTAAACATTTCGAAATGTGTAAATTAGCTCATCTGTTAAATTTTATCTATTAAATGACATGGAACGTTAAATTCATGCTAAAAATTATATTTTTATGGGTAAACTACAAAAATGTTATCAAATTATTAATTTTTCGATTTAGTCACTAAACTTTTTAAAATTAAATATTTTAGTCACTTTGGGCCAATATGGGCTTTTTTTATTAGTCTAGTAACAAAATTAGCCCTATAATGTTTACATATTCTATCAGTTTGTTCCTGGTTATAAAAAAATTCAACAAAATTGGCCCTAACATTTACAAAATCTATCGAATTAGTCATAACTCTAAAAATAAAAATATATATATTTTTTAACAAAATCATTTTTAACCCTTTATAACCATCGACTAACCCATGTGAGATATTAGAATAAGAAAAATGATACCCTCTTTTGCAGTAATTTCTTTTACTATAAATTTAAGTTTATAAAAATATCATGGAACAAAAAATATATTTTAAAACATAAAACACAATTACATTGATAATAAAATTTGAAACGTATTAACGTAGAATAAATATTTTGTATTACTTTTTTAACTTAAGGATTTGTTTTAGAAGATGTGGCATTTAAATAGTCTATCCATACATATCATTCAAAAAGGTTATCCATGAAAACATTGTAACACCCTTCATCGTCCTAACGTATGTGATAAATGATAAATCTAATATTATTTAATCCCATTCTTACATGATTATTTATGCAAATCGATGAATTTGATACTCTTAATCCTTTGAATTCAAGTTTCTATACTTAGGTAAGCATTTGGGAGCTAAATGAGCGAAAATCGGACAAAAAAAAGTAGATTTCAGGAGCCACACGGGCTGGATACACGGCCATATGCCAGACCGTGTTGATTTAGCAACTTGCTTCCCAAAACACGCAGGAAAATGCAATTTTTAGACTTTCTGAGTATTCTAAAGTTTATAAATATCAAATAGAAGAAGAGATATGAGCCAATAGAGAATATTAAAGAAGACAACTCGAAGAACACTATTGGAGCCAACTCTAAAACAGATTTCCATCAAGATCGAAGACCTCCTTTTAATTTCTTTTGAAGTTTTTATGAGTTTCTTTATTTCTTATGGTTATTCTGACTTTGAGATGTTTTTATTTAGAATTATGAACTAATTCCCTAGATACCTGGGAAGATGAACCCTATGATGAATTCTATTAATTGATTTCTATTTTATGTGATAAATATTTGATTCTTGTTCTCAATTATGTATGCTTATTCCTTGTTTTAATATTTTCAGGATATTATAATATGCTCAAATCAGAGGAGGAAAAGTCCCTGTTTAAGAGTAGATCTAGCATAATTGAGTGGAGTTGCATGCAATCTTAGAAATATGACGACATAAATCTACCGTATTAGAGTCAAATCTAATAAAGGAACCCATAGATCGAGTTAATACGATAATAGGGGTTTTAATTAGAAAGAAATTTAAGTTAATCAACCTAGAGTTAGTTGCTCTTTCTCTTGAAAGAGATTTTAGTATAATTTAGGGATTTCTACAGATCAAGATACAAAGTGAATAAATCGTTTAACTCATATTCATAATAATAAATGAAGTCTAGGTGGATTCTTTACTGGGTACTGTCTCTCTCATTGGGTATTATTCAATTATTTTCTTGATTTATTCTCTGTTGAGTTCTTAGTTAAATTAGTTTAGTAATTTTAGTTTAAAACCCATCACTCTAAATTATTGGCTAAATAATAGAAAAATGATAATTACTAATATTTTTAATCCTCGTGGATACGAGATATCTCTACTTACCATAATTGTACTATTTATCGATAGGTGCACTTGCATTTGTCATATTTTTAGTTAGTTTCATGATACAACAAGTTTTTGGTGTGCCGTTGCAGAGGACTAAAATATTAGGAGCACTTGATTTTTATTACTTTAGCTATTTTTATTTTATTTTATTTTTATACTTTTTTTTATTTTAATTTTTACATCCTAATTTTTATTTTGTTTACTTCTGGCAGGTTCTTTTAGTTTATGACTAGAGGAAACCCGTCGGGACCATTGCTTTTTGATAGTGAAATTGAAAGTACTACTCGTAGAAATTGTAGAGAAGCAAGGTAGAGTCGACAAAATGTAGTAGACGAACAAAAGGACAACAATATTACTGAGGAGATGGGTGATAATCAGAATATTCAGCTACCTCCTACAAATCCTGCCCATCGCACTATGTACGATTATGCCAAGCCTACTCTAATTGGGGCTAAATCGAGTACTGTGAGACTGAATATTGCTGCAAACAATTTCAAACTGAAGCCAAGCACAATTCAGATGGTACAACAATATGTTTAGTTTGATAGTTTGCAAGATGAAGACCCAAATACTCATTTGGCCAATTTCTTAGAGATTTGTGACACTTTTAAGATTAATGGCGCCACTGATGATATCATTCACTTACGGTTGTTCCCATTCTTATTGAGGAACAAAGAAAAACAATGGTTAAACTCTTTACCACGAGGATCCATCACTACATGGGCTCAAATGACCGAGAATTTTCTGCTGAAGTACTTTCCACTGGCTAAAACAACCAATTAAGGAACGATATCTCTTCCTTTGTTCAGGTCAATTAAGAGACTTTATGTAATACATGGGAGAGATACAAAGATCTATTGAGATGGTGCCCTCACCATGGACTACCTTTATGGTTACAAGTTCAAACCTTCTACAACGGTTTGAATCCCTCAACTAGGCAATTAATTGATGCAGCAGCCGGTGGAACACTAAACAATAAAACACTTAATACAACTTATGAGTTTATAGATGGCATTGAATAATTATCAGTGGCAAGTTATGAGAACAAAACTGATGAAAGTAGTTGGTGTTTTTAATCTAGATGTAGTCAGCATGTTATCAAACCAAGTAGAATTGCTAAATAATAAAATTGATGGTTTATATTTTTCTATGTAGGTGAATTCGGTGATGCAATGTGATACAAATGGAGGTGGAATGAATAATCCAGAATATTTACTCTTTGGTCCTAGCACAGAGAATGAGCAAGTCAATTATATGGGTAATAATTCTAGACCTCAAAATAACCCTTATAGTAATAACTATAATGCAGGTTGGAAGAACCATCCCAATTTCTGTTGGGGCGATCAAGGCAATCAAAGAATACAACCACCTCCAGGCTTTTAGCAACTTTATCAGCAAGAGAAAAATCGAACCTTGAAGAGATGTTGACAAAGTTTATCTCGGTGTTAGAAACTCACTTTCAAAGGCAGCACTGAAAAATCAACAAGCATCGATTCAAGGACTCGAAAATTAAATAGGTCAGCTTGCTAAACTAATTTCAGAAAGACCACAAGATAGCTTGCCTAGCAATACTGAAACTAACCCAAGGGAGTAGCTTCATGCAATTACTGTTTGAGGCATGGAAGGGTTGGTTGAACCTGAACAAGAACTGATACAAGGAATTGTGGTGAACAATGATGAGGTTGAAAAAGGTAAGGGAAAGCAAAAGCCGGTTGTCAAGGAATACAAACCTCGAGTGCCATATCCTAACGCGTCGAAGAAAGACCACACAAACTAACAATATAGTAAATTTCTTAAGCTTTTTAAAAAATTACACATTAACTTACCGTTTGTTAAAGCCCTTTCGCAGATGTCAAATTATGTCAAGTTCTTAAAGGAGCTATTAACAAACAAGAGGAAGATAGACGATTTGTCGACTATGGAACTCAACGTAGTTTTCTTGGCCATTCTCCAAAATAAACTACCCAAAAAACTAAAATATCCAAGGAGTTTTACTATTCCTTGTCTCATTGGTAATTTGAATATTGGTAATGCTTTGGCTGATTTAGGGGCCAGTATTAATGTTATGCCCTACAAAATGTTTCAACAACTTGGTCTTAGGAAACCCAAACACATTAGGATGAATATTTAATTAGCGGATAGAACCATTAGATATCCTAAGGGTATTATTGAGGATGTACTTGTGTAAATTGATAAATTTTTATTCCCTGTTGATTTTTTTTTTTTGTTTTAGACATGGATGAAGATAGTAAGGTACCTTTGATCTTAGGTTGACCCTTTTTAGCCACTACTAGGACTATTATCGATGTTGGTACGGGTGAACTTGTCTTTGTGTAGGTGATGAAAAGATTATTCTCCAAGTACGTGATTTTGTGGGAGTCTGTAGTGATCGAGATGATATTAAAAGCTCTGTTAATGTTAATAACCATGTAGCTGAACCTTCTTTGAAGGAAATCCCTCGTGAAAACGTATGGAAGCCATGTTTTGGTCGAGGTGACAAAAACAGAACAACTTATGAAGAGCGAATGGTGCAACTCAATGAATTAGATGAATGGCGAACACATGTCAATGAGAAACTGAAAAAACACGATGAAGAGCCAAAACAATGCCATGATGAGCAAGTGAATGGAATAAACCAATTTAAGGTTGGGGACAAAGTACTACTAGACAAAACGGATCTACAAATCTCCCCTTCAGAGCTCAAATCAAACGGATCGAACCCATTCACTGTACTGAACGTCTTCCCATAAGGTACAGTCAAGGTAACTCATTCTAAGTTCGTCACATCTAAGGTAAACAGTACTCAACTCAAACCTTATCTTGGTAAAATAATTGATAACAAGAAAGAGGAGCTTCGGCTTTGCGAACCACCGTGACCGTGTGCATACAAGGTAAGTCGAGCTTAGACTCTAAATAAGCCCTTCTCGGGAGGCAACCCGAGTGTTTAACTTCTACTAATTCTTTTAATTTTATTACATGCTAATTTAAAATAAAATTAAATTAATTAAAAAATGTTTTTGACCCACATGTCCTGGACACACAAGCATGTCCCAAGCCGTGTGTGTAACACCCCTAACCCGTATCCGTCGCTAGAATAGGATTATGGAGCATTATGAATAAATCATAACTTAAAACATTCAATTCTAAACATTTCATAATTCATAACAATTTCATTCAAACAAATGCATATTATCTCTTATTCGAGTCCTCGAGATCCTAGAAACACTTTAAAAACAATTCGGGACTAATTCAAGAACATTTGGAACCTTAAGAAAAAAGATAGAATTTTTCACACTGCATGGGTCACGCGGCCATGTGACTCACACGGCTGAGACACACGCCCGTGTCTCAGGCCGTGTGGACATTCAAAGTAGAGACAAATGGCCGTGTCCCAGCCCGTGTCTGTGCCCGTGTAACTCTCTGACTTGGGTCACACGGCCAATCCACACGCTTGTGTGCCAGGCCATGTAACTCTCGAAATGGCCTCACACGCTCGTGTGCCAAGCCGTGTGCTAGGCTGTGTAACTGCCTGACTTGTAACCCTTTTAAACCTACAGGGGACGTTAATTCATGTTTAATATTTTTGGGATATTAATTCATGTTTAATGTGCTTAAATCAGAGGAGGAAAAATCC
This sequence comes from Gossypium australe, assembly GCA_005393395.2. NCBI lineage: Eukaryota > Viridiplantae > Streptophyta > Magnoliopsida > Malvales > Malvaceae > Gossypium > Gossypium australe. Next base: position 14,302,261 of record CM016615.1, on the reverse strand, counting down.
TTGTTTAAGAGTAGATCTAGCATAATTAAGTGGAGTTGCATGCAATCCTAAAAATAGAACGACATAAATTTACCGGATTAGAGTCAAATCTAATAAGGGAATTCATATATCAACTTAATGTGATAATAGGGGTTTTAATTAGAAAGAAATTTCAGTTAATCAACCTAGAGTTAGTTGTTCTTACTCTCAAAAAAGATTTTAGCATAATTTAGAGATTTCTACGAATCAAGATACCAAGTGAATAAATCGTTTAATTCAGATTCAAAATAACATATGAAGTCTAGGTGGATTCTTTCCTGGGTACTGTCTCTCTCATTGGTTATTATTCAATTATTTTCCTGATTTATTCTCTGTTGATTTCTTAGTTAAATTAGTTTAGTAATTTTAGTTTAAAACCCATCACTCTAAATTGTCGACTAAATAATAGAAAAACGGTAATTACTAATTATTTTAATCCTCGTGGATACGATATCTCTACTCACCATAGTTATACTATTTATCGATAGGTGCACTTGCCTTTGTCGTATTTTTAGTTAGTTTCGTGATACATCAGTACGATACAAGTGGGAGTTATTACTAGAGCACTTTCAAATTTGAATCAAAAATTTTCTTTTGTAAAAATATTTATTTTGCATTAATGTTCTTTAAATCAAATTGGTGAAGTTTAGAAAAGTTTAATTAAAATTATAAATCCTTTCGAGCCTTTGAAACATATACGAACATTACTAATTCGTAAAACGAGTATTCAAAGCTTCTTGACTTAAATCAAAGTCATCCAGGTTGAGAAGAGTAGGAGTTTTTCTAAAACTTAAGATAATTTAAATAAAATTATAGAAATATTTTAAAATAAAATTTAAGGCTTTAAAATCATCTTAAAACCATTTATAAAATTTAAGGACTTATTTACAAACTTTTTAAACTTCAGGGACAAATAACAATTTGTCTCAAATATTTTATAAAGTATACTAGTTCCAAAGGAGTCAAATATTGATACCCTCTATATGGTATTGATACCTTGACTCGAGTATGATACCCCTGCCTAGTATCGATACCAATTTGAACTTCAATGTTTAGAATTTAATCATAAGTATCGATACCTTCCTCAAAGTATTAATTTTATTCCCTTGGTACTATGCCCTTGGTATTGATACCAAAATATGGCTCGATGTTTTGAGTTTAAGAGAAAATTCATTTTAGGATAATTTGTATCTTACACTCTAACTTCTCATAATTATTACAATTAACCCAATATATATTATATTTGTTATCAAAAGTCATTACTCATTGACTTATTTCTGGAACATATGATATTTTCTTAAAGAATCATGTGTAAATGTTGTTTATATCAAAGTTTATAAAATTATCACAATCATTGAAGTTTTTCAAATAAATCAATTAGAGGATTCACACTTTATAAAAATAGTTTACTCTTTCTATATACCGTCATTATGCCAACCTTTACCAATCAATTATCAATTAGGACTCCCTTAATTTCTTTTATAACAATCACTCACTTAGTGCTTCAACAATTCATCTGAGCTTCTTTTATGTATTAATAAAGCTATCATTTACAACAATTTCTTAATGTTATAACTCTTCTATTATTTTCCTCCTCCTCCTCCTCCTCCTCCTCTCCGTTCCACATCTTATATGTGCATGTATTTATATAAAAATATTTGATTTTTACTATGGCATGCTTATATGTAACATTAATTATTCTTTCACTATTTACACACATACTTTAACAAAGCTTTCTTCTTGAGTAGTAATTACTAAATTATTTATATCTTGACCTACAGAATTCGAAATTAAGACCTTTTTTTTGTTTGTTTTTAAAACTAAACTCGAAGTTTTTATCATAAAAATTCTAGAATTTCTACATAAAATAAATATAATTTTTTTCTAAATCTTCTCTTGTTTTGTTGCTGGGCAGGTCCAACCCTTCTTCACTAAAAATTAATTATCTTTCAGTACAAGACTCGTATTATATTTCTGTTTGTTTCCATTGAAAATAGACTCATCAAGATTTTAGTATCTTGTCTCACAAAAATTATTATATCTCACAATCTACAATTCAATTTCTTTCACCACTTCTTCTATGAAAAACTAGACTCGTTAATATTTAATTTCATAATTGATTCAACCTCAAACTCAATTTCTACAATTTTTGGTGAATTTTCAAAGTTAAGTCACTACTGCTATCCAGAAACTGTTTTAGTGTTAATGATTACTTTTTCATGGTTCTTTGCATTAACTTTCATTTAGACATACATAGTCATTACACTTTTGATTATTATTTAATTTAATCCTTAAAATTCACGTATCATTAATATATAGTTTTATCATAACTTCTCTTATTTCAATTAAAGATTTCACAACTTTACGATTTAATCCTTAGCATCACGAAAATTCATCATTTAATATAATTTTACTTTAATATCACTTTGTAATTTATCCTCTAACACCTAACATGTAATTTAAACTCTTTTTCATAATAATTTATTTAAATAATAAAATTTTGTACACTTTACAATTTAGTCCCCATTTTCACAAATGCAAGTTAACTTGGAAATTTCATCACACCATCACTTTTGATGTAGTCACTATATCATCACACTTCATTTATATTCTCTTTTCAACATTCCATTCCACATATCTTATTTTGTTTACTTTACAGCTTAATCCTTTTTTCTATTATTTCAATGTACTAATATAATTTCATTCATAATAGTTGCACATTCATAATTAATTCAACTATTTAACATTCTTTATAGACTAAAATTAAATAAAGTAAAATCCTTAAAGTACATACCTTGTCTCTTAAATATCATCACTTTCTCCTCAACTTTTTTCACCTCCAACTTCAATCTTTTGCTTCCAAGATGGTATTCTAACTCTTTGGTATCTCTATTTCACTTCCGCTTTTGGGTGGCTATGAAAATTATCAAGGAATTTGTAAGAAAAGTGGGATTTCATGATAAGGGCCAAATTGTAAGAAAAAGAGAACTCCTCTGCTATTTATAATGGTGTCATGTTGAGTGAATGGAAAATGTTGAGAATTTTCTTCACACCTCCATGCAAATATCTTTTTAATATCTTAATTAAAATGTGAAATATCTTATAATATTAAAATATTCAACCAATCATAATTTTACATTTTTCTTCCTTAATTATTACATCATATAATTATCTAATTTGGGTGATGACCATTTTACTCCTCATATTTTTTCAAAATTCCAATATTGAGTCACTACTCACTTTTGGTAAAATTGTTACTTAGTCCTTCATATTTCTCCACTTATTCAATTTAGTCCCTGCACACCAATTTTATGTCATGAGAAATTGGGTTGTTTTCAATTTTGGTCCTTCACTTTTTCTTATATTTATATTTCACCCCTTTAAATTTTGAATAATTGTATTTGAACCTCAAAACTTTTAACACCTTTACGATTTAATCTTTACTTTAATTTAATATCCCACAACATACTTTTCAATTCAATTTTCTTTAATACTCCTCAATATTCTATTTTATCATGTTTATATCGTTTTCTCATTTTATCGGAAAATCAATTATACACTATTCAGTTTATTACTACTTTTATAATATATCAATTTTAAGGGTATTACAACAAGAACCAAGTATTAATATATACTCTTTAACTTTTCAAATGTGATGGAGACTTCTGAAATGGATGTGACATCGTGTAATGTAACACCCTAAAATTTTCCAATGTTTCGTACAATATTGTTCTGATAATTTTATTTATATATTCGATGAGAAATTTATTTTTTATTGGATTTAATTATTTTTAGACTATTGAGAGATCATTAGAATGCATTTTGAGACATTTTTAATGTTTTAGGCCCAGTTAGGTATAAATTCGAGCCGTGGAATTCATAGCCCAACTAATGAATAAATGATATCTTCTCATCGACATTAAATGATAGATGAAAAGTAAAAATGGCTATGGGTCGTTTGTCTTTATGATAAATGACTTGATTACTATTTGATAGTAATTGACTTTTCATGAAGGAAGATATAAGGGTTACCATGAGATAAAATAGGATCATATTGGGAGAACAGATTTATCCCAAAGAGATTAAGGATATCCTATGATGGTAACACACTTATGACAAGGTCATTGGACGAGCACTTTTTAAGTAGTTTTTGTAATAGTATGTAATTAGTGAGAACTTAGTCACAATACTATAGTGGAATGACTTCGTGACTAAATAAGTATATAATTAATAGGCGAAAAATTGGAACTTAATTATAAATTATTTGAGCCATAATTATATATGTCTAATCTATCCCTCCGCTAGCTCATTGAAACCAAAAATGAATTGCATATAGAACCAAATGAATGAAAATGATGAATTTAGAGAAATGGGTGCATTTACAAATGAATATATTTCCTCATTAAGTATAGAAATAACTTGAGAATTAATTTAAGGTTTTCGAATTATTATTTAATTAACTATAATTAAATAATTGAAGTTCAAAAATGGAATTAAATTAATTAGTCATAATGAATCTGTTTAATATGGAAATTAAATATATCTCTTTATAGATTATTTTACGATAAAGTTTTCATGAGTTTAATAGAACTAGAATTGGGTTGAAAAAAATTATTTAATTGAGAAATTAATTTAGTTAATTTAATTAATTAATTAATATATATTTTGAGAAATAGAAAACAAATATTGGGTTAGATTAAATTATAAAGTGTTGGGTCAAAAATCTAAATAGCACATGTAATTGGACCCAATACAGAAGATGCTCAAATCCTCTCATATTACATGAGAGAGGCAGAAACCCTAGTGTTATTATCTAAGGTGTGCCTCCCCCCTCTCTCTCTTAGTTGGATTAAGGGAGTGTTTTCTATTAAATAAATATTATTTGTGTTATTCATATTCAATAAGAATTCTCTTATATCTCTCTACAAATATATTACACTAGTAAAATTATTTACATATAAGTTCCATATATTGTTATTCTGCTCGAAAGTAGTGGAAATTTATTTTCTTAGAATAAATTCTATTTTTTTTTTGGAAATTACAATTTCTACGAGTTTCTATTGAGAGAATTACTTTCCTACTGAAAGTAATAAAATTTGTTTCTTGTTCTGTGTTTGATTTGTGTTGCTCATGCCCACACTTAACGCAATTCGGGGTACGAGAATAGTAGAAAATGGGGTTTCCCTGAAAGCTAGGAACGATACAAATTCGTCTTGCATAAAGCATATATACTTTTCGGTAAAACTTTATTGCTATAAATATCACAAATCGGCTCGATTTTTAAATTTTTTAATCTATCCTTTGCAACTGAAAAACGTTTTTAATCATATTTTATAAATAATTGGTATCAGAGCCAAATTGTGCCATGCTTATATATAAATCGATATCGAATTTTTTTTTATTTTCATGTTTGGTAAATTTTGATAAGATATGATATTTTTTATTATATGCATGTTTTTTATTATATATTTGAATGAATATATTTAATTATTTTATTATATATATGATGAAGTAATTTTGTCAAAGTTATAATTCCTAAAATTTAGATTGGGGGTAAATTTAGATTTTGTTAATTTTTGATATATGTATTTAGATCGTGGGCTATCATCTCCGCGTAGATTCTAATTTTTAATATTTTAGAATATGTCATGTGAGCCGAAAACGAACTTTTTTTTGTAACCAATTTTTTTGACGAATCTCGGAAAACCAAGACACATCTAAAACTAATCAAGACGGCGCAAACTTGACCCAGACAATCGGAAAAAAATCCGCAGTGGGCCGACCGATGAAAGTCGATGACGACTAAAGGTTGTTGGATGATCGACACTAGTGGTCGACAATGACCCAATAATGGCGACGATGACGGTGGCATCAACGACGATTACAGTTGTGAACAGTGGTGGTGACGACGGTTCGGTAGAGATCCCTTTGGTGATTTTAAAGTTGTTTGGGTTTTGGGAAATCCAAAACTAGGATATTTTGCTTTCACCCAGAATACCCAAAGAATGTTTTGGGATAATAAATATAATTTTTTTCATTATATATTTTTCTAGAATGGAATCATGAAAACTTTGGCTAGTCAGAGTCATTTAATTTTATGCTTTTATGTGATAGCATGATGATATTTAAATTGACTGAAAAAGTATGTTAATGCATATTTATGATAAGCATGATATATAGTTTAGGAAAAGAATGTCACATGTACTTGTTATGACATTTTAATCATTCATGATTGAAACCTAAAATAAAAAACCTTACATGTTTTCTAAAAGATTGAATGGGAGAAGGCCCTAAATAAGACCTATGGCCTCCATCAATAGTCCCTTATGATGGCATGCCAATTTTTCGGCCCTAAGGTAGGTATTGTCATGTGGATTTCATTAAGGATATTTCCTTAATAGAAATAACAATCCTGTGATAGCATATGATAATTTGTTGGTCCTGAGGTAGGTATTATCATGTGGATTTCACTGAAGAAAGTTTTCTTTTTAAAGAGGACAACCAGTTAATACATGTTACTAGGTGAGATTGTCCTAAGATAATTCATTCGTGGTACATGTTATGATAGGTGTTGAGTTGATGGTTATACACTCAAAATCATTTTAGTTAAGTAACTTCCCACAAAGCTCTATATAAGTTAGAATGATGGCCAAACGTGAAACGATTATTAGTACGTGTGAATATTTAAGGGATTAGGTTCACATATTAATTGGATGAAAATCCATATTCTTACTAGTTGATTAAGATTACCCCAAGGTAGGTGATTTAATTCAAAAGGTGTAGGAATTATTGATAAACCGTAATATATACATATTTTAGTCCCACATTTAGCATACTTTTGGATGATTTATTCCCTGAATTGTGGAATTTGGTGCTCCTAATCCTTTAATTTCATGTTTTATACTTAGAAGAGCATCGGAAGGTGAAAAGAACGAGAAACGGGCCAAAAAAGGAGAAAATGAGCCAAAGCACGAAATGCACACGGCCTGGGCCCAAGCCACACGGCCGTGCTTCTTTAGCAGACCTAACCACCTCCTGGATTCGATTCACACGGGCGTGTCCCTGCCGTGACCTGTTTTAATTCTATTTGGAATTGGGTGCTTAGAGGCAAAGAAAGACATTTCAAAAGCCTATATAAACACCTAGAGGCCAACCTTCAAGGGGGCGTCCAGGAAGGCTTAGGAGCCAAGCCAGAGAGGTCAGAATTGTAGGATTTACTCGAAGAAAGCCAGTTGATTCATCTCAAGAAGCCAGAGTCATACTCAAGACGGAGGATCTTCCCTTCAATTTCCTTCAAGGGGTTTTAGGGTTTTTCTTATGTTTTGTTTTATATTTTCTTCTGAGATGTATTCTTTTACAATTATGAACTAAACCCCTCAAATACCTGAGGGGGATGAAACCTAAGACGGATCTTGTTATTATTTTCTGAACTATATGATAAATACTTGATTTGTTCTTAATTATGTGTTCTTAATTCTTGCTTTGATATTTCAGGATATTGATTCAAGTATTGATGCGCTTAGGCAGTGGAGCAAAAGTCCCTGTTTAAGAGTAGATCTAGCATAGTTAATCAGAGTTGATTGCAACCCTAGAAATAGGATGACGAAAATCTGCCGGATTAGGGTCAAACCTAATATAGGAGTCCGTAGATCGAGTTAATGCAATTCTAGGGGTTTTGATTAGAAAAAGATTTTAATTAATCAACCTAGGGTTAGACGTTAGTAGCCTCGAAAGAGGTATTAATATAAATTAGGGAATCCTACGGATCAAGTCAAGTGAATAAATCGTCTGGTTCAGAGTTAAATAACAAGTGAAGTCTAGGTGGATTCTTCCTCGGGTATTGTCCTAATCAATTGGTTTTTTCCCAAAAGTATTTTCCCCAATTCATTTTCTGTGTCTTAGCATCCTTAGCTTAGTAGTTAGTTAATTTTAGATTAAACAACAATTCCCTTAATTCTTAGGCTAAATAATAAAAAGAAAGTTAGTATTAGTACTTTTGGTTCCCTTGGGTTCAACATTCCGGTCTTGCCACTAAACTATACTACTGTTCGATAGGTGCGCTTGCCTCAATCGTGGTGATAGTTAGTTTCTAGGCTCGATCATTCATTACATAAATTTTAAGGCTTTCTCATCACGATCAAGTTTTTGGCACTGTTGTTGGGGAACTAAAATATTAAGAATGATCAATTTTTATTACTTTAGCCATATTTTATTTTTTCAATTAAATTTTATTTTTAATTTTCTAAATTTTCTTCTTTGCTTCTGGCAGGTATTCTAGTTTATGACTAGAAGAAACCCGTCAGGACCTCTACTTTACGATAGTGAAATTGAAAGCACAGTTAGCAAAAACCGAAGAGAAATAAGGAGAAGCCTACAATACATACAAGAAGAGCAAGAAAACGAAATTAATACTACCCAAGAGATGGCTGAGAATAATCCACTACCTCCAGGGGTGGCCGAAAATCATGCTCCTCGAACTATGTATGATTATGCTAAACCAATTTTAATAGGAACTGAGTCAAGTATTGTTAGACCTACTATTGCTGCAAATAATTTTGAACTGAAACCTAACACAATTCAAATGATACAGCAATTTGTTCAGTTTGATGGTTTGCAGGATGAAGATCCAAATAATCACTTGGCGAATTTCCTAGAATTTTGCGATACTTTCAAAATAAATGGCGTTTCTGATGATGCCATTTGGCTTCAGTTGTTTCCCTTTTCTTTGAGGAATAAAGCTAAACAGTGGTTGAATTCTCTTCCATGAGGATCAATCACTACATGGGAACAAATGACCGAAAAATTTTTATTGAAATATTTTCCACCGGCTAAAACGGCCAAGTTGATGAATGATATCTCTTCTTTTGTGCAGATGGATTTAGAGACACTTTACGATGCATGGGAGAGATACAAAGATCTATTGAGAAGGTGCCCACACCATAGATTACCCTTGTGGCTACAGGTCCAAACCTTTTATAACAGTGTGAACCCCTCAACCAGGCAGCTGATTGATTCAGTCGCCGGTGGAACCTTGAATAATAAAACACCTATGCTGCCTACGAATTTATAGAAAAAATGTCACTGAATAACTACCAATGGCAAGTCACGAGGACAAGGCCAATAAAAGCAGCCAGTTTTTTCAACCTCGACGTAGTAACCATGCTATCAAATCAGGTAGAAATGTTAAATAAAAAGATTGATGGTTTATGTGGTTCTTCGCAGGTATATCCAGCTATGCAGTGTGAGATGAATGGAGGAGGGATAAGCACTACAGAATATCCACCTTACAACTCGAGCGCTGAAAACGAGCAAGTTCACTATATGGGTAATAATTCTAGACCTCAAAATAAACCTTATAGTAACACTTACAATCCAGGTTGGAGGAACCACCCCAATTTCTCGTGGAGTGGTCAAGGAAATCAAAGACAACAACCCCCTCCAAGTTTTCAACAACAACCCTTCCCACAGGAAAAGAAGCCGAACCTTGAAGAGATGCTGACAAAATTCATCGCGGTGTCAGAAACTCGTTTCCAAAATATCGAGACAACACTTAAAAATCAACAAGCATCAATTCAAGGGATCGAGAACCAATTAGGACAACTTGCTAAGCTGATCTCCGAACGACCACAAGGCAGCTTGCCAAGCAACACTGAAACTAAACCGAAGGAGCAACTTCAAGCCATACAGCTCATGTTAGTGAAGGGTTAGATAAGTCCAAATTAAGGCAAGAGAATGTGATAGAGGAAGGTAAGGTTGAAGTAAGTCATGATAAGCCAAAACCTGTAATTAAAGAATACCAACCTCGTATACCATACCCCAATGCGATGAAGAAAGACAACACAGATGAACAATTCGATAAATTTCTTAAAATTTTAAAGAAATTACATATTAACTTACCGTTTCTTGAAGCTATTTCGCATATGCCAGATTCAAGGAAATTTTTAAAAGAGCTTTTGACAAACAAGCGGAAGTTAGACGAGGAGTCGCATGTGGAACTAAACGCAGTGTGCTCAGCAATTCTACAAAATAGACTACCACGAAAATTAAAAGATTTAGGGAGTTTTACAATTCCATGCTTAATTGGTAGTTTATCTGTTAATAGTGCTTTAGCTGATTTAGGGGCAAGCATAAATGTTATGCCTTATAAAATGTTTAAACAACTAAGTCTAAGGAAACCCAAACAAACTAAGATGAACATTCAATTAGCTGATAAGACTATTAGAATTCCTAGGGGTATAATTGAAGATGTACTCGTGAAAATTGATAAATTCATATTCCCAGTAGACTTTATAGTTTTAGACATGGATAAGGATAATACTATCCCCCTAATTTTATGAAGACCCTTTTTAGCAACTGCTAGAACTAAAATTGATGTTGGTACAAGTGAACTCATACTTCGTGTAGGTGACGAGACAATCACTCTTCAGGCTCTTGATTCAGCTAGGACATCGAGTAATCAATTTAAGAACATAAATTCTATAAAAGACCATTCGGTTAAACCTTCTTTTCAGGAAGAACCACGGAATTACACACTCGAGCCAGATCCTAGACCTCATGCTAAAAAGGAAATAACTCATGAGGAACGAATGCTTTGGATCGATGAACTAGACGAGCGGAAGACAAATTTTAAGGAGAAATTAGGGATACACAAAGCAGAACCAATGCCATTCCGTGGGACAAACAAATTTAATATCAGAGATCAGGTATTGTTAGACAGAACAGACCCTCGGATCGTTACTTCAGACCTTGATACAAACGAAGAAATCCCTTTTGAGGTACTGAATATCTTCCCACACGGAACCGTCGAGGTAAGTAATCCCAAATTTGGCACCTTTAAGGTAAATGCTACTCGACTTAAACTATATACTGATAATGGAACTGATAGCATGAGAAAGGGTTTTCAACTCATCAAACCACCATGATTATGCGAGACTATAAACGAGCGCTTCTCGAGAGGCAACCCGAGCACTAACCTTATTAATTGTCATATTTTTGTTTTTATTTTTACTTTCAGCATTTAACTACAAACTAACCGGCTTAATGAAACACAGATTTCCATACCACACGGCCATGGCCGTGGTCGTGTGAACACCATGGATTTTCGTACTAGCATGGCAGAGATAGTACGAAACAGGATGAAAAATATCCTCAAGCCACGGGCTCCGATTAAACACTACGGCCGTGCGATACAACCATGGTCGACACTGTCATGGGTGTGGCGACCTGCACACAGGCGTGAGAGAAATGAACGAAGCACAACACAGCGTGCGACAGGACTGTGTGACTCAACACGCCCATGACACACGGGAGTGGGGATGTATCAGATCTGAGATTTCTATTTAAAACACCCTCTCCCCTTCTCACCTACTCCTCATTCACCTTCTTCCATACCCTTTACACTCCCCTCCCTTTTCATCTTTACCCTTCTTCAAACTTTTGATCTACACCCTATCCATGTTGAAGAAACGGAAGGATCCTAACACATTCTCCCTCTCGAGACCGATCTACATAAATTCATGCCGGCCGCTTCATTAACTTGATAGGACAAGGACCTTTGAGTCCATTTCATTCTTCTTTTTCTTTTCTCTTCTCCTTTATTTTCTTTTTCTTTATTTCTCTTATACTTACTTTAACCTATTCTATTTTGTTTTCTTTAATTTAGGTTCTAAAGGCTGCTTGGGAATCACCGCACCACGGCCTTAAAACTCACACCCACTTCGCGAACCATCTAACAATAAGGACATTTTAGTCCATTAATCTTTTCTTTTAGTTTTATTTCACTTTTTACATTCTTTCTTTTTCTTTTCTTTAAATATATAATTAGTATATTTTGAATTATTCTTATTATTTCCTGGCTAATTCTTCACGAGCTTCCCAATTTCTTCATCTAGCGTAGAGATTGTCGGCGGCCACCATACCACAACCACTCCCAACTCAAGGAAGCCATCCAAAATTTAGGAAGTTTCACCTCTCCCTATCTCTTATAATTTCATATATATCTTTGTACATTGAGGGCAATGTACATCTTAAGTGTGGGGGGTGAATTTTATTTCAAAAAGTTCCTAACTTTTTGCATTATTCTCAAATCCCTGAATTATGTCTTGTTCTTAAGTAAATTTCCTCATATTACTATTAGAATGAAATTTCCTTTGATTTATGATTTTTATTGATATGTTTTGGATTAAGTCATTGATAATTGTGCAGTGATAATTTAAACTTTAGGAGACTAGAGAATCAAACATGATGAGTCTATTTTCAAAAATTTTGTTAGGTTGTCTACCTGAATCTAATTATTACCTTGAATTTTGAAATTTACAAGGTTGATATAAAAAACCCATAATTTTTGTGAGATTTTGAACCTTTTAGAGCATATATTCTTTTCTTGCCCACTTTATTGATTATGAGTGTGTCAACATTGATTTGTTATTCTAGAACTTGCTTCGATTATACATGTCAAGACCACATTATTGATTTGATATACTGAGATGATAAAGGCACTTAGGATTTAACCCATTCACTCCACTAAAAAGCCTACCCTCACAATTAACCCCTAGTGAACCCCTTTGATCCTAACAACCCTTTTTATTAACTCACCCACTAATATTAACCCAAAACCCATCTTGTATTTGTTATCAACATTTCTCTTGACTCCCTTTTTGTCGAGATTTGATTTTGAGCAGTTGCCTACCTATGATCTATATTTCAGTTGTTAAAGTTCTTCCTTATTATTGTAAATATTTGATTTGTTCTTAAAAAAAATCGAAGTCTATTCATTATTAGTTCTATAATTAAGAGAGTTTGTACGTTTAAATCCCACATCTTGAAGACGAAACTCGTTTTACTAGTTTTCAAATGATGTAATTATTCAGGATTAGTTCATTTTTCTAGTTAGGTAAATTGTCAATTCAATCTCGATCCTAACCCTCTAATTCAGCCTTTATCCACACCTTTAACCTAAAGCCCTATTACAACCCTTTTAAAGACCTTTTGATCTGTGTATCATTTCATTTTATAGTGGTGGAGATTTGATTTTCATGCAAGCCTATGGGATTAACTTTTCATGTTCGACTTCTGAGTGCTTAATTTTGAACCTTAAACACTTTGAGTGATTTGAGTGAATCTTTAGTGAGGATGTCAACTCTTGTTGATTTTGAATTAAAGGTGATTATTTAGGTAAGGGGAAATACCTATATTTTTCATGCTACAAAAACTATGACTTTTATTGTTTGAATCTTTAGGACCCTTCTACTTAAATTATCAATGTATGAATTACTTTTAAATTATGATGAAACACTATTGACGAATATTATGAATTAAGAAAGTTCATTTTAATTGTGAGTTGAGAATTTTACTTGAGGACAAGCAAATGCTTAAGTGTGGGGGTATTTGATAAACCGTAATATATACATATTTTAATCCCACATTTAGCATACTTTTGGATGATTTATTCTCTGAATTGTGGAATTTGGTGCTCCTAATCTTTTAATTTCATGTTTTATACTTAGAAGAGCATCGAAAGGTGAAAAGAACGAGAAACGGGCCAAAAATAGAGAAAATGGGCCAAAGCACGAAATGCACACGGCCTGGGCCTAGCCACACGGCCGTGCCTCTTTAGCAGACCCGACCACGGCCTGGATTCGATTCACACGGGCGTGCCACATGGGCGTGTCCCTGCCGTGACCTGTTTTAATTCTATTCGGAATAGGGTACCTAGAGGCAAAGAAAGAAATTCCAAAAGCATATGTAAACACCCTAGAGGCCAACCTTCAAGAAGGCGTCCAGGAAGGCCTAGGAGTCAAGCCAAAGAGGTCAGAATTGTGGGATTTACTCGAAGAAAGCCAGTTGATTCATCTCAAGAAGCCGGAGTCATACTCAAGACAGAGGATCTTTCCTTCAATTTCCTTCAAGGGGTTTTAGGGTTTTTCTTATGTCTTTCCTTCAATTTCCTTCAAGGGGTTTTAGGGTTTTTCTTATGTTTTGTTTTATATTTTATTCTGAGATGTATTCTTTTATAATTATGAACTAAACCCCTCAAATACCTGAGGGGGATGAAACCTAAGACGGATCTTGTTATTGCTTTCTGAACTATAGGATAAATACTTGATTTGTTCTTAATTATGTGTTCTTAATTCTTGCTTTGATATTTCAGGATATTGATTCAAGTATTGATGTGCTTAGGCAGTGGAGCAAAAGTCCCTATTTAAACGTAGATTTAGCATAGTTAAGCGGAGTTGATCGCAACCCTAGAAATAGGATGACGAAAATCTGCCGGATTAGGGTCAAACCTAATATGGGAGTTCGTAGATCGAGTTAATACAATTCTAGGGGTTTTAATTAGAAAGAGATTTCAATTAATCAACCTAGGGTTAGACGTTAGCAGCCTCGAAAGAGGTATTAATATAAATCAGGGAATCCTACGGATCAAGTCAAGTGAATAAATCGTCTGGTTCAGAGTTAAATAACAAGTGAAGTCTAGGTGGATTCTTCCTCGGGTATTGTCCTAATCAATTGGTTTTTTCCCAAAAGTATTTTCCCTAATTCATTCTCTATGTCTTAGCATCCTTAGCTTAGTAGTTAGTTAATTTTAGATTAAACAACAATTCCCTTAATTCTTAGGCTAAATAATAAAAAGAAAGTTAGTATTAGTACTTTTGGTTCCATTGGGTTCGACATTCCGGTCTTGCCACTAAACTATACTACTGTTCGATAGGTGCGCTTGCCTCAATCGCGGTGATAGTTAGTTTCTAGGCTCGATCATTCATTATATAAATTTTAATACTTTTCCATCACGATCAATTATCATTAGGTATACGACTTTTGTAGTATGTAGCATCATTCATAATAGTGGAATTCATAGCCCAACTTATAGGTAAATGATATCCTCTCATTAGCATTACATGATAGATGAAAACTAAACGTGGCTATAGGTCATTTATCTTTGTGATAAATGACTTGATTATTATTTGATAATAATTGACTTTTTATGAAGGAAGATGTAATAGTTACCATAAGACAAAATAGGATCATACTGTGAGAATAAATTTATTCCAGAAAGATTAAGGATATCCTATGAGGGTAACACACTTATGACAACTTTATTGGACGAGCACTTACTAAGTAGCTTTCGTAATGGTCTGTAACTAGGGAGAGTTCACTCACGATACTATAATGAAATGATTTCTTAACTACATAAGTTTATATTTAAAAGGCGAAAAGCTATAACGTAATTAAAAATTATTTGAGCCCTAATTATATATGCCCAATCAGTTCCTTCGCTAGCTCTTTGAAACCATAAATGAATTGAATGTAGAACCAAATGAATAGAAATGATGGAGTTAGAAAAATGGGTCGCATTCACAATTGAACGTGTTTTCTCACTAAGTATAGAAATGAGTTGAGAATTAATTGAAGGTTTTAAAATTATTATTTAATTAATTATAATTAAATAATTTAAGTTCAAAATAGAATTGAATTAATTAGTCATTATGAATCCGTTTAATATGGAAATTAAATATATTTTCTAATAGATTATTTTATAGTAAAATTGCCATGACTTTAACGGAATTAGAATCTGGTTGAGAAATTATTTAATTGGGAAATTAATTTATTTAAATTTAATTAATCAAATAAAAAATATTTATTTTGGGAAACCAAAAAAATATTTGGTTGATTTCAATTATAAATTGTTGGGTCAAGAATCCAAGAAGCACAAATAATTGAACTCAATACAGGAGAGGCTCAAATCCTTCATATTACATGAGAGGCACGGCAACCCTAGTGTTATTCTATAGGAAGTGCCATCCCCTCTCTCCTTGTTGGACTAGGTGAGTATTTTTCTATTAAATAAATATTATTTGTATTATTCTTATTAAACTAGGATTCTCTTACTTTCCATATAAATAGATGGCACTAGTAAAACTATGTACACAAAAGTTTCATATATTGTTATTCCGCTAAAAGGTAGTGAGAATTTATTTTCTTAGGATAAAATCTATTTTCTAGAAATTACCATTTCTATGGGTTTCTATTGAGAGAATTACTTTCCTACTAAAAATAATAAAATTTATTTCTTGTTTTGTGTTTGGTTCGTGTTGCTTGAGCCCACACTCGGTGTAATTTGGGATATGAGAACAACAAAAAAGGCGATTCGGTTGAACGCTAGGAACAATACAAATTCATCTTCCATAAAGCATAAGTACTTTACGGTAAAAATTTATTACTATAAATATAAAAAATTGGTTCAATTTTCAAAAAAAAAAATTAATCTTCTGTTGTAACCGAAAAACATTTTCTTAACCGAAATTTTCCAACACATGATGCCTTCGGGCTTTGCACTTATATGCAATTATAATGGAAAAATTGTAAATTTGAAATTAAAACAAAACAAATTAGAAATTTAAGTTTCCTATTCATTTTCTTCATCATTTGGCTGAAATCACCATAGGAGGAAGCTCTAA
This sequence comes from Gossypium australe, assembly GCA_005393395.2. NCBI lineage: Eukaryota > Viridiplantae > Streptophyta > Magnoliopsida > Malvales > Malvaceae > Gossypium > Gossypium australe. The sequence continues at coordinate 14,285,786 of CM016615.1, read as the reverse complement.
GTTTAGTTTCTTCATTTTTTATGCATGTGAGTTCAATTCTTACCTGTTTCTTGTAATTTTTATATTTTTGAGATCATTGCAACTAAGTTCAGCTATCTCGTACCTTCATTTTCGATTGTTTTAAAATTTTTAGAAGTTTCCATTGATGAATATTGAATTTTTTTTATGAATATTATGTATTTGGAGTCTTTATTATGCTATTTGATGAATTCTAAATAGATTTTTGTTAAATCTTGATTTTAGGATTAAATTGTGGAAATGTCAAAATATTAGGGTTTGATAGTGAATTTTAGGTTTATTAGGGATTTTTTGAGGGCCTATAATATTTGAATAAATTATTGATTCGAGAAAATTAGTTAATTTGATGAATTAACTAATTAAGGGATTAAATTGCAAAAATTGTCAAAGTTTAGGGTAATTGTGTAAATTTAAAAATAAAAGCATATATTGTAAAATGGATTTGAAATGAAATATATGCTAATAATTGAAGAATTTTATATTATAGATCAAGAATCCATAGATATTCGAGGAAAAGGCAAAATAGTAGAATAGTCCCTAAGCTTTTACAATTTTTACGATTCAATCCAAGTAAGTTTGTTATTTGCTTACTAAATGTAACACCCCTTACCCGTTTTCAACGCCGGAATAGGGTACGAGGCATTACCGAAATTGCAAATTTATTTATCAGACATTTTATTTCATTTAGCATTTATATTTGAAACCCATCAAAATCAAACATATTGTCCCATAAACATATTTATTTTTCTCGTCATGTCTTACTTAAATTTATTACTCGTCTCAACATACTTAATTACCTTGTATTAACATATTAAAGATAATCACATATTTACATATCATGATAAATATCATTCACTTGTCTCTTCTTCATAAACATAAATTAGTTAATTTATCATATCAATATTTCACGTACCATCAACTCATATTTTCTTATATCACATAATTAAGTTACATGAACTTATCTGGCTAAATTTGTAGAAATATCAAGATTCAGGGTCATTTTAGAAATTTTCTATTTCATCGATTTTTCAATCGATCTTAATCTATATTAATAATTTCATTCAATTTTACAATTTTAAATAATAAAATAATCTATTTCATGCAAATTGGTCATTTCCATGTTTTTACAAAATTAATCATAAAATTTTACTTTTATTCAATTTAGTCCCTGAGTCTAAAACATTACAAATTAGCCATGCTAGCTGAATATTCATACATATTTTCCTCCTCCTCCTCTCCATTCCACATCCTTAATGTATATAACATGCTATAAGTAACATTATCAATAAATTTCATTAATTACTCATAAGTATATTCAAAACTGTCCATTTGAGTTATAGTCACTAAATTATTTATTTCCAGAGCTACAGAACTCCAAATGAAGAACCGTTAATTTTTCCTGAAACTAGACTCACATATCTTCTTGCCATAAAATTTTCAGAATTTTTAATTTATCCAATTAGTACAGTTTATTCTTTAAATTCACCCCTGTTCTGCTGTCTAGCAGTTCCGACCCTTCTTCACTAAAAATTAATTATCTTTTTATATAGAATTCATATGATGTTATAGTTTATTTCTTATAAAACTAGACTCATTAAGGAATCTAACCATATAAATTATGTTCCAAAATTATTTTTATACAATTTTTTGTGAATTTCTAAAGTAAGAACAGGGAATCACGAAGTTATTCTAAACCAGTCTTACAAAAATTTAAATATCTCAAATGTAGACTTCCTTTGCTTTCTCTGTTTCTTTTATATGAAAATAGACTCAATAAGCTTTAATTTCATATCTCACTCAACTTCTAATTCGATTTATACAATTTTTGGTGATTTTTCAAAGTTAGACAACTGCTGCTGTCCAAAACTGCTTTAGTGTAACATGTTGGTTTCTATTTTGTCCCTAATTCCACAATTCATACAATTCAATCCTTGCTCAATTAACCCCTCAATTAAACTAATTTTCTCATTTAATACTTTTCTCTATCATTTTAAACTACTTCATAACTTTTGAAAATCAGAATTTTAACACTAGGCCTTAATTTCAGCTATTTCACAATTAGGTCCTAAAACCAATTTCCATCAATTTCACTTGATAAAATCATCATATAACAAAATTAAAGCTTCAAATCAATATTTATTCATCATATTATTTCAGCACTAATCCACATCAAATTTAAAAATTAACCATAGAATCATAAACTAATGAATTAATAAGTTGGACTCAATTGTAGAAAGTCCAAAAACATAGAAATTTCAAGGAGAAAGCAAGTATTAAACTTACATGAAGCTTGAGTCTGAAAACCAACTTGAACTCTTTTCCATGACTGTTTTTCAGCTGAAGAAAATGAAGAGAATTGAAGAGAATTCTCCAAATATTTCAATTTAATCCCCTTTTTATTTAGCTAATTTTGGAAATTTTCCAATTTTCTCCCTTTTCCCTTTCTCTTCTCTTCTTCTTTCTTTCCTTCCCCTGCTCTCTGTTTCGTTTGGTTTCTGTTCTCTCCCCTTTTTTTTTTCTTTGGATTATTATATAATATAATATTATAATAATATAATAATATAATAATATAATAAATATATAATATAATAATATACTTTTTTAAAAAAAATCTCAGATTTTCTAACGTTACACCGCCTCAACTATGCAAAGTGGTATAATTACCATTTTGATCCTTCATAATTTCTTTAATCTATAATTCAACTTTTACACCTTTTCAATTTAGTCCTTTTCATTTAATTACATATCCAAACGTTAAAATTTCTCAACTAAACTTAATAATAACTTAATGACACTCCATAAATATTTTTAGAAATATTTATGGCTCACTTTATGAATTCGAGGTCTCAATACCTCGTTTTTGGCCCAATTTTTCTAATTAATTCTTTTAGTTCACAAAATTCACTAATTTTAAAATATTTCTAATATCACACTTAACTTATAATTATCGACTAACAAAGTTTTCTAACTTTTTCGTCAGAGTTAGTGATCTCGAATCACTGTTCCGATACTATTGAAAATTGGGCTGTTACAACTCTTCCCCCCTAAAAAAAATTTCGTCCTCGAAATTTCCTTATTATTTTGATCATGAACTTCATTATTTCTATAATTCTATAGCTCATTTACGCACATATTTATCTAGTTTACCATTTATATCCATTCCATATCCTTTCAGTTTGCAATTCATTTTTAATTCAATATTGCGAGCATACCTTATAACGAAAATTACTTACCTTTTTATAAGAGACCCAATAGATTAAACAGAACACTTAAGATATATGAAACAAATAGAAGTGTATGTTTACTAAATGTAACATATTTCAAAATTTACTAGTCATTCTTAATTTACTAATAATTCTTATTATGTGCTTCACATATCATTTTTTTTTTCATTTTTTTTTTTCAATTCCAATTTCACTTCAATTTATTCACAACTAAATTTAATTTCACTTTCTCATTAATATACAATTCAATACTAATATTTGTCCATCACTTAATTCAATTTCCATTTAATTCAACAATAACACTTACCTCATACTTCACTTATTATACGCATAATTTAAATTTAACATTTAATATTAAATAATAGACATCAAACATGTAACAATATAAGTCATATGTGTTAATTTATACTTTAATTTTATACCTCAACAATAGTCTTTCATCAAATAGCCTCATATACCGTCTACATTATCTTTAATCAATTCATAAACCTTTGGTTCAAGTTTTCAATCTCATATATCGATTTTAATTCATAATTCCACTTTTTCATACGTTCAATCGATCAAATTCATTCAATTTTCTCATTTCATTTATTCAACTGATTTCAATATCAATAATTTGATATTTTAGCAAATTCATGAACCCTAAGTTCATGCTTCAAATCTCACAATTCAATTCGATTCACAATTCAACTCATAATTTCTTTCTCATATTTTCAATAGTTCAATCAATCTTTTTTTTTTTTCAGTTATTCACCCTACTAACAATCCGGACTTTGATGGATACACGGATTCCAACCCAAACACACCAGTACGGCACATTGTGCCTAAAACGGTACATAGTACCTGATCAGTATACGACACATAAGTGCCTGAAACGACACACGAGGTGCCTGATACGACACACGAGGTGCCTGAAATACGACACATAGAGTGCCTGATTTACGACACATAAAGTGTCTGATCGGCAAAGCCGATAAATCCTGTACTCTTCCAAATCCTATGGCATGCCAATTATATCCGACTAGTCCGACAAGTTAATAGGGAAATCAATTCTCATTTTTAATTTCACTTAATATTCATATCTACCCCTATTAACAAGACTCGGACTTTGGCGGATACGCGGATCCAACCAAACACACCAGATTGGCACCCAGTGCCTCATCGGATAGTTCGAAGCAATATAGTGACACCCAATGTCTCATCGGCCCAGCCGAAGTAAAGAGGTACCCAGTACCTTATTGAATCTATCCGAAGTAAATAATATGACACCTAGTGTCTCATCGACTCAAGGTCGAAGAATCCCTGAATACTTCCAATCCTATGGCATGCCATTTGTATCCAATCTAGCCCGATAAGTTAATAGGGTATTTAAATCATCATTCATTTTTTTTTCTATTTCAAATTCACTTTTCCATTTTCTAATCAGTATACAATTCAGTACCAATACATATTGCAAATATTCACATATAATCAGACTTCGATTCAATTCCAACCACCTTTCAATCAATACACGATTCATATGTTTACACATATTCATAATTTAATGCATTTTTATTCAATTCGTATTTTTAATTTATTGTCCAATCAAATTTAAAATCACTAATTACTTTCCAATCAATATACATTTCAATTACTCACATATTTTCTTTATTTAATTTAATTTGATTCAATTCAAATCACTTTTAGTTTCCTATTAATATACCTTCAAATATTCACATAGTTCATAATTCAGTTACGTAATTTAAATAACTTTCTAATTTCCAGTTCATTCTATTTTCACTTCTTATTTCAACTAGTTTCACAATATTACAGTAATTCATTACATCAATAATTTCACAGTTTAATGCAATACAGGTAACAATATTCAGTAACTTCACAATTCAATTCAGTACTCAAAATAATATTCAATGTTCCATAATTCAGTTTAGTATCAGTCTCAATTTTAGTACCCAATCATAAATTTATCAATTTACTAAGCACTTACCTTAAAATACTTACCACACATAATTAGTAAATTACACATAATAATGATAAAGTTTAAATTATAGTGATACAAATATCATCAAAGTCGGAACATATCACATTATCTCAAGTTATATATTAATCATGGCATATATTTCTAAACTTCACATATACTACGTTTAGTCCGAGAACCGGCTAAACCTAAGCTCTGATACCACTAAATGTAACACCCCTTACCCGTTTTTAACGCCGGAATAGGGTACGAGGCATTACCGAAATTGCAAATTTATTTATCAGACATTTTATTTCATTTAGCATTTATATTTGAAACCCATCAAAATCAAACATATTGTCCCATAAACATATTTATTTTTCTCGTCATGTCTTACTTAAATTTATTACTCGTCTCAACATACTTAATTACCTTGTATTAACATATTAAAGATAATCACATATTTACATATCATGATAAATATCATTCACTTGTCTCTTCTTCATAAACATAAATTAGTTAATTTATCATATCAATATTCACGTACCATCAACTCATATTTTCTTATATCACATAATTAAGTTACATGAACTTATCTGGCTAAATTTGTAGAAATATCAAGATTCAGGGTCATTTTAGAAATTTTCTATTTTCATCGATTTTTCAATCGATCTTAATCTATATTAATAATTTCATTCAATTTTACAATTTTAAATAATAAAATAATCTATTTCATGCAAATTGGTCATTTCCATGTTTTTACAAAATTAATCATAAAATTTTACTTTTATTCAATTTAGTCCCTGAGTCTAAAACATTACAAATTAGCCATGCTAGCTGAATATTCATACATATTTTCCTCCTCCTCCTCTCCATTCCACATCCTTAATGTATATAACATGCTATAAGTAACATTATCAATAAATTTCATTAATTACTCATAAGTATATTCAAAACTGTCCATTTGAGTTATAGTCACTAAATTATTATTTCCAGAGCTACAGAACTCCAAATGAAGAACCGTTAATTTTTCCTGAAACTAGACTCACATATCTTCTTGCCATAAAATTTTCAGAATTTTTAATTTATCCAATTAGTACAGTTTATTCTTTAAATTCACCCCTGTTCTGCTGTCTAGCAGTTCCGACCCTTCTTCACTAAAAATTAATTATCTTTTTATATAGAATTCATATGATGTTATGGTTTATTTCTTATAAAACTAGACTCATTAAGGAATCTAACCATATAAATTATGTTCCCAAATTATTTTTATACAATTTTTAGTGAATTTCTAAAGTAAGAACAGGGAATCACGAAGTTATTCTAAACCAGTCTTACAAAAATTTAAATATCTCAAAATGTAGACTTCCTTTGCTTTCTCTGTTTCTTTTATATGAAAATAGACTCAATAAGCTTTAATTTCATATCTCATTCAACTTCTAATTCGATTTATACAATTTTTGGTGATTTTTCAAAGTTAGACAACTGCTGCTGTCCAAAACTGCTTTAGTGTAACATGTTGGTTTCTATTTTGTCCCTAATTCCACAATTCATACAATTCAATCCTTGCTCAATTAACCCCTCAATTAAACTAATTTTCTCATTTAATACTTTTCTCTATCATTTTAAACTACTTCATAACTTTTGAAAATCAGAATTTTAACACTAGGCCTTAATTTCAGCTATTTCACAATTAGGTCCTAAAACCAATTTCCATCAATTTCACTTGATAAAATCATCATATAACAAAATTAAAGCTTCAAATCAATATTTATTCATCATATTATTTCAGCACTAATCCACATCAAATTTAAAAATTAACCATAGAATCATAAACTAATGAATTAATAAGTTGGACTCAATTGTAGAAAGTCCAAAAACATAGAAATTTCAAGGAGAAAGCAAGTATTAAACTTACATGAAGCTTGAGTCTGAAAACCAACTTGAACTCTTTTCCATGACTGTTTTTCAGCTGAAGAAAATGAAGAGAATTGAAGAGAATTCTCCAAATATTTCAATTTAATCCCCTTTTTATTTAGCTAATTTTGGAAATTTTCCAATTTTCTCCCTTTTCCCTTTCTCTTCTCTTCTTCTTTCTTCCTTCCCCTGCTCTCTGTTTCGTTTGGTTTCTGTTCTCTCCCCTTTTTTTTTTTCTTTGGATTATTATATAATATAATATTATAATAATATAATATAATATAAATATATAATATAATAATATACTTTTTAAAAAAATCTCAGATTTTCTAACGTTACACGCCTCAACTATGCAAAATGGTATAATTACCATTTTGATCCTTCATAATTTCTTTTAATCTATAATTCAACTTTTACACCTTTTTCAATTTAGTCCTTTTCATTTAATTACATATCCAAACGTTAAAATTTCTCAACTAAACTTTAATAATAACTTAATGACACTCCATAAATATTTTTAGAAATATTTATGGCTCACTTTATGAATTCGAGGTCTCAATACCTCGTTTTTGGCCCAATTTTTCTAATTAATTCTTTTAGTTCACAAAATTCACTAATTTTAAAATATTTCTAATATCACACTTAACTTATAATTATCGACTAACAAAGTTTTCTAACTTTTTCGTCAGAGTTAGTGATCTCGAATCACTGTTCCGATACTATTGAAAATTGGGCTGTTACACTATTAGTATTATTGAATATTTTCACTATTTAATTATTGGTTGAATATGGATTTTATTTAGTTATGTTTAAAAATAGAAATCCGGTGATTATTCGGGCTTGTGCCTAGCAGGCTTTTCCTAGGAGGCTTGTGCCGGTGATTATTCGAGCTATATGCCTAGCAGGCTGTGTGCCGGTGTATTCAAAACTTGAATTAATTGGATAGTCTTCGGTTAATTATTAAAGGGAAATTTATATCGAACTTACTAAGCTTGTTGATGCTTATTATTTTGATTTATTCTTGTAAGACCTTTGGAATTGTTGCTTTGATTGGATTGACTCGGAAGCTCGCACACTATCATCAACATCTCGATAGTCATTTTGGTTCATACTAGTTGATTTATGTGGCATGTTTAGGAAAGGATCTATGGTACTTGAATATTTTGTATGAGTGTAAATATTGGAAGTAACTTGTTATGCTTGTTTCTAGTAAATACAGTTGAACTTGTGTGCTTAATTAGTAATTCTTTTAGAACATATATAAGTAGTTGTATAAGTCTTTTGGTGTCAAATGATGAAGATTAAATACTTCAAGTATGTTAGTTTTAAGTAGTTATGATGCTTAATTTTTATAAGTGTTTGACATGTTTGGAAATATGGTGAGATGGTACTTTGTTGTGAATGACATTTATGAAAGTAAATGCTAGTAATTGAATGGCATATTTTTCACCATTTGGTATGTTTTGGTAAGCAAATTCAATTATATGTATTGTTGCAAATATTTTTAGAAGTTAATTGATTATTTAGGCCCAAATTATGTGCATGGTTATACATGTTTATATGTTGTCATTTGAGGTGCCTAAGGGCATATTGGTTGTATGATCTTACACCATGTTTGAATAGCTAGAATATGCATGGTTTTGGTGGCTTGTTATGACTTGTATATATGTGCAATTTCGTTTGTAGGCATATGCCAAGTTGGGTGAGAAAAATGGCTTGTAAAATAGCCTATTTACATCCACACGGGCGTGTGTGCCAGCCGTGTGTCACACACGGCTAGGTGACACGGCCATGTGTCCCTTGTAGCTTTCAAAAGGTTGCAAGTCAGACTGTTACACGGCCTAACACACGGCCTTGCACACGGGCATGTAGGGTTATCTCGAAGGGTATATGGCCTGGCACACAGGCGTCTGGCTTGGCCGTGTGACTCAAGTCAGTGAGTTACACGGGCATAGATACGAGCTGAGACACAACCGTGTGTCCCTATTTCGAGTGCCCACACGGCCTGAGACACGGGCGTGTCTCTTGGCCGTGTGACCCCTACAGCTTTGAAAATTTTCTTTGTTTCCTGAAATTTTTTTTGAGGTTTCGATTTAGTCCTGAATTGTTTCTAACATATTTTTAGGGCCTCGAGAGCCCGTATAGGGACAATAAGTATGTTTTTGTTTGGATTTAATATGATTATTTATATGATTTGAAATGTTTGAATTTATGTTCATTTGATTTGAAAACTCTGGTAATGATCTGTAACTCTATTCCTGCAACAGATACGAGTTAGGGGTGTCACATTTATTGGTATCAGAGTTGTGGTTTAGTCAGTTCTCAGACTGAACATAGCATGTTCAGAGTCTAGAAATACATGCCACTTGATGAACTGATGATAATGTAATAGATTTTGATTATTTTGAATTATTTTTATATAGATAACAAGATTTTGTCAAGTTCCAATCGAGCAAGTTTTGATAAGGTAGAAAGTTTTATTCCACCTACTGATGAGGAAAGTGTGAGGAATGAACCTAGACCGCAAGGATCTAAGGATGTCACACTTGATGCATTTCTCTGTATGATGGTAAACTCTGCAGTTCCACAACCTCAATCTTCTCATCCGCATGGTTCGAGTAAGCAACGTGTTCATAGAGTGTCAATTGATAAAGTTAGAAAGTGTGGAGCCATTGAATTTTATGGTGAAGTGAGTGATGACCCAACCAAGGCAGAGTATTGGTTAGAACATACTCAGAGGGTGCTAGATGAAATGTTGTGCTCTCCAGACGGTTGTTTTCGGTGTACGATATCGTTGTTGAAAGAGGAAGCATTCCAATGGTGGTCCACACTAACGGTAGTGGTGCAGAAAAAAAAGAATCAACTAGGACTTCTTTAAGTCCAAATTTTATAAGAAGTATGTTAGCAAACGCTACTTGGAGCTGAAAAAGAAGGAATTTCTTGAGTTGAAGCAAGGAAGTAGGTCAGTATTAGAGTATGAGAGACAGCTCATTCAGCATAGCAAATATGCTCGTGAGATAGTACCTACCAAAGAGGACATGTGTGTACGTTTTAAAGATGGATTGAAAGATGAGATTAAGATGCTAGTAGAAGCTTTAGAGATCTGAGAATTTTTGGTGTTATCTGATAGAGCCATAAAATGGAAGAAATTTGTAAAAGTAAAAGATGAAACGAATAAAAGAGGCGGGAATTTAGTAAACGTGGGGGATCTAAAGCTTTCTCCAATTCTCCACCGAAGAAGATGAAAGAATCCGGTAATAAGTTTTCTACTCCTTCAGGGTTTTCGAGAAGAGATCAATTGAGACAGAATAGCAAGAGAACTCCAGCTCTTTCAGTAGCCAGTGTGGGCAATATGAAGAATTCAAATATAGTAGAGTTTAAGCAATGTATACGGATTCACTTTGGTGTCTGCAGAATTAACGACAGGACGTGCTTTAATTGTAGATCTCCTAATCATTTCAAAAGAGAGTGTCTAAGTCTGAATGAGCCTATTAAAAAGCATAACGAGAAACCGGTGACCACTTCTAATAGAGGTAGAAGACCTAGAAATAGTGCAACGACAGGGGCCAACAGAGGTGGGGTTAAAGAATTAGTGACCAAATCTGAAGCCAGGGCTCCTATAAGGACATATATCATTCGTGTGCGAGAGGAAGCATCGGCTCCTGATGTTATTACGGGTACATTTTCTATTTTTAATGTTAGTGTGTATGCCTTAATTGACCCAAGGTCAACGTATTCATATATATGCACTACGTTAGTGACGGAAAAGAAATTATCTATTGAATCTACTGATTATGATACTCAAGTTACTAATCCACTAGGTTAAAGTGTCATAGTTAACTTAGTTTGTCGTAATTGTCCACTGAAAGTTAGAGGCTTTGAATTCCCTGCTGATTTGATGTTGTTACCCTTTTGGGAGTTTGATGTTATTCTGGGTATGGATTGGTTATCATTGCATGATGTTGTAGTAAAATGTAGATAGAAACGGATTGGTTTGAAATGTTAGATAGGAGAGATGATTTCAATTAAGTCTGAAAGTCCGAAAGATGTTGTTAGAATTATTCCAGCTTTTTCTGCTCAGAGAATGTTACAAAAAGGTAGCGAAGCGTTTCTAGTATATATTCTTGATACCAGAGATTAAGAATTGAAGCTAGATTAGTTACCAGTTGTTAGTGAGTTCGCTGATGTATTTCGTGAAGACTTGCCGAGTATACCCCCTGATCGTGAACTTGAGTTTGTGATTGACTTGATTCCTGGAACTACACCGATATCGATATCACCCATACTGTATGACACCAGCTGAATTAAAAAATTAAAAGAACAGTTGCAAGAGTTACTAGATCGAAGATTATTCGATCGAGCGTATCTTCCTGGAGTGCACCTGTGTTGTTTGTGAAAAAGAAAGATGGCTCTTGAGATTGTGTATAGATTATAGACTGTTGAACAAAGTCACGATAAAAAATAGGTATCATTTGCCACGTTTCGATGATTTATTTCATCAATTGAAAGGTGCCACAGTGTTCTTGAAGATAGATCTCTGATCCGGGTATTATCAATTGAAAGTTAAATACTATGATGTGTCAAAGACGTCTTCAGAACTCGTTATGGTCATTATGAGTTTCTGGTAATTACATTTGGCTTGACCAATGACCTTGCTACTTTTATGGATTTAATAATCGGGTTTTTCAGCCTTACTTGGATAGATTCGTTGTTGTGTTTATTGATGATATATTGACTATTCCAAGTCAGAATCGGAACATGCCCAATATTTGAGGATCGTACTACAGACTCTGGGGGAAAAATAGTTGTACGTAAAATTTAGTAAATGTGAATTCTGGCTTTGAGAAGTTGGATTTTTGGGTCACATAGTATCAGCCGCGGGATT